>BSBM01001162.1:1212500-1400000 GCA_027924585.1 Larix kaempferi
CCCTATCATACACACACACATAACCTCCCACTTTCTTTGTCGCTCACACTTCCCTCTAGTCTCTCTCTCCCCAACCATCAATCTCTCTCTCTCTCTCTCTCTCTCTCACACACACACACACACACACACATTATGTCCCTTTCCATTCTCAAACCCCCTGCATCCATATATGTCTCCACCTTTCTCCCTCCATCCCTCACCCTACCTTCTCTCCCTCCCTCTCTCATCGCCTCTCTCTCTCTCACCTTCTATCCCTCTTTCATGTTATCTTTCCCTCACCCTATCCCCATCTCTCCATCACTCCCTCTCTCTCTCTCTCTCACTTTATGTCCCTTCCCCCTCCTCTCATATTCTCTCTCTCTCTCTCTCTCTCCACCACTCCCTGCATGTCTCCCACCAACACTTTATGTCCCTCCCTTCCTATCTCTTTATTTTGTTCTATCCCCATCTATCTCTCACTCCCTCTAAATCCATTCCTCCCCATTGTCCCTCTCCCTCCCTTGCTCTATATCTCTCCCCCCCTTGTATTATTTCTTTCTCTCTCACATCCCCCTTGCCTCCATCCATCCCCCCTTGTCAATCAAGTCTCACTTTCAACTTCTAAGCCTATACCTCTTCAGAACCTTTTATACTCCTAATAGTACTCTCAAGCTCCACTGCCCTTCATCCCTGTAGCCCATCATGTTCTCATTCCTTTCATCTCTCCCCACTCGAGCTTTCAACATCCTTCTAATCCCTTGAACCTTTCCCACGCCTATTAAAAATATTAACCATAGATTCCCTTGACCCTTCCCCACCCCTTCTCAAATATTAACCAAAAATGCCCTTGAGTCTTCCCCACCCCCTCTCAAGTATTAAACATAGATTTTATAGTTTACATAATGCTAGCGTGTTTTTGCACTACATAACACGCACGCGTTATGTAGTTATATAATGCGCACGCGTTATGTAGTTCTAAAAGCACGGCAATATTTTTTGAATTTAAACAGAACGCGCTTGTGTTTGTTAGAGCCTAAACCAAGCCGACTCACTTGCTCACATGTCAACCATAATCCTATGTGTATGCTTTGGAGTTTGCTTCGGTAATACCAAACCTGTGCTATGGTAATGATAAACAAAAGCTAATTGGGTATATTTCTTCCAGTTTCTACTGAAGCTTGTGCTTAGCCACCCGTTACAGTATGTTACACATAGTCATTTTTTACCAAATCTTAAAAAAAAATAGCATTTTTTCTGCAGATTCCAAATATGTAACTTTCATTTAAAAATATTAATTTTTCCTATTTTCTTTCAATTTCTTTTGTGTCCTACCTCCTTAACTCGTGAAACACACTGTTAGTGTTTCTTCCATAACTTTTTCAATTCTTGACCATTTCAAAAAATAAAATTATGGTGCACAAGTAGACACTAACCTCCACATTCTATCAAAACCCTATTTCATGATTTTTGCATTAAGACCTTCAAAGGCTACACCCACAAAAGACGTACTATTTTCAAGGTTTGATCACTTAGACAATTATAAAATTACTAATTTAATTTTTGAAAAATAATGACACACTAGTGCTATATGTTCTTTGCATGCATGCCCATTTTTGTAGCTTGATTTCATCATTTAGGCCCTCAAAGGCTGCACCCACAAAAATATTTACCTTATCATTTGCTTGAAAAATAAAAAATGTATGTTAGAAAAAATGAAACTTGACATAGCTATGCAAATTTTCAATACATAAAAGTTATATATTCGGAAACGTGATTTAATTTCCTACATTTCATCTTTTTTACTCAATGCAAGATATTTTGCGTAAGTATCTCAAAAAATCCAAGTAAGTTGAGGGATGCTTGATTTTTCAGTTTTCTATTGCATCTAACGCGCCAAAAGTGACCCTCATTAGCTTGCACTGACCCATTGGTTAGTTGTGGTTAACCATGTTTGACCAGTGTTGGCAATAGTTGATGATGGGTGTGATGGTTGAAAAAGTTTTACCATAGTTAACCATGGATGATTATTGTTTAACTATAGTAGAATTTAGTTAACCATAGTTGACTTTATTTAGCCATGGGTGACTATGGTTGAATTGGTTAAAACCATAGTTGACTTTGGTTAAGTTTAATTAGTCATGGTTTACTTTAGCCATTGTTGAATTTAGTTTTCCATGGTTGACTTTAATTGGCCATGGGTGACTATGGTTAATTTTGGTTAACCATGGTTAACTATGGGTTGACTTTAGTGTAAGAATGGTTGACTTTAATTAGCCATGAGTTATGTGACACTATGGGCATTAATTGTGTCAAATTTCTACATTCTTGAATGGTTATATTGTATTGCAATTTTTATGATGCATTTGTTGGTTATATTGAATGTGGTTGACCATCTTTAGTTTATCATTAAGGATTATGTTAGATTACAACATTCATTAATTTTAATGTTTTCCAAATAAATTCATATTCATATTAAAATTTTATAAATAATAAAAACCTTACAAAGTCTTCTCAACGAATTCAACTCACAATGGAAAATACACTCTAAGCGATGATCAATGATCATGAATCGAACACGTGGTTTGACAATATATATCCCAAGCTTTGGTTGAGATTATTTTAGTTAGCCATAAGTCATTAAGATTCTAAAGGAAAACAAGTTCATCCATAGCAATTCAATGCTTGAAATTACAAAGAAGGCATAGATTGAAGCAAATCAAAACCAACAAGAAGTTGGTTTGTGGACCCAAAAAAAACAGTTACATAGCAAAAAATATAGATGCACCTATTATAATTTGAGATAGTCTCGTGAACAAAAATTGATGTGTTTAATCAAGAGCCAAATATAATACTCTGCAATATTTCTATGCTTCATAGTGTATGTGAATGTGCCTCATAGTGTATGTGAATGTGTTTTCAAAAATTGATGTGTGCCTTTGTAATTATGTTGATAGGTGTATTATTTCAAAAGTGGGGTGGGGTGTGGTGTTTTTATTTTTTTAATTGTGAACAAGTAAGATTAAAGGAACACGAATATTCTTTGTTTGGAGATATTTTAAAATATTTGGGAAAAACTATTTTTACCTCATGAAATTATATGAATGTAACAAGATTTTTAGACTACTTAAATGATATGATTTGTGTAATTAAAATTTATAATTTAAATAAATTTTATTTGTAGTTAATTTAAAATTTAATTTATTTTATTTTTAATTAAAAAATCAAACAGCTCTTATTCAAATTTCGGGTATATCCCCAAACTTTTTTTTCCCATAGGCTTAGAGCCAGTGTAAACTGTAATGGCATATTTTATTTCATACTCAATAAATACATATGGGTAGCGTATACAGTGAACTCCAGAATTAATGCATTAGGGGTTTATTTTATAACACTCCTGGTTTATATGTTAATTTTGACTCAATGAAAATGGTATTGGAATTTTTAGTTCTATTATTATTATTTTTATGATGGTTAGTTAAATTGTAAATATCTCAATTTTATTTTTTAAGCTTTAATTCGATTTTAAATAAAAATATGATAAAAAAAATCCAGATTTTAACATGCTTAGGTTAAACAGAAAATCATAAAATAATTTGATCATGTCTTCATTTGATCAAAGCAGAATTTATTCATTCCATTTAATGTAATAAAAACCAAAATTGAAGTTATGCACATAATAGCTTCATTCCATAATGTAATAAAAGCCAAAATTGAAGTGCACAAAATTGGTGGCAATCGTTTCTCATACATTATGATGATTGATTTAAAAATGAACTGTAGTGTATGATTATAAGTAAACGTATGATGGAGATATAACAGAAATGACTAACCATGATAATGCAAACTTGTCTGGTTTAGACGTTAGAGGATTTTAATGTCATATTTTATTGTAATTTTAAAGTTTATTAAAAGTTGTTCCTTTCAAAAGTTTAAACCATTTTGAGCTTTGATTTTTTAATTTTACATTGAGATATATTATGAATTTAAGTGTATTTGAGATATATTATTAATTAAGTGTACATTAATTGAATATAAAACTTATTTTTTATTATTCAATTAATTAGCTTTCAACTTATTTCATTTTAATATGTCAAATATTAATATATAAACATTTATTATAACATAATTATAATATTAATTATCAGCATTAATCATCAATCATAACATTAATAATTTATCATAACACTAATTATAACATACTCATAATATTAATATTAATCATAATATATTCACAACGTTAATATTAATTATTAATCTTAAAATTAATTAATATTAACATCAATCATAAATTATTAATAATTAACATTAACCATATATTAATCATAATATTAATATTAATTATGACATAGTCACAACATTAATATTAATTATTAACATTAATCAATATCAACCATAATATTAATCATAATATTTATATTAAGTATAACATAGTTAACATTAATATTAACATTGACATTGACATTAATATTAATCATAACATTAACATAAATATTAATATTAATATTAACAATAATCTAACATAGTTATCCATAATCAAACATGTCAAAATGTAACATTGATTAATATTAACATTCATATTAAATGTAACAATGATCAATGATCATAACATTGATTAACATTAGCATTAACATTAATCATCAATCATAACAATAATCATTGATTTAACACTAATCATAACATAATCATAATATTAACATTACTATTACTATTAATCATAACACAATTAACATTAACATTAAGTCAACTTTGGAGTCAATTAACATTAACATTAATCATCAATAATAACAATAATCATTTATTTAACACTAATCATAACATAATCATAATATTAACATTACTATTACTATTAATCATAACATAATTAACAAATAACATTTACATTAAGTCAAATTTAGAGCCAACCTTTGATTGAAGTCAACCTTGGATTGAGGTCAACCTTGAAGTCAACCTTGGATTGAGGTCAACCTTGAAGTCAACCTTGGATTGAAGTCACCCATGAATTGAATTCAACCTTGAAGGCAACCTTGCATATGGTCATCGATTGTTAAACATAGTCAACCATGATTAACAAGAGTCAACCATGGTGCAACCATAGTCAACAGAAGTAAGCCAAGAAGCAACCATGGATTTAATTCAACCTTGGATTGAAGTCAACCTTTAAGCTAGCCTTAGATTGAAGTCACCCTTGGATTAAATTTAATCTTACTTAAAGTCAACTATGGATTGAAGTCAACCATGGTCAAAGTCAATCAACCACTACCACTTTAAAAAAAGTGGTTCTCGATTCGAGTCAACCATGGTTCAAAGACATCCTTGGATTAAATTCAACCATTGATTGAAGTAAACTATGGATTGAATTCAACCATGAATTGAAGTCATTAATGTTAATATTATTAATGGATTGAAGTGAACAATTGGATTGAAGTCAACTTTGGATTGAAGTCATAACATTAACATTAACATTAACATCAACAACCTTGGATTGCAGTCATAACATTAACATTAATATTAATAACCTTGCATTGAAGTCATAACATTAACAAATTAGCATTAACCTTGGATTGAAGTCAACTTTGGAGTTAACCTTGGATTGAAGTCATCCTTGGAGTCAACCTTCGATTGAAGTTAACGATGGATTAAATTCAACTTTGAATTGAAGTCATTAATGTTTATATTATTAATCAATTGAAGTCATTAATGTTATATGGATTGAAGTCAATCTTGGAGTGAAGTCAACCTTGGATTGAATTCAACCATGAACTATTATTATCTATGGATTGAAGTCAACCATGCCATAAAGTCAACTTGGCTTAAAATTCAACTATCATTTGAATTAAGCTATTGATTGAAGTCAATCATGGTTTAAAGTAAACCTTCCTCAAAAGTCAACTATGGATTGAAGTCAACCTCGGATTGAATTCAACCTTGGATTGAAGCTAACCTTGCTTAAAAGTGAGCTATGGATTGATGTCAAACTTTCTCAAAAGTAAACTATGGATTTAAGTCAACCTTGCTTAAAAGTCAACTATGGATTTAATTCAACCTTGGATTGAAGTCAACCTTCGATTAAAGTCAACCTTTAATCCAACCTTGGATTGAAGTCACATATGGATTGAAATCACCCTTGGATTGAAGTCATCATTGGATTGAAGTTAACCTTGCTTAAAAGTAAATTATCGATTGGCGTCAATCATGGATTGAAGTCAAACTTGGATTGAAGTCAACCATGCATTGAAGTCAACCTTGGATCAAAGTTAACATATGGTTGAAGTAAGCCTTGGATTGAAGTCAACCTCAGATTGAAGTCAATTGTGGATTGAAGTCAACCTTGGATTAAAGCCAAACTTGCTTAAAAGTAAACTATGGATTAAAGTCAAATATGGATTCAAGTTGGCCTTAGATTGAAGTCAACCTTGAATTGAATTCAACTATGTATTGTAGTCAGCCATGGATTCAAGGAAGCCTTGGATTGAAGTCAACTTTGCTTGAAATTCAACTATAGATTGAAGTCAATTATGGATTGAAGTCAACATTGCTTAAAAGTAACCTATGGATTGAAGTCAACCTTGCTTAAAAGTCCACTATAGATTGAATTCAACCATGGTCAAATTCAATCAGCCACTTTTAAAAAAGTGTCTCTGGATTGAGTTCAACCATGGTTCAAGCATAACCTTGGATTAAAGTCAACCATTGATTGAAGTCAACTATGAATTAATGTCAGTCATGGATTGAATTCATTAATGTTAATATTATTAATGGATTGAAATGAACCATTGGATTGAAGTCAACCATGGATTGAAGTCAACCTTGGATTGAAGTCATAGCATTAACATTAACATTAACCTTAGATTGATGTCAACCTTGGAGACAACCTTGGATTGAATTCATCCATGAAGTCAATCTTGGATTGAAGTCAACCATTGATTAAAGTCAACCTTTAATTGAAGTCATTTATGTTAATATTATTAATGGACTGAAGCCATTAATGTTAGATGGATTGAAGTCAACATTGGATTGAATTCAACCATGGATTGAATCCAACCTTGGATTGAAGCCAGCTTTGGATTGAAGTCAATCTTTGGTTGAAGCCAATCTTGGGTTGAATTCAACCTTGTTTAAATGTCAACTATGGATTGATGTCAACTTTGGATTGAAGTCAACTTGGGATTGAAGTCAACTATGGATTGAATTCAACCATGAATTGAAGTCAACCTTCGATCAAAGTCAACCTATGATCAAATTCAACCTTAGATTGAATTCAACTATGGATTAAAGTGAACCTTGGATTGAATTCAACCATGGATGGAAGTCAGCCTTGGATTTAAGTCAACCTTGAATTGAAGCCAATGTTGGATTGAAGTCAACCTTACTTAAAAGTCACCTACGGATTGAAGGCAAATATGGACTGAAGTCAGCCTTTGATTGAATTCAAATATGGATTGAAGTCAACTATGGATTGACGTTAACCATGGATTGAATTCAACCTTGGAATGAAGTCAACCTTTCTTGAAAGTCAACTATGGATTGAATTCAACCATGCATTGTAGTCAACCATGGATTGAAGTCAACCTTGGATTAAAGTTGAAACCTTAGTTAAAATTCAACTATGGATTGAATTCAACCATGGTGCGAAGTCAATCAACCACTTTTAAAAATGTGGTTCTGGATTGAAGTTAACAACCGTTCAAAGTCAATATTGGGTTGAATTCAACCATTTATTGAATTCAACTATGGATCGAAGTTATTAATGGTTATATTATTAATTCAACATTGGATTGAAGTCAACCTTGTATTGAAGATAACTTTGAAGTCCACCTTGGATTGAATTCCACCATGGATTGAAGTCAATCTTGAAAGCAACCTTGGATTGAAGTCAACATTGAAGGAAACCTTGTATTGAAGTCAACCCTGGACTAAATTCAACCTTGTATTGTAGTCAACCCTGGACTAAATTCAACCTTATATTGAAGTCAACCATGGATTAAAGTCAACCATGGATTGAAGTCCACCTTGGATTGGATCCAACCTTGGATTGAAGTCGACCTTGGATTGAAGACAACCTTGGATTGAACTCAACCTTGAAGTCATTGTTGGATTGAAGTCAACCTTGAAGTTAACCTTGGATTGAAGTCAACCTTGGCTTGAAGTCAACCATGGATTGAAGTTAACCATGAACTATTATTATCTATGGATTGAAGTTAGCCATAGTTTAAAGTCAACCTTACTTGAAAGTCAACTATTGTTTGAACTCAACTATGGATTGAAGTCAACCATGGATCAAAGTTAACCTTACTTAAAAGTCAACAATGGACTGAAGTCAACCATGGACTGAAGTCAACCATGGACTATTTTTATCTATAGATTGAATTCAACCATTTTTCAAACTCAACCTTGCTTAAAATTCAACTATGGTTTGAAGTCAACCATGGCTTGAATTCAGCCATGGTTCAAAGTCAACCTTGCTTCAAATTCAACTAAGGCTTGAAGTTAACCTTGCTTAAAAAAGTCAACTATGGATTGAATTCAACCATGGTTCAAAGTCAATCAAACCACTTTTAAAAGTGTGGTTGTGGTTTCTTAATATGGTCAAATAATGGTTGGCCATGTTCTCTTAGTTATGTCAACTATGATGCATTAAATTCAACCATGCCTAAACAAGGGTCAACTATGCCGAAACATGGTATAAATAATTGAACTTATATTATTATAAATTATTTAATTTCTATTTATTTATATTCTTTATTTTCTATGTTTTCATTTATAAATATTTTTTTATAAAAATAATAATAATAATAAAACAAAAACATGGTGATTGTGTTTTATTAAAAAAAAACATGAATATTTACATAATGGTTAATAAAAAATAAAAAAAACTTAGTAATTAATAAAAAATCAATACTCATTTTCAAAGCATTTGTTTATATTGTTTTCATTGAATCATTTTACTACCTTTAACTCTTTTCACTCCACTAATCAATCACACTATCAATAAAATTTTCAATATTTATCTTCAAAGTATTTGTCTATATCATTTTACTACCCTTAACTTAATCACTCTACTTTAATCAATCACACTACCAATAAAATAGATCTATGCCTTACAAAAAAATGTCATTGTAGCTTGTTTTTAATACTCTACAATATTTCTTATAACATTGAATATTTAAATAAAAAACAAAATTATAGATATTTATATATTAATTAATAATAATAATAAATTAAAATGACTTAAGAACTAATAAAAATATTAATAGCTATCTTCAAACTCTATCTTAAATCATTTTATTACCTTTAACTTATTCACTCTATTAATCAATCACACCACCAATAAAACATTGTCATCATCCTTAACCAAATCATTATCCATATAATCATAGATTCATTAAACTTAATCAATCTACCAATTAATCTAGCTAAGTCGTGATCAATGAGTATCACTATCAACCACCTTCATATTAGGAAATCCTAACAACAATGTAGCGCAATCCTCTTGTGTTTAATACGTAATCATGGTCAAGTTTAATGATGACAATTTTCACACATTAAAAAAACCCCAAGTATCTTGATGAAGAATGTAGTACGAATAATCGTATCGATTATAAAAGGTGAGATGATAAAAATCCATACATATAATGTAACTTGAAAAGACAAACCATTATTTCTTCCAACAAATAACAAATTATAATCAAAATATACTTAATCCACTCGTCAAAATTATAAAAATTTAAATAAACTTCCTTTTAATCTTTTAAAATATAAAAACAGAATATATAAATCAAGCGTGTATCCAGGTTTGAGTATATCCCAGGAATATGTGGATGGCAAGCTTGGTGTTTATAAATACATGCATATCACTGCATGAGATTCCCGGGGTATAGGCTAAACTCAATTTAATACAATATACCTGGGATTCTATTAACTGCATAGAAATAGGCTAAACTCAATTTAATACAATATACCCGGGATTCTATTAACTCAATAGATTGTAACAATAGCGAACACATGGTTTCTTAATGATAATTGAGAATTCGCTATATCCTGCCAATCTATGGGTGGCTGGTTGTAGATTGAAACAATATCTATAGATGGCTCCTTGATTTGCTATATTGTAGACATCAATCGTACTACATGTTATTTCAATACAAATTAAGGCAGGAACATGGACCATTAATGAGATATTGTCCTTGGATATATTATTTAAGTATTTTTCATTGCCAAGTGTCAATTTAAAAGTTTATACGTTTTCCATCATGTTTTTACATGAAGTCAATCGACAAGACTTGGGAAGTCGATGATGAATGTATATAGGATTGGGCAAGTAATGTATATCTTATGTAGTTGCAGTTATGAAGGTATGGGATTGAGTACAATTATTGAAATGATTTATTTTCATATAAAGTTATTTAATTTTTTTATTTTTATTAGGTTTTTTTTTGTTTTGCAAACATTGCTTAAGGGATATATGTTATGTTATTGTTGTTTTATTAAAAAATTAAATTAGATCATTCAAGAAATCAATATTGTGAAGTTTAAAATAAGAGATAGATATTTGTAAAAGAGCATAGAGGTTGGGTTATTTAAACGAGTCTATCCTTTCCTTAAAGTTGATGTTCATTGGTTACTTGAAAATCAACATTGTGAGGTTTAGAGAGATGGTTGTTCGTAAAATAGCATAGAGTCTAGGTTATTTAAGCAAGCCTATCCCTTCCTTAAAGTTATGCTCATTAGTTACCTGAGAACCTAGGATTTACTCTCACAAGTTGTCCCCAAAAGGCAATCATTGTAATGGATTCTCTATGACTACACTAAACAACAATAGAAGGGAAGAAGATTCCTAAGGGTTTATCAAGAAAATAAAAGAAAGATCCACCTTGTGTTGTGTAAGCCAATGAAAAAGAGTGCCATGGTTGTTTAATAGTTAGATGAGCTATCCAAAGTGCTTAGTAATGAGGAGTTTGACTAAGCCAAGAGAGTTGTTGGGTTAGGTTGAAAAATGTGTATGTATAGCTTGTTTCCTTAGCCCCAATGGCCATGTAGCTTGACTTGAATACTTCTATGAGATACCTCTAGAGCCATTAAAAACAAGGACTTAGTTGGAATCCATACAAGTATGGTGAATCATAGGAACCTTGCACGTGTAAGAAGGGGATTTAGATAATAAATTATTTTAACCATAATTGAGTCATAGATATGGTTGATTAATGATATATGTGAGCATGAATAAATTGAGAATGGTGCCTAGGTGGGGTATGGTTAAGGGATGGGGCCTTACAGATGTGACATTGTTAAAATCTTTTTTGATGGATTCATGTTATAAAATGATTTTGTTATTTGGTTATGAGATTATAATGCATAAGTTTGAGTAGGTTCATAGTAGTTTATAGTTTTATGCATTGTAGTACAAGAAGTTGTTGACTAAGACTTATTTTATAATCCATTTCATTCAAAATGTAAGATGGAGTACACATGGTTTCTTAATGATAATTGAGAATTCATGGGTGGCTTGTTGTAGATTGAAACAATATCCATAGATGGCTCCTTGATTTGCTATATTGTAGAAATCAATCGTACTACATGTTATTTCAATACAAATTAAGTCAGGAACATGGACAAGTAATGAGATATTGTCCTTGGATATATTATCTAAGTAATTTTACATTGCCAAGTGTCAATTTAAGAGTTTATATGTTTTCCATCATATTTTTACATGAAGTCAATCGACAAGACTTGGGAAGTCGATGATGAATGTATATAGGATTGGGCATGGAATGTATACCTTATGTACTTATGAAGGTATGGGATCGAGTACAATTGAAATGATTTATTTTCATGGAAAGTTATTTAATTTCTTGGTTTTTATTGAGCTTTTTTTTCATTTTTGGAACTATTATTTTTATGTGCAAGCATTGCTTAAGGGATATATGTTATGTTCTTGTTGTTCTTATTAAAAAATCAAATTAGATCACCTAAGAAATCAACATTGTGAAGCTTAAGATGAGAGATAGATGTTTGTACAAGAGCATAGAGGTTGGGTTATTTAAATGAGCCTATCCCTTCCTTAAAGTTGATGCTCATTGGTTACTTGAAAATCAGCATTGTGAGAATTAAGATGAGAGATGGATGTTTGTAAAAGAGCATAGGGTCTAGGTTATTTAAGCAAGCCTATCCCTTCCTTAAAGTTATGCTCATTGGTTACTTGAGAGCCTAGGATTTACTCTCACAAGTTGTCCCCAAAAGGCAATCACTGTAATGGATTCTCTCCAACCACACTAAACAACAATAGAACTTGGCATAAGATTCCTAAGGGTTTATTAAGAAAATAAAAGAAAGATCCACTTTGTTTTGTGTAAGCCAATGAAAAAGAATGCCATGGTTGTTTAATAGTTAGATGAGCTAGCTAATGTGCTTAGTAATGAGGAGTTTGACCAAGCCACGAGAGTTGTTGGGTTAGGTTTAAAAATGTGTATTTATAGCTTGTTTCCTTAGCCCTAGTGGCCATGTAGCTTGACTTGAATACTTCTATGAAATACCTCTAGAGCCATGTAGCTTGACTTGAATACTTCTATGAAGTACCTCTAGAGCCATTAAAAACAAGGACTTAGTTGGAATCCATACAAGATATGGTGAATCATAGGAACCTTACACGTGTAAGAAGGGGATTTAGATAATAAATTATTTTAACCATGATTGAGTCATAGATATGGTTGATTAATGATATATGTGACCAAGAATAAATTGAGAATGGTGCCTAGGTGGGGTATGGTTAAGGGATGGGACCTTACAGATGTGACAATGTCGAAATCTTTTTTGATGGATTCATGTTATAGAATGATTTTATTCTTGTATTATGAGATTATAATGCACAAGTTTGAATAAATTCATAGTAGTTTATAGTTTTATGCATTGTAGTACAAGAAGTTGTTGACTAAGATTTATTTTATAATCCATTTCATTTAAAACTTAAAATTTTAGGTACTTAAAAATTAAGTTTTTAGGTATTTGTTAACTTAGAGATTGAAAATGATGTATTGTACTTGTGATTTGTTAATATTTTTAAAAAATGATTACTTATTATTCAACATTTAATATAGTTGCAAACTACTACCAATAAATAGTATTTTACTTGAAACTTTATAAAATAATAATTTTTTAATTAAAACTTTATTATTGAAGAGTTAATTTCTCTTCAAAACTTCAACTAAACGAAAACTTAAAAAAAAAACCATTCAAATCAGCTTACGGAGTACAACATGTTATATAAATCCGGACCACAGAGTACAACATATTATACAACTCAACACATGAACTCCTTGTCGTGTGCATGTTGTGTTATACAATTACATCTTAACACGTGCATAGTTCTCTGTGCTCTGGAGTTATATAGCATGTTGTACTCTGCGCGGAACCCATATTTCTCAACATTAGGTATACCGTATAACATTTTGAATTGAATTTCAATGGCACTCGGGACTCCGGAGATATAGAATTCAGATGAATTTAATTTCCCCATAAAGTCTAGGTCCAGCGCATAGAGTACAACGAGCTGGTTGTATTCTGTGCGCTTCACGCATGTCCCTTAACACCATAACTACATGTTTTACTGTGTGTGCATTGACCCCATGTATTCTGTGCGCTTGACGCATGTCCCTTAACACCATAACTACATGTTTTACTGTGCGTCTCTCAACGCCATAACATGTAAACTGTATTCCCATCTTTCTCAACACCATAATATGTTCAATCAAATTACAGTCGCAGTAGCTTTCAGTCATAAGTTTGCTTAGTTTCAATGGTGTATCTGATATTGTGTATAAATATGCATAGGAGATTATCATTGTAACCTGTGGGATATTGATGATTTCAGACAGTTCCTGTCAAGTTAATCAACCCCTTCTGGAGTCACTAGCTCCATTTGAATTGCCCATCTTCCATTGACATTGAGTTGAACATCTCCGCCGGTTAAAGAGCGATGGGTTATGCTCAAGGAGATGTTCAATTCAATTTCAATTGGAGCTGGAGAATTGATCAGCCTCCTCAATGATATCCTTCAACGCTTATGGATGGTTCATAACATTGGACGTTTGAGGATCGACAGTCATTTTCTTGAAATATGTTTACAGGTCAGTATCCACGGTTTAATTGTCATTATTTTTGCTTTACACTAGTATAAATCCATTTTAAAAATGGATCTACTAAGCTCTGAGAGAGATTAAATCTCTCAAAGATGCAAATCCCTTTAAATGTTGAGTAAATGTGTAATACAATATTTATGATTTTAATTTATGTTATTTGTATAGTTTTATATATATGCTGTTCACACTTATCAGCTATAGGATGAGTACGGAAGGAGTTACACAAAGGTAGTAGTAATATGTGAAAGAATATGTAAAATTATACGAAAAAAGTTAATCCAGTTAAAAATAATCTTCAGATAAGTTCCCTGATTTCCATGGATCATGCATAATGTCCTTTGTAGGACTTTAACCAAAATTTTGTTTGTGGATGGAGAAACTGTGCAGAGACCAAAACAGACGTTTTTGTTATCTGTAATTTCTCAATTTATTTGGGGCCTCCATCGACATTGCCATTCCCGGCCCGGAGAAAGTTATATGAGGAGCTAAAAATTTCTCAGATATTTAAAAGAAGCCCTTGATATTACATGGCCTGTTAATTCACACTTCATAATATTGTTTCAGTGTGTTAGATTTTGTTTGTGTTTTATAGCGTCAATTTTGTTGTTGGCAGATAGAGTTCGTCACATGTTTGCACAGAATGGAAGAAAGTGGCATAGTCCATGGGCCAAGTAGGGCCCCATTATTTCATTTTGTTGTAACGTCTATTCACTAAAATTTGAATGTTAAATCTATGGTGCATTTCTTTACTTAGATTTCGGATTCATTCGCTGTCGTTTGAAACCGGGGTGTTGAAAGTATCCTGTACCTAGCAAATTCCTATCTATAATCCCGGACGGAACACCCCCATTTTTGAGCGAATTTGGGATAAAAACTAGTTAAAATTCTTTCTAGAAATTGTTATTTTAGTATTTTTGTAATTTCAGTAATTGGGATTGTTTGTTATTTGTTATGGACTAATTGCAATTTGAATACTCCAAATTGAAATTTTGACAAAAATTGCTCCACCGGATTCCTGGAAGACGTTTTAGTTAGCCCATATACAACTCCACCCACCAAAGTGTCGCTCGTGTTTTTTGTGTCATGATAATATTAATTCGGCCTCATATTGAAACGCTGGGTGTTGTTAGGTGGAGGGAGCTTCATTCCCCTCAACCATTGTTTAGAATACAAAAAACCATCCAAGCTTTTGTCTGGGTAGTTGAAAGTGGCTATCAAAATCCGAGGATTGTGTTTGCTCGTTCAAAAAGTCTCTGTATTATTGTTGAATCATAATCCATTTCTTGATTAAATGATTTGGGCTCCTTTTTAATCATTTGTCCTCAACATGGACATCTTATGTTAATATCTGAATTTCATATACTATTTCACTCTATTATTAGTTACTTAATAATTACATTTTGTATAGAGATTCATATACTATTTCAGTTTATATTAGTTACTTAATAATTACATTTTGTATAGAGAACTTCGAACTTGGTAATTATGATTTTTGTTATTAATTTCGTAATTACTTATTAACTTGGTCTCTCACCTAAGCAACTTGGTCTTTCAGTTTAGCTAGTTGCATAGAACCATATTTTCCAAACTAAGGATTCGTTTTCCTTCTAATCATCCTTTAATTCCAATGTGAATATTAAGCTCTCCATATTCATATTGGAAAAAAAAACTTTGTAACTATAAATAAAATTTGATGATTGTATTAGAATTTTTTAATATATATAATTACATATAAATAAAATTTGATTTGATGATTGTATTATAATTTTTTAATATATATAATTAAATGTTTAATTTTATCACGTGTTCAATAAAGATTAAGTTTGTAGGTATAATTTTTTTAATAAATTAAAATGGAACAAAGTTATATATAGAGAGAGATATAATTGTTTTTTAATAAATTCAAATGAAGTATATATATATATAAAAGAGATGTTTTAAATATATTGTTATATAAATTAATTTTTTTTAATATCTAATAATTGTTTTGATATTATATATTATAGTGATTTTGGTATGAAAAAATTTAATCTTTTATGGAGTATTTTTTATATTATGTATAAAGAAAGATGTTTACTATAAAAACAATTATAAATATTAACAATTATAAATTTAAATATTTTGTAGTATTTTTGTATTGAGTGAGAGTAATATCATCGCGATAATAACAAACTTCACCTTCTAATTCTTTATTTTTTCTTAAAGTCCATCATGATCAAATTAATCTAAGTTATGTCTATGGTGCAATTAACTCAAGAACCATATGGTATATTGTCATATTCGTTAAGCACTTGAAATTGGACGCATGGACTCTTTCGGGCCATGTGTCCTAAATTTTAAATTTTATAACTATATATAATTAGAAAATGGACGTTTTAAATTATATTGTTATATAAATTAATTTTTTTAATATCTAATAATTGTTTTTATATTATACTGTTTTCGTATGAAAAAAGTAATCTCTTTATGGAGTATTTTTTATATTATGTACAGAGAGAGGTGTTTGTGATAAAAACAATTATAAATAAATATTTAATTATAAATTTAAATATTTTCTATAAAGTGAGAGTAATATTATCAAGATGAGAACAAACTTCACTTTTTAACTTTTTGTTTTTCGTAAGATTTATTATCATCATCATAATTATCATCAAATTAATCTAAGTTAATGTGATGCCCAAAACATTTATGGGGTATTTTTTATATTATGTATATAAAGAGGTCTTTGTGGTAAAAACAATTATAAATTTAAATATTTAATTACAAATTTAAATATTTTGTGGTATTTTTGTATTGAGTGAGAGTAATATCATAAAATGTGATACCCAAATATTATTATTTGTGACAATTATTTTATGTACGAGTTATTAAAACTTAAAAAAACAAAGTGATACTTTGCACAACAAACTATTTTTTATTATTAAATAAAAGAAAAAGACATTTGGAAACTTCAGCTAAATGAGGGGACACCACCATGGCACAAGAGAACATGTGTAAGCAAACAAGAGAAATATTTACCAATCAAATCCAATCTAAAACTCAACAACCAGAAAATATCATAAATCAGAGGAATTTATGAATTGATTGGAGATTTGATTGGGATGGCACAAGACCTGGGAAAAACTATATATAACAATTCACTGAGATAGCATGGGACGCCATGTTGTGAGTGTTCTCTCTTTTCATAAGTCCACCATTGCTTGTTACGAACTTTGAGAGAGAGAGAGAGACGCGTGGAAGTGATTGCTTAGCGTTCTAGTGCATGGTGGTGATCTAGCTTAGAGGTGGAGCTGGGAAAATAGACGAGTTGCTCTCTCCTATGGTTGGGAGGAGCTGATTCTCCAAGCAGCCATTTTCAGTATTCAAGTAAGTGGATTTATGTTTATCGTAATGGTAGAATGTATCAGTAAAAGTTTTAAACTTTCTTTCTCTTTTGTAGCCATGGCAGCATTGCTTGGGGTTTTGATTGACGATATTATTATGGGAAAATATTGAGGGTAGACTCATTGTACGGTACTCAATAGATCATTTAATATGAGGTTTTCTTCAATGAATCTGAATCTAATTAAATGACAGATTCATTGTCATGTGAATTCATGTGTTTGAATGATGATTCTTGTATGAAATTCAATTAAGATTCCCGCACTCATAGAGTTTATATATATTATATAACGTGTGATTAACACAGAGCTCGGGTCCTTGTTAATTCATGGATCAAAATTGATCTCTGCGATTTATATAGAATTTAAATATTTTTTTTCGGTACAGAGGTTAAATCTCTATCAAGTTTTTGCATTTAAAGCCTTTTTAATTTAGTTATTGATGGAAAGGATCCTCACCGATGTGTATAGAATTTATATAAATTAGGGGAAATCGATTTGATCGGGCCTCCATTAAAATGTATGTAGTTGTGTGAATCGATTTGCTCAGATTTTTGTCAATATATAAAATTGTATGATTTATGAAAATTGATCCAACCAATCAGTGAGAATAGGATTTGCATAATCCATGGGAAATGATTTTGATCCAGAATCTTTGTCAATGTTACTGAACACTATATTGATGGGTGAAACTAGTTTATCATGGAAAACGTCCATGTGTATCAAGCTTTTCTTATGAAAATCTAACTTAATTTAAAAAGGGGGATCTTATACTGTAAGTAAATATATATATATATATATATATATATATACATACATACATACATACATACAGTAGATTTATATTATGTGTATAAATATTTTTGTTGATTTTCTTTTTTGGAAGTCGACCTCTCATGAAATCGGCTTATTGACAGCCTGTCAATGTCTGTATATATATAATTTTACTAGAGAGAATTGAACTAACAGTTTGATTTTAAGGTTGAATTGTGCCGACGTTATGTCCCTAAAGCAACTTATATTTACATTACTTGATAGACCTATCTCTTGCATTAGTGATTTTCTCTGTGTTTATATCGTGTATCATGACAGTTAGTTTACTTGTGAATTCGTGTAAAGTTGATTTCCTATCCCCTTATTTGTCTGATAGTTGTTTAAACAGAATGTGTGCACGCCGAATGCGTGATAGATCTTACGTAAATACTTGCATACTTGGAACCTCTATAAAATACTCTGCACTGAGTTTTGAAGTTTTATCACTGAATTGCCATTCAAGTCTCAATTACTTAGGTAGTCGGCATAAAATTATGCTCAAACTCATGTTCTTCTTTACTATCCGCACACCGCCTTGATAGAATCGCCGTGTTAATTCTTCTCAACGTTTCCATACCTTCCAGTGCCGCATCTTAGGCCTTGTTCATTTTTGTCAAAGTCAATGTAATATCCCCATTCAAATAAATCTGAAAAGAGGAAATTCCATCAATCTACTAGTTTCCTAGGTTGGGGTGGAAACATTAGATTTGGAATAAGGAGACTATAAAACCTCAAATGGACATTAGATTGACATAAATATATTAAAAGGAGTTAAGTAAATATTTATGATAAGAAAATAAGGTGGCATTTGGTCATGGAGACACATTGGTGGTGTGGGACCCACACAAAGCTAGATTCCTCATGCCACATGGCATCCTATTCTCACCCATTTGAATCCAAGGTGGAGTCTAATGTTCTTGGGGAGTTGGAAGGCCAATATACTTGGCATGACTCAATGAAGGTCAAAATGGAATGGAAGAGGAAGAGGCATTTGAAAGATATTGAGACACTTGGGCTAGATTCCCTAGCTTCTATGACAACAATGATGAAGATGCTATGACACTTATGACACAAATCAGACCTTATTGCTAACATCTGACATATATGACATGTCAGGGCTAAAAATAGCCTCCAAGAGGGCGCACAAGGGAGTTAGGGAAGCCAAAGTGTCATCCATTCGAATTGAGTGAAGGAGGAGGCTAGGAATGGAGGGACAAGTGGCACACATTGGAATCTCTTCCCAACTCGAGTTGGCATGAAGCTCATGGATGGAATTCGAGCTAAGGAGGTATTTGGAAGTTTATAAAAGTCAAGAACAAATAAGGAGAGTTGCTTTTGATCATTTCTCATTTTGCATATTGGAGAGCATAGGTTGTCCCACGGGGGCTTCAATCAATAAAAATCTATCATAGCACATTCGATCCTGTCATATGAAACAATACCCCTAATTTCACTAAATATTGGAAAATACCTTCCAAAATCATTTTTTTTAACCCCCTCCCAATATGCCTTCCCAATTTTAAAAAAACCCTATTTTCACTAGATATTGTATGTATCAATTTTTTCATTAAATTTTTTTATACCACTTTATATTTCTATCTAGTATATTGATATGATATCCTTCTTATGACCCCACATGCATTCTACAATGTACTTTGCTTCTTTTGATGTATATCGTGGATGCACATTACTTCACCCACAATGCAATTACTCAACCACATATCATTATGATTTGCAACATCTAATGGTCTAATGAAGAGATAGGAGATCACTTCTTGTATGTCACTAGAGCCAATGCACATAGTACAACATTTATATTGCATGTTGCAATTCCCCAATCGCTGACTAAGCCTGTTGCGGGCTAGGTATCCAAGCCCCCAGAGCCTGTAACAAGCTCTAGGAGGCTGACTAAACCTCCCAAGGCCTTTAATAGGCACGAGTGGTTGGGTATTCAAGCCCCCAAGGCCTATCAAGGGCCTATAACAGGCCCTGGAGGCTTAGAGCCTCACAAGGCTATTGGTAACAATTGGCTGAGTGCTATTGGGATATATTAAAGATTAAAAATTGAAATAAACTTCTTTTTAATCTTTTAAAAATATAAAAACGAATATATAAATCAAGCGTGTATCGAGGTTTGTAGGTTTGAGTATATCCTAGGAATATGTGGATGACAAGCTTGGTGCTTATAAATACATGCATATCACTGCATGAGATTCCATGTATAGGCTAAATCCAATTTAATACAATATACTATGGATTCTATTAACTGCATAGATTGTAACAATAGCGAACACATGGTTTTTAATGATAATTGAGAATTCACTATATCCTGCCAATCTATGGGTGGCTTGTTGTAGATTGAAACAAGAGGCACATGGTGGCAATGTCCATGACATAGCAAGGACATATAGATAGAATTTCTATACAAAGAAATTATTGACATACGGCTATGATGGCAAATTTATGGCAATTTTGATGGATCCAGAAGTTCGAGAGAAAAAAATTGGAGGAGAAATATTATGTTATGTATGGTAATTAATTTCAATTTTTAAAGATATTGATTATGTAATATATCCCCATGATATTTAGGCTATGATGGCATTTTTTTGCTATAAAGAAAACTTTTATGCAGATATGATATCAATAGAATTTCTATACAAAGAAATTATTGGCATACGGCTATGATAGCAAATTTTTGCTATAAAGAAAACTTTTATGCAGATATGATATCAATAGAATTTCTATACAAAGAAATTATTGGCATATGGCTATGATGGAAAAATTTTGCTATAAAGAAAACGTTTATGCAGATATGACATCAAATTACATGTATCCCTGATATTTGATAACTATAGATCATTGCAAGCTAGCAAATATATTTCAATACCATATGCATAATTGCATAACAATTACAAGTTTATACAATATCTGAATAAGTATAAGAATAGCATATTTTTCCCAAATACAAATATTATATCACACATTTTATTTTTCATATAACAAGGAAAAAGAAGAAAGACATTGGCCTAGAGCAATGAGACATTCTTGAAAGCACAACCACTTTTTGAAGTAGGAAAAGTAAAAAAAATATATTTCAAAAGATACAAGTGACGAAGATGACACATAACTATTCTTTTAAAAGATAAACTGCATAGAATATGTATAGAAGATAAGAAGGTCCTGCTAAAATAAAACTCAGAAAGAATTCAAACTAAGTTCATTTCTTTGGTTTGCCAAAATAAGGCAAACAATCCAAACATAGAATTGAATTGGCACATCTATTTCAGCTAATCTTTGCAAATATGCATTGTTCTTAAACAAAGCTTAAACAAAGAGATAAAGCACTGATAATTATACTTTCTCATAATTTTAAGTTCAAGAACAGTTATTTGCACTCATTTACAATAAACAATTACAAGTTATATTCAAGGTTTTTTAAGACTAAAAGTTATTCATGGCACTTAAGCTATATCTATGCTTTCAATTTCAAGAGACAACTCAATTGGAGGAAATGAGTGCTAAATGGGTTGTTTCTAATGCACAAAGAGTTTCAATGCTACATAACTTCAAGGTCTCATCATTGACATAAAAAATTGAGAAAATAACTAACTCAATGGAATAGGTTCTATTTGTTGTTGCAATAATTGCATTATTGATTGCAAAGATTCCATGTATCTATTGGCATATGGGCATATTTTGCATTTCACAATATGGCAAGCAGAGCTACAGTATGAACTGCATGCATCTTTGGCATTGTGGTAAAAACATATTGTGACCGATGCAATCTTCAAGTCATATGACCAAATTGAAAACATACTCAATACTACAGTTGATGTTCTAAATCAAAAGCACATTTGCAACACAGGATACTGAATTTGGTCTAAGTGCATAAAACATGAGAAGCAAGAGCATAAATCATTCGACAGGGTGACAGGAAAAATAGAAAAGCATGTTCTTGTGGCCACTTCCAATAGAATCATTGGGCTAATTTGCAATGTTCAAGCTATATATCAAATTGCAATCAATAATATATCCCAAACTAAACCTTATAAGCAACAAACAATGCTTGTAGCAACTCTAAGTTCAATATAAAGAAAATAATGCCTTTAGCCCCAGTTGTAAAGGGTCATTTTCAGGGGACGATGGATGGTCAACCAGTTCGAGGTAAGTATATGGACTCCATTGAAAAGCCTCTCTTTATGGAAAAGATAATGTGCAACTTTTAAAGGGGATGCTACCCTTTCATTTGGGTGATGTCAAAGCTTTTAGATCATAATTGCCAGCACAGATTTCAACCAGAATTGGCAATTTTAGAAAAAGACCAACTCTTCAAATTGGAGCCAAGACAGATATGCTGGCTTGCATTCCCTCTTTAGGGGGGGTGGTCTGAGTAACTATATATTAGCTTAATGATTTACGATTCTTGATTCTCTATTGTCACAAGATTCATTTTAAAAATACATATAGACTACACATTGAAAACCAGATTTCCTATCCTCGGGCTCTCTTTGTTTGAATATTAGGAAAACCCTACACTTCCCATTTATGCATGTAAATATTGTAGTGAAGAACTGATTATTCCATTTTCACCGAAACTCATAAAGTTTGTCAAGTCTAAAGAGGTAACCATCAATCCCATAACAATACATCCAGAGTACAATTGACCCCAATTGGAAAGGCTCATTTTGGGGGGACGATAAATAGCCAGACAATTTAGGGGAAGTGTCTGAACTCCATCAAATTGACAACCATCTCTTTTTATGGAAAAGGAAATGTGCAACTTTTAATCAGGACGTTATCCCTTTCATTTGAGTAAGATTACAGATTTTAGATCAGAATTGCCAGCACAGATTTCCACCAGAATCTCAATTCTAGAAAAGATAGACTTTTTGACGATGTGAATATTGTAGTGAAAAATTGATGATCCCGTTTTCACAGAGAAACCCAATAGTTCGTCTAGCAGTCTGAAGAAGTAACCATCAATCGAATAATAATAAATCCAGGGAGTACACTCAAAATCAAACTCATATTTCGTCAAAATACTGTTTCTTAAATTTATCTGTTCTAAAAATGCTTAATTCAGGACATTTTTATAGATTATTCATGACAATTTCAAATTATGTCCTCAAAATGGACATTAGATAATCTTTTAATATTTCTAGTGGCATGAAGCTCCATACTTATTGTGCATTAAGAACTATGGCATCTGTCTCCCCACCACTGTGAAATGCAATTAGCTAATCATATATGCCTCAATCAAGTTGTATTAGCATCTTGCTATTTAAAAAATCAAATTTGTTCAAGAATAGTCTCCACACCAGAAACCTTGAACTCATAGGTTACCTTCTCCACATTCAATGCTTTAATTTTCCCATCATCCACAAGTGTAGACCACCTGGGAGAACAAAAAAAACCAGAAAGAACTCAACCTACTCTGCATTGAGAGGCAGAATACAGCAAGGAAAAGGCAATATCTACAGAATTAAAATTGTTGAAACAATTGCAAAGGAGTAAGGCCAGCCCAAGTGAATACATGACACAATACTAAATAACAAATTTGAATATCCAAATGACAAAAGCATGACATTGAAAACTATTCTTTAACAGAATAACTAAATATTTAATGGAAAAATATTAGTGGAACTGCACAATGAAACATCAATAAAAATTCCAGAGTCAAAACATAAGAAAATTTGACTCCAGGCTCCAACAACTAAATCATAAATGGCATCTTGATGTGCATTTTATAAATTTACAATCTGAGTCCTCATATCGACATTGGGAAGAGATCCATTTAATGTCCATTCATAACTTTGTTGACTTTCTATAGTCTTCTATAGTCTTGCTGGGAAGAGATCCATTTTCTATAGTCTTCCACACGAGAAAGAGGTTAAAACTGATGCCAAGTTGGCCAGGTAAACGCTTTCATGTCTTAAATCAAAATAGGACTCAAAACTTGTGTGAAGTACATCCAGGAGGATTGAAGATAGTGATAATTCAAATCTTGTATGTTTGCAAGTGTTTGGGAAGCCTGAACATTCATTGGCTATTTTGTCCAACCATCTCAAAATTATCTCAGAAATATAAATTATGTTCTGTGAATTTTATCTTCAGTATAACAATATGAATATCTATTTTGTCCATTCTCTTCTAGATCTTATTGATCCCACTCATTCACTGCTCTAAATGAATTAAAATTTTCAATATTAATTCTTAAAGCCAGTCCAATACTACAAGAATTCTACCTCTTGAGAAATAGAAGTAACTCGTAATTTAACATACTTAAATTCTAATAAGTTCAGAACCTTCTTTCCACTCCTAATTTTGATTTTGAGCTGACAGAGCTCAGGGCTCAAACATAACTCTGTGCTTATTAGGCACCCACATTCTCACATAGGTTTGGCAGGTCAACACAACCAGCCACTTGGCCCCATGATGAACCCATTTTTTACTGTGAAGAATAATAAAGAGCACGAAAAACATAAAATCCATGTCTAGGTATTGTTTCACCAGTTCTCTTTTGGACCAAGAACCCTCAGCAAAGGGACTATCATCTCTCACATCACTACAGAAAGGGGCATGACATCCAGCCCCTACCAAATGCACTAGGAATGATTGAAATTTCTTGGAATCCTTTTCCAAGGAAGTGTCACAATGAGTAGCAATGGTTGGTCCTGGTTACGTCTGATCCCCAAACACAACACTGGGTAAACATGGAACTAGAGACCTGCAACTGGCTCAGCCTATCATTTGGGGGCGGGCCCATTTTCCAATTTGATTTCTCAGATATGATTTATCTCATGTGCTCCAATATATGCAACCTCGCCAAATTTAGGGAAGCACTAAACACGGGACTCACAAATAAGGATGCTAAAGACCTAAACTTACATTCACAACACACATAAAATCATCACTTCCAGGCATACACTAAACTCATAATGCATTTATCCTGACCTACTTTCCAACAAAAAATATAACGCAAGAGAAAACAGTTATTTATACAGAGATCTCATTGCTTGTCTGTCCTTGGCCATAATAGAACTTATTCTTCAATAGGTATTCTACGTTCCATTATTTGAACTTAACACTGTTTTTTCCTAACATAAACTCCCCATTTTTAGTTGGAGTTGGATCAATCTCCTGGGACATGTCGCTCTTGGGAATCTTAGGTAGAGCCATACAGAATGCACTGTGAATTGAACCTGGGTCAAGAGTGGTAAACTTCCATGGGTGAATTGAACCTGGATCAACAATGGTAAACTTCCACAGGTCTACAGCTAGACCACATCCCAACCAACAAATTTAAATGACAAGCCTTTAGGAGAACATGGCTCAGGCTTGGGTCCTAATATGTGCACATGAGTCATGACCTCCATGCCAAACCTATTCACTTCATTTCATGAACTTCTTCGAACAAACTGAATCGAACTTCAAGATAAATAGGTTTGGTAAATAAATTCACCCCAAATTCGAATGTAGTTGAATTTATCTTTTAAGTTTATCTAAAACTTGACATTTAAAAAAAATTAAAGCAAAAAACCTAATACCTAAAACCCCTAAATTGCCTGTGTTCATGCTCTCCCATAATCTAATTACCTTAAGGATGTTGTCGCAAACAATGGCCGAGATACTCTTTGCGATGTTGTGTGAGAAATTTAGCTAAAGATTAACAACTAACCAGATTCCAGCAATGACAGTGCCAAACCCATTGAACGTCTAAGGGAGGCAGCAGAGTCAACGAATGCCCTAACTCCGCTGCGAGAGGCATCCAAAATTGTTTGTACTTGTACAAAGCAGAAAAAAATAAAATTAGGCCTCATAATTCTGAACTCATGAATCTCCATAAATTACGAAATCAGAGAAAGATATGAGACGGCATGAGAAGCCCTTCATTTAATCCTCTATGAACTGTTTAGTAATGGACCTTCTAATGGCCTGCAAGACCAGAGGTCTGTGATGAATACCAAGAAAGCTACCCACAACTCCATGCTCCCTGATCTTTCAAGCTCCATTGAAGCTGTTAAACAAGCCAAAAGACAAATGCAAACCACATATGCGAAGCCGTCTCACAAGGAAAAAAACCATGGAAAACCTGCTCCAGCCACACGGTGTTCTTCGAGCCTTCTCAATGCCAGGTTTCTTCACGCCCCATCGATGAATTCGCAAATGTGCATGAACTTGCAAATGGTGGTAACCCTCTACAAGCGTACGAGCAAGCATATGAACCTGCCTTCGTTTTTACCGCGACTCCAACTCTAAACCCAGACCGCCGATCACTTGATGTGATCAACAATATGAGCAGGGACAGGTGCGAGGAACACGCGGCGAGCAAAACCCCTCGCACCAAACTACGAGGTAATTATTTCCTATTAGACTTTTGAAAACTTTATGAAATTTGTGGCCGGCGCAAAAAATTTATCTGCATCGACAAACTAATATGCCAAAATCATTACAACATGTCATGGACATAACAATATTCATAGATGGCTCTTTGATTTGCTATATTGTAGAAATCAATCGTACTACATGTTATTTCAATACAAATTAAGTCAGGAACATGGACAATTAATGAGATATTGTCCTTGGATATATTCTCTAAGTAATTTTTCATTGCCAAGTGTCAATTTAAGAGTTTATAGGTTTTCCATCATGTTTTTACATGAAGTCAATCGACAAGATTTGGGAAGTCGATGATGAATGTATATAGGATTGGGCAAGTAATGTATACCTGATGTAGTTATGAAGGGATTGAGTACAATTATTGAAATGATTCATTTTCATAGAAAGTTATTTAATTTCTTGCTTTTTATTTTTATTTTTGGAATTATTATTTTTATGTGCAAGCATTGCTTAAGGAATATATGTTATGTTCTTGTTATATTTATTAAAAAATCAAATTAGATCATTCAAGAAATCAACATTGTGACGCTTAAGATGAGAGATAGATGTTCGTAAAAGAGCATAGAGGTTGGGTTATTTAAAAGAGCATATCCCTTCCTTAAAGTTGATGCTCATTGGTTACTTGAAAATCAACATTGTGAGTCTTAAGATGAGATATGGATGTTTGTAAAATAGCATAGAGTCTAGGTTATTTAAGCAAGCCTATCCCTTCCTTAAAGTTATGCTCATTGGTTACTTGAGAGCCTAGGATTTACTCTCACAAGTTGTCCCCAAAAGGCAATCATTGTAATGGATTCTCTCCGACTACACTAAACAACAATAGAAGGGAAGAAGATTCCTAAGGGTTTATTAAGAAAATAAAAGAAAGATCCACCTTGTGTTGTGTAAGCCAATGAAAAAGAGTGCCATGGTTGTTTAATAGTTAGATGAGCTAGCTAAAGTACTTAGTAATGAGGAGTTTGACTAATCCATGTGAGTTGTTGGGTTAGGTTGAAAAATGTGTATGTATAGCTTGTTTCCTTAGCCCTAGTGGCCATGTAGCCTGACTTGAATACTTCTATGAGATACCTCTATGAGCCATTAAAAACAAGGACTTAGTTGGAATCCATACAAGTATGGTGAATCATAGGAACCTTACACATGTAAGAAGGGGATTTAGATAATAAATTATTTTAACCATGATTGAGTCATATATATGGTTGATTAATGATATATGTGAGCATGAATAAATTGAGAATGGTGCATAGGTGGGGTATGGTTAAGGGATGGGACCTTACAGATGTGACATTGTTGAAATATTTTTTTGATGGATTCATGTTATAAAATGATTTTGTTATTTGGTTATGAGATTATAATGCAGAAGTTTGAGTAGGTTCATAGTAGTTTATAGTTTTATGCATTGTAGTACAAGAAATTGTTGACTAAGATTTATTTTATAATCCATTCCATTCAAAATTTAAAATTTTAGGTATTTGAAAATTAAGTTTTTAGGTATTTGTTAACTTAGAGATTGAAAATGATGTATTACACTTGTGATTTGTTTATATTTTGAGAATTAGTTGCTTATTATTCAACATTTAATGTAATTGCAAACTACCACTAATGAATAGTTTTTTACTTAAAACTTTATTATGGAATGGTAATTTTTTAATTAAAACTTTATTATCAAAGAGTTAATTTCTCAACTAAGTCAACATTTTAAACAAAAGGTTTTTTGATGGAGAGTATAAAAACCAAAAACTTTATTAAAAAAAACATTCAAACCAGTGTATCGAGTACAACATATTATACAACTCAACACATCAACTCCGTGTCGTGTGCATGTTGTATTATACAACTTAACACGTGAACTCCATGTGCATAGTTCTCTGTGCTCTGGAGTTATATAGCATGTTGTACTCTGCGCGGAACCCATATTTCTCAACATTAGGTATACCGTATAACATTTTGAATTGAATTTCAATGGGACTCGGGAGATATAGAATTCAGATGAATTTAATTTCCCCATGAAGTCTAGGTCCAACGCATAGAGTACAACGAGCTGGTTGTATTCTGTGCGCTTGACGCATGTCCCTTCAGACCATAAGTACATGTTTTACTGTGTGTGCATTGACCCATTTCTCTCAACGCCATAAAATGTAAACTGTGTGCCCATCTCTCTCAACACCATAACATGTTCAATAAAATTACAGTGGCAGTAACTTTCAGTCATATATTTGCTTAGTTTGAATGGTGTATCTGATATTGTGTATAAAGATGCATAGGAGATAATTATCATTGTAACCTGTGGAATATTGATGATTTCAGACAGTTTCTGTCAAGTGAATCAACCCCTTCTGGCAGGGTCACTAGCTCCATTTGAATTGCCCATCTTCCATTGACATTGAATTGAACATCTCCGCCGGTTAAAGTGTGATGGGTTATGTTCAAGGAGATGCTCAATTCAATTTCAATTGGAGCTGGGGAATTAATCAGCCTCCTCAATGATATCCTCCAACACTTATGGATGGAAGATAACATTGGACGTTGGAGTATCAACAGGCATTTCTTAGAAACATGTTTATAGGTCAGTATTTATTGTCTAATTGTCATTATTTTTGTTTTATATCAGTATAGATTCATCTTAAAACAGGATCTACAAAAGATCTAGAAAGATCAAATCTCTCAAAAATGCAAATCCTGTTGAGTAAATGTGTAATACAATGTTTATGGTTTTAATTTATGTTATTTGTGTAGTTTTATATATATGTTGTTCTAAATATTTTCATATTGGAAAAAAACTTTATAAGTATAAATAAAATTTAATGATTGTATTAGAATTTTTTAATATATATAATTACGTATAAATAAAATTTGATGATTGCTATAATTTTTTAATATATATAATTAAATGTTAATTCTTAAACATTTTAATGAGTGATTTATCACCTGTTCAATAAAGATTAAGTTTGTAGGTATAATTTTTTTTAATAAATTAAAATGGAACAAATATATATATAATTTTTTTAATAAATTAAAATGGAGTGAAAATATATATATATAAAAAGATGTTTTAAATTATATTATTATATAAATTAATTATTTTAATATTTAATCATTGTTCATTTTTTTATATTATGTACCGGGAGAGGTGTTATTGAGTGAGAGTAATATCATCAAGATAAGAACAAACTTCACCTTTGAATTTTTCTTTAAGTCCATCATCATCAAATTAATCTAAATTAAATCTAGTTGTTACAATTAACTTAAGAACATATGGTATATTGTCATATTTATTAAGCACTTGAAATTGGGCGCTTGGACTGTTTCGAGCCTTGTGTCCTAAATTCTAAATTTTATATGTATATATAATTAAAAAAGAGACGTTTTAAATTATATTCTTATATAAACTAGCATTCGCCCCTAGAGGGGCAAAATGAACGCCGAAAGTGAAAGTTAAACTTCGATCAACGACCAGGGCGGTCGTGGGGCGCAGCATTAGGATGCGGTCATATGATAATATATTTTGTGCGACGAGGGGCTAGTCGCTGGTAGGAACCAAGTCGTTTATGGTCGCTAGTCGGCGGTCAGAGGTGAACCTCTTTTTCTGTCGCAGGTTAAGGGTGAAGTCTGCGACGGGGGGCTGGTCGCTGGTCGGCGGTCGGATGTGAACCTCTTTTTCCATATGAGTAAAGTGGAAAGTCTGCGACGAGGGGTTGGTCGTTGGTTGGAACCATTGATTAAGAGGTTGCCGTTTATGGTCACTGGTCGGCGGTCGAATGTGAACCTCTTTTCTGTCGCAGGTTAAGGGTGAAGCCGGTGAAGCTAGTGAGCTGTCTATTTAAACGAAAACTTTTTTTTTTTGGTATCAGTTTCAAGGTTAGAGCCGGCAGGTATATTACGGCAGTGAGGAGTTGCGAAGGGGAGTTTTCAGCGATTGCCCGCCAGGTAAGTTGTCTAAACAGAGTTTGTTTTTGCTGTAGTGGTTAGTTGTGTTTGCTACAGTGGTTGTTGTCGACCATTAGGCTAGAGTACCCGTGATTCTCCTGTTCTGTCAAGCTGTTATATAAGTAGCCACCCTCTTGTTCTCCAATCTTTTTTTTGCAATGGATACTGAAATCCTTTGTTATGCTGTTATGTTGATGGACTGCATTTATTAATTAAATTTAGGTTCAATGCAAATTAAAAAAACAGAACTATAAATCATCCTCATTTAAACGATAATAGCGAAACCCCTAAAATATAGTTTATGTCAAATTATACAGCATAATGATTGAAAAAATTAATGGGAAAACCTGCACAAAAAGAATGGCCATCTCAGTAAATACAATATTTGCACATGTCATTAGGAGATTGTGTGGCAAATCTAAAAAATAAAAAATGCAATGCAATGAAAAAAAAGCCAACCTATACATTCATGCTCATCACTTGAGCCCCTCAAAATCAATATGTACAAACACCAAAATAATATGAAGTCTGAGTCACATTTTTTAAGAAACGAATGGCAATGCCATATCTTTTTTACTAGATGTCATAACTGGAATCATGAGTTCAGGATGGGAAATCGATAATCGATAGGACTAAGCCTCCTGCGCAACTAATTGCTCATGACTTGTCCTTAAGCCCATCGTCAATCTGATCACAACCTCTAGGAAAATGTTCATTCAAGATGGTTGGGTCAACAAAGCGTTTAAATGGTATATTTTTGGCCCATTATTATTTATCAGTTCGATGTTTAGTAAACTTTGAAGATATTTTTAAAATTTCAACAAATTTAATCCCCAAACCAACCCGTCTCGATATTCTGATTTGCAGCTGGCTCATAATCGTAGTAACGTTTTTTGGACACCTTCAGGCCCTAGTGTTAAGAAATAGGCAGAATTACAATTTTCCCATGTTATCAAAGACCTATATAGCAATGATTGTGGGATTTGAAGGAAAATTTCTGTAGAAATGTCATAAAATTGCATATACTATTGTCTTCATCTACTACTTTGGAGTTGTAGCATCAAAGTTTTATTTCTAGGAGGACTTACATTTTCCCCATGTTATCGAGGCCCATATGGCGATGATCGTGGGGGTATAAATTGTAGATTTGTGCAAGAATTCACAAGTGATATTTGCATACATGTTATTGCAAGATATGGTTATAGTGAATTTTGACTAATTTCTGTTGCTCCAATGGAGTTAAATATTATAATTTATTAAAATTTGAGTCAAAGTTAATAAATTTCTGTTGTGGGAGTATGGTTTATTTGGGTGGATTTCTATTTTGAAAATACAATAAGCTAGACAACACATAAATTATCAATTAAAAGAAATAAGAGTTTCAGTATTTTGTTTTCCATGTTATTTGCGAAACCCATGGACAATCCATAGGGTGAACATATAGTCTTCCCAGATTAACATACTTAGACAAATGCATTGTGTTTGACTAAAGGTAAAAAATACTGTATAAATTGACACCAAAATTAAAGTTGCAGGAATTTGTACATCAAAAGGGCCAACATCGTTATGAAGAGAGAAGAGTTAATTGTAATAGGATGAGACTGTTTCGTGGAAGAATAGTATATAAAAAAACCTGGGATAGATCTTATGGACTTCTGAATGAAAACTTCATGAAATATAACATTTGTATTGTAGATTATGGTTGTTGGACCATAACCATTGATTGCAAATAAGATTTCAATGTTATTTTTTCATTTGGTGCTTTTATGTTTGGACAGGTTTGATATGTACATGTGATTTGAAAGAAGTGTAGTAGAGTTTGACCTTTACATATAAGTTTTGTTGCGCTCTACTGTTTACATGATGTTTGGAGACACAAAGCCTGTGACAGGAGCATCTCCGCAGTTTTCATGGATTGAGTTATATAGAGCTATTAGGGACACAAATTTCCCAGATGCGAGTATTGAGGAATTATTGGTTTATAAGAATATCAGGAATTCTTTCGCTGAACACATCAGCATGCGCTCCTCCGGTTTCGGCTTAAGATTCCTCTTCATGCCATTTTTCCACACTATGACTGTGTTGGCTCGACCATCATAGATCATTTTCCTATCATATTGCCATGGTCTTCCTAACAACAGATGGCATACATCCATTGGGATTACGTCGCAAAGTACGCTGTCCTCTAACTTTCCAACCTTGAAGTTAATCAGGAACTGTCTGGTCACCTTCACATGGTGCCCTTTATGCAACCATGAGATCTTGTATGGGTGGGGATGTTCTCGAAACTTCAACCCGATCTTGTCGATGACCTTTGATGACACAATATTCTCAGTGATTCCACCATCAACTATGGTCTTCCAACGCCATTCGCCGATTTGCACCTTCGTTAGAAAGATCGCCTTTTGTTGTGCCGACTCTTTCTCGTTGTGTTTGTCTTCTTGAACCAATGTTCTGCTGGTCGTCAGACTTCGATTCCTTCTTTTCTCCTCTCTACTGCTGTCGGATGCCGACTCTTCCCTCTCGTCGAATTGCTCATCTCTTCGACATCTGGGCTTTGACTCCTCTGCAGCATGTAGGTTCTCTGGGAATTCAATGCCTTGTGTCCCACTCTACGACACTTGTAACAGATTATGGTTGGTCTGTCAGCTCCCTTTCTGTCGGATGGACCACCTAGACCATATGCACCTCAACCGCGGTTCTCATGACCATCGCGTTAGTTTTCTTACGCTTTCTCCCTTGTCGATGTCCTTTCCGCATGTCGACTATCTTCGACAGTTTTCCCCATGTAACCGCTACTTTGGCCTTTCACGGAAATAGTTCTCGCACCCTGACCAGTCGTCCTTCCTCTGGTCACTACGGATTTTCTCGACAATTTATCTTCTGCCTTCAAAGCTAACTGGTAGGCTTCGTCCACTACTCTGAATCTTGACATGCTCAATTCATCCTGAATGGCATATTTCAAGCTGTTCACATACCTAGCGACAGCTTCTTCTCCTTCATCGGTCTGGCCCGACCTTATCGACAATCTATAGAACTCTTCCGTGTATTCCTTCACAGTCATCTCCTTTTGTCAAAATTTCTGCAACTTCCTGAACAAGGAAATTACATAGTCATTTGGCAAGAACTTTTCTTTTAGCTTGGCGACCATCCTGTCCCAAGACTTTATTTTCTCCTTACCCTTCTTGACTCTGTCATCCTGCACATTGTCCTACCACAATGAGGCATGACCCTTCAACCTCAGACATGCAGTCTTAACCCTTTTAGGATCCTCAATCTACTCTATGTCGAAGTATTTCTCCATCTCTTTGAACCAGTCGATCAAGTCTTCTGGATCCATACTTCCTAAGTAGGTACGAACGTCTATCTTTGCCCGACCTCTCATATCCGTCAGAAGCTTGATGAGTTTTTCTTCTGGTTCATCTTCTCCTGCTTCCCGTGGTTCCACTTCTTCGACTTCCTCATCGTTGTGTTCTGACACATCAGAAATACAACCATGCCTTTGGCTTTCTTTGATCGCTGTGACTTCACTGGTGAAAGTTCGCATTGTTCTGATGCACTCGTCGAACATCTCATGATCAATTGTGACTGCTGCGCCATGTGCTCTTCGTCCTCGGACATTAACGCCTCTATGAGCCACTTTCAACCTCTGTTGAAACTTCCACTCGCCCAATCGCAACCGGACTTCAGCAAGTCGTGCTCAACTCTACCCAACCTCAGTTGGAGTTGTTCAACGCACTTGCAGGCTTAATACCACTGGCGTTCTTCTGCGCACAGGGATTCACTTCCTGCTCTGATATAGCTATCCTTCGGCTCTCAGGATACTATAGCTCTGATACCAACTGACGCAAGTTGCCTTATCGCAACAAGGTTCTTTCTTAACATTACACACGACACAACCACAATGCTCACACAAACAAGGTGTAAAACAGGATGCCAGAAGTGGCTTATATTACTTCAACCAATCAGTTACAATGCGGAATAACTGTAAATACAATTGATTAAATACTCGTCGGTCACAGCCGTTACAATACATAAGTAACGGTGGTGTGCTCTCTCAGTGTGTCGACCTTACCCTCTCCTGGTTCACTGTGGAACTCTGAGCTATGGCTCGATCTTCTCTATGTTCGGAAGTTGTGTGACTGTTCTCTCCAATCTACAGAACTTCTCCCCGAACTCTGCTCTGCAACTACTTGAGTCTCCAAAAGGCCAAGTCATCCCCCAACTGATCCAAACTCCCTTGTCTTCTACTCTGCTACTACTGCGGTTCCCGAGACACGCATCCTCTTTCAGCCGATCCTTCCATGATCCTGCAGACCTGCAAGTGTCAGTGCCCCTGCCGTGCTGCACAACCTCTTCCTATGAAAGCATCTATCATGTCTTCACCCACCTGCAAAAACTGCCATTAACTTCCTTAACAACCCCAAACTGTTGCCAAGTACTCTCCTTGACTTCTACGCTTCCCTCTGACAATCTATAGTAAACCATCCCATCGGCCATACCGTCCTCCATTAACTTCGTCTCTACACTTAGGCTTCGCCATTCTGCCCCGTCGTCCTCACTTGGCTCATGCCCAACCTGTCGTTGTCGTGGTCTGACAACATGTCAACCTTCCAATGACTCTGTGGCAACTTGTCGCCTATTAACTTTCGCATGTCGACTATCGACCATCGTCTGTCGACATTGACATGTCGACTCTTGACTTCTTCACTCTTGTCGACTGCTTCGACAATTCTCTGCTCGACTTATTGACTTCGACAAGTCAATCTGCTTCACGCACCAGCAATCGTCGGCACTCCCTTTGGTCGGCTCCCTCATGTCGACTAACTTCGATTGATCTCCCTAGGCTCTGATGCCCTTGCATCATTTACACTTCACACTCCCCTAGCCTCTAGGCATTGATGGAATTTGACGAGCAAAATGAACGTCATGGAGCATTTTGATCGTCAAATACGGTTAAAAATTTTCGTTAACTGTCTTTTGTGAAGGGTAAATTTATCATTTAAATGTATTTTTGAAGGGCAATAAAATTTCTAAAACGTCATTATATGAACTATTATTTTTGAAGGGTAACAAAATTTATAAAACGTCATTATTTTACTAGTAATATTATTAATATATTTGATCTTATATAAAATTATATTTTTCAAATTAGAATTTCCAACTATACTTTCACTTAATAAATAGAAAAATATATTAAATTAGTATCATTTCTATTCCTTTCCATTGCAAGTTGCATTGATTTTTCATAGAGAAAGAAAAAACTCATTTAACTCAATGATTTTTCCATTATTTTTTTTATTTTTCTATTATTGCAATGAGCATCTACATACTACAAATTTCAGTGCTCAATGATCATTGATTAGATTAATATTCTACAAGCCTACATCAACTAAATGACTTGGGAGTTGGGAGTTTGAAGTTGGAAAGCATTATCAAAGATAATTCTTGCACGATCTTTTGGCATTATATTTAGTGATAAGTTTAGATTCAAATATTTGTTTGAAATCTACAATTTTGAAGAAATGTTATAAATTTTTTGATAATTTTAAATAGCTATATGTAGTCTGAATTATTTATGTTGACATGATATTTAGTGGTTTATCTCATAATTTTAGTGATTTTAGTAATGTATATAGATTTATATGTTTGAAATTGAAATGAAAATCTTATATATTTCTATTATGATTCAATTTCAATGAGAAATGCAAGCAAATAGTAAATAAAGTGTTAAAAGACATACAATCTTGAATATACATAAAAAAAAAACTAGAACACAAAGCTATATTTTGCAGAGTCCTACATTTATCATTATATATAACAATCTATGATAATAATCTGATTTAGAGACACTTGCAAGTGTGAGTATGCATACGCCTTCATATGAGTCAATCCACGAGGCGGCTGTCTGCTAACTACGAGTCTGATATTATTTTCGTATAAGCCAATCCACGAGGACTGGCTAGTCTGAATTTCAGTTGATTTCAAACGAAATTAATTGTGAAAATGACTTGTTCGGCTTATATGGATGGGAGGACGAACCGCCAGAAAATCGCCAGAAAGAAGAGTCGGTCCTTTCATGTGAGGGAATCACTTCATGATGGATCCAATTAAGGAACTAGGTGGAGCAATACCGTGTAACAGTTAACTTTTGAAAATAATCATATATAATTAGTTAATTATCAAAATCAATTTTCATTATTTAATTGTTAAAATTATTTTCTTTTCATAAACCAGGTTAGAATTTGCACATACCCTTTGCATATCAACAACGGGAAAGCAAGTGATCCATAGATATGATTTGAGGCTAGTGACTTCACAAAGGAAAAGCTAACACAGTACATATGTGCGAGTGTAGACTTGGAGTATATAAAATTGTTTTCTGAATTTAGTATTTTTTTTTTTTAAGTTTAAAGTCAAATGCATATACATAAAAATTTAGCATTGTTATTATTTTAATTTAGTATTTAGGTTAAACTTCAAAGTCAAATGGTATGTTATTTTAGTTTTCTATATTGGTATTATACATGATTTATTGTATATTCCAATGTAGGATGAACAAATGTCATAGCAAATGGTAAATTACATTGATGGATCCCTTGAAAGTTGCAAACAACTTACAAGGAATTATGTGCAGGCATTGGCATCCAAATATGTTAAAATTATGGCAATCAATACGTGTCATACCAATCAGCACTGTTGTATGTGAAAGAGGGTTTTTAAAGCAAAATGTGATTAAAGATATCAGAAGAACAAATTGTCAATAAACAGGCTTAATGCATTAATGTTTATATCATTAACACGTCTAGACATATGAGAAGTGGAGTGGCAAAGAGTTTATGAGATTTGGCATAGTGCAAAAGAAATGAGAATTCATGATATTAGCTAAAAATATCAAATTATGTATTTGCTCCATTTTATGATATCAATTTTGCCAAAAAAAAAATTATGTGATATTTATTTTCTTTTTATATGCACTATTGCGTGAAATTAAAGAACCATTTTATGTTTATTTATGCTTTATTATGAAGTGTATTCAGATTTTTTTGTGTTTAAGCTATATTTTTATATAATATTAATTTAGTACATAACTGATATATAAAATGAATAGAAATCAAGTTAATGGATCATAATAGATATGAATATTGATCATTTTAATTTAATGTAAAATGTCAAAAAAAATAAATATTATTTTGAAAAAAAATTAACAAAATTCAATTATTGAAGAGTAAAATTTTTAGAAAAAATTTATTGATTAAAGATAAAAATTTAAACAAAATGTTTTACTATGAATTCCAACACTAAAAATGTCAAAAAATAATAAATCCACTGGTAGAGTGAAAACCAAATTCCAACACTACCTCTAGGGGACCAAACTGCACAAGGGCAACTTCAACTATAATCGAATGGAAAGTACCTGAATCAGTAGTGTTCAGTCCGCTTGGGCGCCTTCACTCTTTTCTCCCCTATTAATCTCTCCGTCCACCATTGTATAACCGTGTTCAGACGAGTCACCGAGGCTTCAAGTTTTCAGCGGTCAATATGCGTACGGAGAATACATATGAAAAATAAATTAAGCTGCTCAAATTTTAGACGAATTAAACAGAGATTAATTAGGATCGCTTTCAATTTATAAACCTGAAGTCAAATCTGCGTACAATTTGGCAGGGGGGGTAATTTGGTTGAGCTATCGCTGTATAACTGCGTACAATTTGGCAGGGGGGCTTTGCTTGAGCTATCGCTTTATAACTGCCAGGTTCTTTTGGGAATTTAACATATTCTGAACATTTCAAGGTCTAGTAATCTACCAAGAGTCTGTGAACTTCATATTCAGGCTGCTCACTCTTGGCAAGAAATATGTGACTGATAGAGGACCCAGGACAACTGCCCAGGAGAGTTATTCAGGCTGCTCACTCTTGGCAAGAAATATGTGACTGATAGAGGACCCAGGACAACTGCCCAGGCGAGTTAATATCTGATCCATCTATGCATATCTTTTTTTTTCTACCCTTACCCTTAACCCTAGTATCCCTAGTATCCATTATGTAGAAAAGTGGGCCACACAACACTCCTCTTGGAAATAGTATATCTCATATTGAATATGAAGCCTTAAAACATTATACTCTATACAAAATCAAGTTTCACAAATTGATAAAAACCAGCTTTACATCATGATTCTTCAATCATGTCTAACTCATCTTCTTATAAAAAGATCAGGTTAAAAAAGAACATTGCTAGCTAATAGACTCTTCCTAAAACACCATGCCTAACTCATGTTCATAAAAAACATTTAATATAAAAAGAAGTTGGAAAAATAACATTGCTAACTAATGCTCTCTTGCTAAAACAACATGTCTAAAAAGCTTAGAGAATATTGAAGATGAAGGACATTTCCTTAAACGTCCAATGCTATTGTCAATATTATAGGGAAGAAGCTCTTATTGAATGGTAGTAGGGAGCTGTATAAGGGTTAACTAAAACATTTTGATTCGCTTAAATTTAGTATCAAGCAATTTTTGTCAAAATCTCAATTTGAAGTGCTTAGGTCGCAATTTTAACCATAATTGCAAATTGCGAAGTAGATAGTTCTAAAACTGGACAATTAATCTAAAGCAGGCAATCCAAATTACAAAAATTACAAAATTGCGAAAATAGCAATTTCCAGCCATTCATACGCACATGAATTCCGTGTCATATGCATGTTGTATTATACAACTTAACACGTTAACTCCATGTGCAGAGTTATGTACCATGTTGTACTCTGCGCTGAACCCATATTTCTCAACAGTAAATATACCATTTTGAATTGAATTTCAATGGGACATGTATTCAGATGAAGTTAATATCCCCATGAAATCTGGGTCCAGGTCCAGCGCATAGAGTACAACATGTTATGAAGCTGGCAGTATTCTGTGCGCTTGACGCATGTCTCTTAACACCATAAGTACATGTTTTACAGTGTGCGTTGACCCATTTCTCTCAACGCCATAACATGTAAACTGTCTGCCATAACATCTCTCTCGAGTCTCAACACCATAACATGTTCAAAATGGCGGTAGCTTTCAGGCATGGATTTGCTTAGTTTGAATGGTGTATGAGATATTGTGTACAAAGATGCATATAAGGAGATTATCATTGTAACCTGTGGGATATTCATGATTTCATAGAGTTTCTGTCAAGTTAATGAACCCCTTCTCGGGTAAGTAGCTCCATTTGAATTGTCCATCTTCCATTGACATTGAATTGAACATCTCCTCCGGTTAAAGAGCATGGTTTATGTTCAGGAGATGTTCAATTCAATTTCAATTGGAGCTGGAGAATTAATCAGCCTCCTCAATAATATCCTTTGGACGTTGGAGAATTAATCAGCCTCCTCAATAATATCCTTTGGACGTTTGAGGATCGACAGGCATTTTCTTGATTCTGTGTACAGGTCAGTCCCAACGGCCTAATCACAATTATTTTTTCTTTACCTAATAAGCATTATAAAGATCAATATCTCCATTACACATGAACTGATCATGTTCTCCTCATCAATCTGAGGAGCTTGTTTTCTGAACAAAGGTGGTAGTTATGTGAAAGAATATGTAGGATTATATACAAAGACAGTTACTCCAGTTAAAATAACATTGGGATAAGTTCACTTTAGTCCATGGATAGTGCATGATCTGCTTTGTAGGACTTTCTCCACTTTCTTGGTGGAGAAAGTGTGAAAAGACCAAAACGGGTGTTTTTGTTACCTGCTATTTCTCAATTTTCGGTACTGTTATAAGGGGTCAATTTTATCCAGTCTGTTAAGGTGAATTTTGTCCAGTCTGTTGGGCAGCAAATAATATTGAAGCAGCTATTTATAAGCGGTTGACATGGAACCCAGCTCCAACCTTAATTACTGCGCAACAGACTAGTTAATGTCAATGTAGAACGGGGGAGTTTCTTAAAAGGTGGTTTGCCGTTTGTTAGAGGGCTAGTCCACCTGGGGAAATGGTCACCACCTGCTATTCTAGAGAATCAAGGTGGCACGAATTACAATCATTACAATATGGGCTCAACAAGAGCAATATGTCACTTACAAGAATTGAACCTAGATGGGGAGGGTAACAATCATTCCTCCCAACCACCCAGGCTATAACCAATGGACTAGAACGGGGGAGTTTCATTCCTACTTAATCTGTGTTCAGAATATAAAAACTGAAAAAAATTATTCTACATTATTCTTGAATTTTTTTATTTTTTTTTCAAATGATATTCAAAATTATATATATATTTATGTCTATAGGATTATTTCATTCAACATAGGATCGGGGGTTCAGATTTTTCTATTTTTTAATAAATGGATGGACAGATTTAAAGGGTGTCCAAATATTCTTCTTCGTGTTTATGAATGGACTATTAAGATTTATTGAATTAACTTGCCTGCCGGTTTAAATCTAACAGTCTCTCATTTTTATTAAAAGAAATTAGGGTTATTTGAATAGGCCTATGCCGCTGTTTAATCCAATACAATCGGTGGTTTGGGTTAGCTGAGTTAATTGAATGGTTATTCCGAGTTTTATTCAATCATAGGATCACGTTATTTCAATCAATCGTTTCATTTCCGTGTAGAGCGATCCATGACCCGAATGCCTTGCAAGTATTAAATATTTTCCATAATATTTGGATGCCTTTGGGCTGAAAAGCAATCCTGTCCATTTAATTTTTCATTATTGATCAAATGGTTGATTATCCTACAGTCTACTTTTCATTTGATCTATTAATCTTTGTGGTTTAATTCTTCATTTGTAAAATCAGTGGTGTATCATTTGGATGGCTGATATGGCTCGCTGGGATAGCCATATTGCTTGGATAGTTGGGAGGGCTGTTTTTAATTTTTATCGATAGTTGGCCTCCTGTTATTATACCGGCTGAAGGTAGATTATATAGTAATTAATTTGCATTCAAATATATTTGATTTTTAATTAGTTTCCAAATTTTTTTTTAACAATGAGACAAATTTTGTTATAGTTTTCTAAAATTTTTTGGAAATAATATATTAAATTGAATAATTTAAATATTAAAAAATAATTTCTAAATTTCTAAAATATATATTTGTTGTTTTCTTATTGGATAACATCTATAATATTACAATTTTTCTCTGGTTTAATTAGAATTTGTCAGAAATAAAAAAATTATTTAAATATAATAAAAATAATAAAAAAACTTTACCTTGATACATATGGCTGTTGTATATAAGCATGTACTTCAATAAATATACAAATCTTAATGCAGTAAAATATACAAATCTGTACAAAACTTACAGTACGAAATACATTAAATATTGCTTATTGTGAAGCAAAAGTATTGAAACGGCGTCCTCATTTCTAATTCATTCACGTGACAAAGACTACGTTCTATTTATTATGCAATATATTCTGCCAGTCCCAACATACTCGATAGATTTGGACGTGGTTGTAATAATAGCATGTTCACGTATTGTTTCTGATCCACCAAAACTCACCAAAACTAAAGATAGTGGATAAATTGAAGAAAAACATGATATGCCACTTCTTAGCCGTTCACATCACATGAGTTCACCGTATGGCACAAGAATCAAAGTAGGTTAGTTGTTTTTATATATTAAGTAAATTGAGATGCTTGGAATTTCTCACGTCATTGGTATAGATTTTAATTAATTGAGCCTAAATTTTATGGATCACATGACAAATGAACGATAACATTTAATATAAAAATTTATTTAATTTAATTTTAAAAATATATTTATTGATTATATTATATATATATATTTTAAATTATATTTTTAATATATAATATAAAAATAATTTAAATTTTATTTTTATAAATTAAATATATAATTTAAAAATAATACATTAAATTAGTTTTTAAGATAAAAATAACATATTTTATCATAAAAGAATGAAATTTACATAAAAATATACCATTTTCTTTAAATGTAATAAAAAATGTAATGGGAAAAATATTAATATTATAAAATTAAGGTGATTTTAACTCTTACATATATATATAGGATTATTTATTTGGCATAAGTGTAGAAATTTTAGTTATAAGGGTTTGTGATGAAAATGCTAATATTTACATATTAAGAATTCTCAACTTTTAATTTATTAAACTTCTAATTCATTAACTTTCATCAATTAACTCACATATAACCTTTTTTTTTAGTATTTTAACTTTTCAATTCCTAATCCTTAACCTTTAATCCACTAACCTAATAAAGACCAACACATAATCTTTAATTGCTAATCCATTAATAAGTGTAGAAATTTTAATCATTAGAGTTTGGGATGAAAATGCTAATGAACATAATAAGAATTACCAACCTTTAATTTATTAAACTTCTAATTCATTAACTTTGATCAATTAACTCACCGATTTTTTTTTAGTATTTTAACTTTTCAATCCCTAATCCTTAACCTTTAATCCACTAACCCAATAAGGCCCAACACCTAATCTCTAATTGCTAATCCATTATCCGAGGGCCTCTAACTTTAACTCACTAACCCTCTAAGTCAATCGTCATATTTAACCACTAAGCCATTAAATCCCTAACACATTAACCCTCTAAATTTAAGTTAAACATGAACGACTAACCCAACTCATTACCATGAAGGTCCTAATACCTAACCCATTATCTCTTAAATCATTAGTCCAACCTAACCCCAACCACTCCATACTATAATCATTGCTACAATACCCAAAACTATAGTGAGCTAGGAAAGCTTCTCTTCAAGCTTTTTTGAGCATAGAAAGAAAATTTTAAAGCAAACCAAATAATTCCCTTCTTTTCTCTTAAGGTTTGATAGACCATAGTAGGTTTCAACGAACATTAACCATCATTCATATTTAACCACTAAGCCATTAAATCCCTAACACATTAACCCTCTAAATTTAAGTTAAACATGAACGACTAACCCAACTCATTACCATGAAGGTCCTAATACCTAACCCATTATCTCTTAAATCATTAGTCCAACCTAACCCCAACCACTCCATACTATAATCATTGCTACAATACCCAAAACTATAGTGAGCTAGGAAAGCTTCTCTTCAAGCTTTTTTGAGCATAGAAAGAAAATTTTAAAGCAAACCAAATAATTCCCTTCTTTTCTCTTAAGGTTTGATAGACCATAGTAGGTTTCAACGAACATTAACCATCATCATCATCAACAACTAAGTCGTTCACCATTAACCCCACTAACCAACACATCCCCTTGTGATTAATCCACGAACTCACAAACCCTTTAATCATTAACCAACCAATACACTAATGTGCCTTAACCACTAGTCCATTAATACTTTTACTTTTGGACTATGTACAATTATTAATTGAATTATTTATAAACTATTTTCAAAAGGCAAGTATAAGCAGCTTTGCTCCTATTCACTGCATGGAGAGCTAGTATATTAAAACATTTTTAAACTATTATTTCTAAACTATTTCCATCTTAATTTTTATTTTTGAACTATATACAATTATTAATTAAATTACTTATAAACTATTTTCAAAAGGCATGTATAAGTAACTTTGCTGCTATTTTTACTTGTTATTAATTTTGTGACCGGATCATTGTTATTAAATTATGGGATCATTGTTATATTAATATGTGACCGGATCATTGTTATTTGTTATTAAATTATGGGATCATTGTTATATTAATATATGGGATTGCTCTCATTAAAATATGGGATCTATGTTTTTAATTTTATGATGGGATCACTGGAGTCTCGGATTGCCGATATGGCGAGTTGCTGTGATGGGATCTTCCAGAAGGTTTTTAATTTTATTGCAATCATTGTTTGCTATAGAGTTGCAATCGATCTCAATGGTAATAGCACAACCTCCATAACATTGGGATTAGTGCAAATTCTATATCATGAAAAATCTACAAGATTTTACAGGCTACCTTTTTTGAAAATATGGAATTTGTATATGTTTTCGTATATGTTTTTTATAGGGATACGAAAAAAAATTTATGTTTTCGTATATGTTCTTTACAGGGACACAAAAAAATAAATTAACAGATGTGAAAAATCTACAAGATTTTATAGGCTGCCTTTTTGAAAATCTGGAATTTGTATATGTTTTCTATATAGAGACATGAAAAAAATAAATTAGCAGATCTAAATTCGATAGAATTATTGGCGAAGACTCTTTTACTGGGAAGATTCTGAGAGGAATCCAACGAAACAATTTATTTTGGTATAGTTTCGTTATGATGGATTTTAAATTTCTAATGTTAATTTATGAAAACTTTGTTGCCATGCTTAAACACATGTTATTAATTAGGTTTAAAGTATTTTTTTTAATCAGCTAAAAAAATGATATCATTTGACAGTGGCAGCCAGCAACTCTCAAATGATATATGTCCATTGGTGATGGAAAGAGATCACGAAGCTATCAATCAAAGTTGAATGATGTTGAACTATGAGTCTTTATTAGTATATTTATATTTTTAGTTGATGAAAATTGTTGTGAGTTTGCATTCAATTAGTTTTTAAGTTTGCATTCAATTAGTTTCCTGTGTACATATCTAAGATCTAGTACCTTCTATTTAAATATCTGGTACCTTCAATATAGTTGTCTATCTGAAGAAGGTTTGAACAGTGGACCTTGCGGGTCCTAACCCTAACCCTGAAGCTTCTCCTTAGAATAATGCAAGTTGATGGAATTCCGGAAGGAGTCACTGACTAAAGAGGGTGAATGCTCTAAAGAGCACAGTATTAGATCAACGTCTGCAGCATCCATAACTCCGCGTCCTCCATGCTAGGCATGGCTAATCATCTCCTTGCCTTTCTTTCTACCTTAAACAATCCTCATTGTTTTCATCATGGTGACATTGCCTCCACCTTTTGGTTGAGAAAAATAAAATTCAGAATGTTATGGTAAGCTAGGGTTTTAACATTTTTGAGAAAATAAACCCAAATTTTATGGCATTAAGTCCAAAAATTGACTTTCCTATAATCAGTGAATTCTTGACTTTGCCCCACCAATGGAACCATTAATTACCGGATTAAACTTCTTTCGCACGGCCACACAGTGTGCCCACTTCAGCTATATACGCCAACGATGGATGGAAGCAAGCCTTCGCGACCATTTACGGTAATACTATCGTTACTAATAAAAACCATAAAAAATGACTCCGCAAGCATCTACCTTGGGTATTTTTCTTTTATGTATCTTGCAGCAGGTGCATGTGGATTTGGCGATTTGTACAGGCAGGGTTATGGCGTCAACACGACGGCTCTTAGTTGCATTCTTTTCAATCGAATTCAGACGTGTGGGGATGTGTGGAGGCTCTTCTTTCAAGCGGCCTAATTTCCTTTATGTTGCCTTCTTCCTTGAAGCTGTTTTGCAATGACTTTAGCACTTTTTCCAAGGCACTCGAGGGAAGACAAATGGAAGAGTGTTATTAATGTTCTTAAAAAATGGCAGACTATTATTTACAGATGTAGACTTTTTTTTTTTAACATAAAAAAACCAATACTTGTATTAAAAGTATGAACGTTTACATTTCAAAATCCCAAACGAGAAGCTACACCCAAGAAGAAACAGAACGAGAAAGTACCCAGACCGAGACATAACAGTCTCCCAAATCGACAGAAATATGACAAATGAGATGGGATATACCAATCCCCTAGTGAAATTGAGACAACCAATAACAAAAAAATAAAGGCAATAAAGAACCGGTCCAGGCAAAAAGTCTCATAATGTATCAAACTGGTCCAACCCAAAAGGAGTGTAAAAATATAAATGCCAGAATATATAAATATAGTGAAACACTAAACAACAAAAACGTTCCAGTAACCCCAGGATGGTAGCTCGGAACCATCCATAATATCGTAGAAGATCTTGCCTGCGACTAGTCCACGACGTGAGATAGAGTCTTCCATAGAATTCTGATCCCGATAAATATGAATGATGGAGGTCTAAGGGCAAAGACTAAGAAGACACTTAGTCTGTTCCATCTATGTAGACAAAGCCAAATCATGCAACGACACAGTGGAGTTCGCCCAGTTCACAATAGACAATGAATCTCCCGCTACCTAATCTAGTATAAAATTTGCTTTGTTTGTGAAGAAAAGAGCTAGCCAGAGTGCGAGGAGCTAACCCATAGAATTTGTACCCACACCACCATGCAGCCAAAGCTTTATCTGATCTCCATTTTACAGTTCAATGAATGCACCAACCCCACAATATCCAGATGAGACCTGGGAAGCACCATCAAAATGAGCGCGGTTTCGTGAACAAAGAATATGAGAAGAACTATGATCTTGAGCAGCGATCATAGGTTCCCTAATAATGGAGATACCAAAATATTTAGTAGTTGATAGTGCCAAAACAACAACACGACTGGCCTCAGAAACTGTATTGTCAAAAAGTAAAGGATTCTGAGACTTCCAGATCTCCCATGAAACCAAACAAGCCAAAAACCCCAACTATTTATTATGTAAAAAAATACACTTGAACCACTGTTGAATAGTAAAATCCCTGCCAGCATGTATAGTGGATAATGGATTGCCCAGAAATCTCAAACTCTCATCGTGAAGGGACAAAATATGAAGAAATGCAGAAAGGATTCAACATCCTGCCTACAGAGAGGGAAAAAATCCCATTTTTTGTAGATTACACCAAAGCAATATCTTCTCCTCCAACACAAGCCAAATGAAAATCTTTACCTTGGGAGGGATGCGCCAGTTCCAACATACAACATGCCACCACTTAACCTGGGAGTAGTAGATACGATCGCGGAGTATGCCAATTTTGCCAATATAGATCCATCAATCGTATTCCATGACCAAAGAAGGTGCTCATCATCGTCAATAATTTTAAAATTTGCATGATACAGATCCCAAACATATGTATTCCATTCATCAGCCAAAGATCCCACCAAACCAAGTTGTGAGGCATTCAACCAAGTATTGAAAGTACGAGTCGACCTGTGTTTAACCAGAATATGGCTTAGATAGTAATATCCCCTGCTGCGAAGATGTAGTAATAGCAAGGGTGACAATTTATATATGATAGGACCACCAACTATCGAATCTTCCCCAATCAAGATGTGTATGCCGATATAGATCCATTAATCGTATTCCATGACCAAAGAAGACGGTCATCATCATCAATAATTTTAAAATTTGCATGATACAAATCCTGAATATATGTATTCCATTCATCAGCCAAAGATCCCACCAAACCAAGTTGTGAAGCATTCAACCAAGTATTGAAAGTATCAGTCAACCTGTGTTTAACCAGAATATGGCTGAGATAGTAATAACCCCTCCTACGAAGATGTAGTAATAGCAAGGGTGAGAATTTATATATGATAGGACCACCAACTATCGGATCTTCCCCAATCAAGATGTGTCTGCCATCACCCGGATACCATGCCAGCCAATCAACCACAATCGGGAGGGCTGTAAGGAGACCAACCCAAATGATTGAACCACCCTTTGAATATTTACACCCAGATCTAATCCATTGTACAGTCGAAATATTCCCAAACTATTTATCTTTTATAATACTTCTCGAGATACAATTTGCAGATAAGGCACGCTACAGACTTTTGGCCAGCAGAGCTGTGGAAAAATTGTAGATGTTCTTAAGACCCCATCCCTCGAGTGCATGAGGCCAAGCCAGCTTATTCCAATCCACCAAATGGATCTTATGAATACCATTACCAGACCAAATGAAGCGATGGATCTTTTGCCGAATGCATGATAATATTGTTTTGGGAATCTTGCATAAGGAGAACCAATATACCCCCAAGTTTTGTAGTATTGATTTTGCAAGTACGAGTCAGCCCCCACTAGATAGCCATCTCCACCTCCAATGAAAAATTCGTTTATCAAACTACTTCAGTAATCATTTCCAATCTGCAATCCTATAGTTATTAGGTTTGAGGAAATTACCAAGATATTTGGTTCCATCATTCAAATCCGCGACTGTAAAAGGTAGAAGAGTAGTGATTTCCAGCAATCCCACCCCCAAATTGTGTTTCAGTAACTTGGATTTCCCCTTATTTATTAACATACCTGAAGATTTACAAAAACATTGAAGTATACACCACATATGGCCCCATTCTAGTGCATCTGCAAGCCCGAATAAAATTACATCATCAACAAAGAATTGATGAGTAACATCATCAACAAAGAATTGATGAGTAATAGTGAAGTGTGGCGATACCTAAATCCCAGATAACAATAAATCATCCTTTGCTTTATGGATCAATCTGCTGAGTGCTTCAATCACAATCAAGAATAGGAGTGGAGAAAGGGGACAACCGTGACGAAGCCCATGCGAACAGGAAATAAAATCTGATGGAAAACCATTGACCTTGACCGAAGAGATGTAAGCCATAATCCATTTTATCGCACCCAATTGAATGTCGATTTGAACCATAGCGAGTCTAATAAAAGACCAGTTCACATTATCATAGGCCCACGTAAGGTCAAGTTGAAGGATCAAAGCTTGTATATTTTTTTTCTTAATACTATGAATAGCCTCCTAAGCCACCCCCACTGCATCAAGTATACAGATGCAGACTATTATTTACAAATGGCAGTGTTATTAATGTTCTTAACAAATGACAGACTATTATTTACAAATGGTAGAGTGTTATTATTGTTCTTAACAAATGGCAGACTATTATTTACAAATAGCAAAGTGTTAATATTGCTCTTGACAAATTAGAACGAATTATTATTTCTTGCTTTTTTTTTCATTTCTTTTATCTTACAATTTCCCATCCCACAAGGGGTAAATTGTCACTTCTTACATTATAAAGCATTAACAAATTTATGTAGTAACATAAAGTTAAAGCTAATTTAGCGACCAACCGATAGCTATACATTATAAAACATTAACAAAAATTTATGTAGTAATATAAAGTTAAAGCTAATTTAGAAAATGAAAAGCATTAATAGTTATGAGTCAAAAAATAAAATGACTGAATTATATAAAATATTAAAAGTTTATTGTTATAATAATTATAATCTTATTTAAATATTTATTTGGAACTTTATTTTAATGTTAAATATTGTAAGGTTTAAATTTGATTAGAGAGTTACAATTTGAGATGGAGTTTAATATATAAATAAAATTGTAAAAATTATATATATATATAAGTATTTGTTTACATATAATTGAATAAATATATTAGAAATGTTTAATATTAATATAGAAAATATTAATATTAATATTAAAATAATATTAGTAATATCTTCAATACTGAAGTGGAAGAAGTCAACATTGGATTGAAGTCAACATTGTTTAAAGTCAACTATGGATTGAAGTCAACCTTGGGTTGAAGTCACTCTTGGGTTGAAGTCAACATTGGGTTGAAGTCACTCTTGGGTTGAAGTCAACCTTACTTAAAAGTCAACCTTAGCTTGAAGTCAACCTTGGATTGAAGTAAACTATAGATTGAAGTCAACAATGGATTCAAGGAAACCATGCATTGAAGTTAACCTTGGTTGAGGCCAACCTTGGATTGAAGTCGATCTTACTTAAAAGTCAACTATGAATTGAAGTCAAATTTGGATTGCAATCAACCTTGGATTGAAGTCAAACATGGATTGAAGTCAACCTTGGATTGAATTCAACTATGGATCGAAGGCCAATATGGATTAAAGTCAACCATGTGTTGAAGTAAACCTTGGATTGAAGTCAACCTGGCTTAAAATTCAACTATGGGCTAAAGTCAATTTTGGATTGAAGTCAACCATGGATTGAAGGTCACCCATGGATTGAAGTCAAATATGGTTGGAAGTCAATCATGGGTTGAAGTCAACCATGGGTTTAAGTCAACCTTGGATTGAAGTCAACCTTGCTTAAAAGTCAATTGTGGACTAATGTCAATTTTGGATTGAAGTCAGCCATGGATTAAAGTGAATTATGGATTGAATTAAACCTTGATTAAAAGTCGACTATGGATTAAATTCAACCTTGCCTAAAAGTCAACTATTGATTGAATTCAACCATGGTTCAAATTCAGTCAACCACTTTTAAAAATGTGGTTGTGGATTCAAGTCAACCATGGTTCAATGTCAACCTTGGATTGAGGTCAACCATTGATTGAAGTCAACTATGGATTGACGTTAACCATGGATTGAAGTCATTAATGTTAATATTATTAATGGATTCAAGTCAATAATTGGATTGAAGTCAACCTTGGATTGAATTCACCCTTGAAGCCAACTTTGTATTGAATTCAACCATGGATTGAATTCAACCTCGGATTGAAGTCAACCTTAGATTGAACTCAACCATGCATTGTAGTCAGATTCTAATGAAGTCTACCTTGGCTTGAAGTCAACCTTGGATTGAAGAAAACCTTGGATTGATGTCAACTTTGTAGTCAACCTTGGATTGAATTTAACCATGGATTGAATTCAACTATGGTTCAAAGTCAACATTGTTTAACAGTCAACTATGGTTTGAAGTCAACCATGATTCAAAGTCAATTATGGATTGAAGTCAACCGTTGATTAAAGTCAACTATGGTTTGAAGTCAACCATGGATTGAAGTCATTAATGTTAATATTATTAATGGATTGAAGTGAACCATTAGATTCAAGTCAACCATCGATTTAAGTCAACCTTAAGGTCACCCTCAGGTTGAAGTCAACCTTAAGGTCACCCTCGAATTGAATTCAACCTTGAAGTGAATCTTGGATTGAATTCAACCTTTGATTGAAGTCAACTTTGTATTAAAGTCAACCATGGATTAAGTCAACCTCACCTTGAGTTCAAGCTTGTATTGAACTCAACCTTGGATTAAAGTCTATCTTGGATTGAAGTCAACCTTGTATTAAAGGTGACCTTGACGTCAACCTTACATTGAAGACAACCTTGGATTGAAGTTAACCTTGAATTCAACCTTGGATTGAAGTCAACCTTGGATTGAAGTCAAACATGGCTTGAAGTCAATCATGGATCAAAGTCAACCGTGGATTGAATTTAACCTTGGATTGAAGCCAACCTTTGATTGAAGTTAATGATGGGTTGAAGTCAGCCATGTATTGAAGTCAACCTTGTATTGAAATTAGCCATGTATTGAAGTCAAACTTGGATTGAAGTCAACTATGGATTGTAGCAACCTTCAATTAAGGTCAATCTAGGATTAAATTCACCATTGGATGGAATTCAACCTTGGATTGAAGTCAACTATTGCTTAAAATCCAACCTTGGACTGAAGGAAAGCTTGGATTGAAGTCAACTTTGGATTGAAGTCAACCTTGGATTTAAGTCATTCATGGATGGAAGTCAACCCTATCTTGAATTCAATTGTTGCTTAAAAGTCAACCTTGGATTGAAGGAAACCTTAGATTGAAGTCGACTTTGGCTTGAAGTCTATCTTAGATTGAAATCAACCTTCGATTTATGTCAACAATGGATTGAAGTCAACTATGGATTGAAGTCATTAATGTAAATATTATTAATAGATTGAAGTCAATGATTTGATTGAATTTAACCTTGGATTGAAGTCGACCTCAAATTGAAGTCAACCTTGGATTAAAGTTAACATTGATATCAAGTTCAGATTGAAGTCAACCTTCCATTGAAGTAAACCATGGAATGAAGTCAACATTGGATTGAATTCTACCTTTGACTGAATTCAACCGTGATTCAAAGTGAGCTATGGATTGAATTCAACCATGCATTGAAGTCAACTATGGATTGAACTCAACCATGGATTGAAGTCATTAATTTGTATGTTATTAATGGATTGAATACAACCATTATATTGAATTCAACCAAGGATTGAAATCAACCTTGGATTGAAGTCAACCTTGAAGTCACCCTTGGATTGATGTCAGCCTTGGATTGAAGTCAACCTTGGAATGAAGTCAACCTTGAAATCAACCTTTCATTGGAGTTAACGTTGGTTTGAATTCAAAATTGTATTAATGTCAACCATGGATTCAAGTCAACATCGTATTGAAGTCAAGCTTGGATTCAAGTCAACCATGGATTGAAGTCAACCTTGGATTGAATTTTACCTTCAATTGAAGCCAATATTGGATTCAATTCAACCTTGGATTGAAGACAACCTTGGATTGTCGTCAACCTTGCACTCAACCTTGGATTGAAGACCAACTTGGATTGACGTCAACCATGGCTTGAAGTCAACCATGAACTATCATTATCTATAGATTGAAGTAAACCATGATTCAAAGTCAACCTTGCTTAAAATTCAACAATGGGTTGAATTTAACTATGGATTGAAGTCAACTATGGTTCAAAGTCAACCATGATTCGCCAACCATTGGATTGAAGTGAACCTTGTGTTGAAGTCAACCTTTCTTAAAAGTCAACCTTGGATTGAAGGAAACATTGGAATGAAGAAAACCTTGGATTGAATTCACCCATGGATTGAAGTCAACCTTGGATTGAAGACAACCATGGATTGAATTCAACCTTGGATTTATGTCAACAATGGATTGAAGTTGACCATGGGTTGAAGTCAACCATTGATTGAAGACATTAATGTTAACATTATTTATAGATTGAAGTCAACCATTGGATTGAAGTCAACCTTGGATTGAATTCAACCTTGGAATGAATTCAACCATGGATTGAATTCAACCTTGGATTGAAGTCAACATTGAAGTCAAGGTTGGATTGAAATCAACCATGGATTGAAGTTAACCATGGATTTAAGGCAACCTTGGATTAAAGTCAACTTTCGATTGAAGAAAACCTTGAAGTCGACCTTGGATTGAAGTCAACCATGGATTAAAACACACCATGGATTGAAGTCAACCTTGTATAAAACACAAACATGGGTTGAAATCAACCTTGGTTTGGAGTCAACCTTGGATTGAAGTCAATCTTGGATAGAAGACAACCTTTGATTGAAGTCAACCTTGCATTGATGACAACCTTTGATTGAAGTCCACCTTTCTTAAAAGTCAACTATGGATTGAAGTCACTTTGAATTTTAGTCGACCTTGGATTGAAGTCAACCATGAATTGAAGTAATCCTTACTTAAAATTCAACTATGGATCGAAGTCAAATGGATTGAAGTCAACCTTGGACTATTATTATGTATGGATTGACGTCAACCATGGTTCAAAGTGAACATTGCTTAATAGTCAACTATGGATTGAAGTCAACCATGCAGAAACATGGTATAAATAATTGACCTTATATTATTATTAATTATTTAATTTATATTTATTTATTTATTATCTATTTATTTATATTCTTTATTTTCTATGTTTTCATTTATAAATATTTTCTTATTTTATAAATGAGTCTAGCCTTGTCTATCACCTTAAGAAATCCCGATATGGCCTTAAGCAAGCTCCTCAAGCCTGGTATGTCAAAATGGATAGATTTCTCCATGACACTATTTTTTTCTAAATGTTATTCTATCCCTAATGTCTATACTAAGAAATTAGGAAACAATCTCATCATCTTTGTTCTTTATGTTGATGACCTTATTCTTAATAGTGAGTGACCATACATTTTTAACCCATGTGAAATCTAGACTTAAGAAGAAATTTGAAATGAGAAAATTATGACATTTGCATTATTTTCTTTCCCTCCAAGTATTGCAAACCAAAGAAGGAATCTTTATTTCTCAATCTAATTATGCATGTGACCTTCTTCGTCGCTTTCACATGGAAGATTGTAAACCATCCCCATCTCCTTTCCATTTTAGAGTCAAACTTTTTGCCACTTGAACTTCACATGAACTAGATTCCATCTTGTGTCGTCAACTTGTGGGTAGTCTCTTATACTTTACTCATATCCATCTTGATAATTCATTTATCGTTTTTCTTTTTTCCCGCTATATGCAAACACCCCATGAAATCCATTGGAAAGCAAAAAAAAGATACTTTGATATATTCAGAGTACAGTTCAATTTGGGATTCATTATAGTTCATGGTGAACTCCTTTGTTGGTTGGTTTCACTGATTCAGATTTTGTTAGTGGTCGTGATGATTGGAAGTCTACTGCAGGTTATATTTTCAATCTTGTTTCTAGACCTGTCACTTGGGCTTGTAAGAAACAACAAGATTTTGCTCTTTATTCAGCAGAAATAGACTATCAAGCCGTAGTCAATGCAAGTCAGAAATATTTATGTCTTTAGTAGATCCTTTTAGAGTTTGTATTCAAGTAGCAACATCTAACTATGATTTGGTGCAACAATTGAACAATCAAAGTGCCATCAAGCTCTCCAAAAATCTAGTTCATCATCAACACAAAAAATACATTAATATACATATGAAATTCATTAGAAATATTGTTCATGATTGTATTCTTGAAGTGCTCTTTTTCCCTACAGATGATCAAGTTGAGGACATCTTCACAAAGTCTCCTACAAAAGTGAAGTTTTCTAAAATTTGATCTATGTTAGGAGTTCAAGAATTTGTCATTAATGGGGGATAGGATCTAATGCCTCCTTCCTTATCCTATAGTTCACTTTTTTAAATCCTTCAATCCCATCCCAAGTTGTTTTTAAGGGGGGTGTTAGGATATTTAGACACTTTGGAGTTAGTTAAGATCAACTTGTTATAATATATCCATTAAGTAAAGTGTGTTTCTTCAGTATGCATTGGTGTGCATTTGTAGATATGTAATCTAACGGTCATGATATGTTCTTGACATAGAGTGATCCGATGGTTAATCTTCTCATCGATCTTAATAACAATTGATTCATGGCTTAGCACCTAATTGGTCCATGATCTCTATTTAAAGAGCATGGAGGGTCATTTGCTAGTTGATCAATTATCTGAAGCTCATTTGTAACATTATTTTTCTTTTGCATAATAATATTTCCTCAAGTAGATATTTGGCTGGGGCCATGGAGTGTTTCCCTCTTCAAGGGTTTAAACCACGTAAAAACATCACTTTGTTGATATGGATCTGATTGTGTAGCAGCTACTGAAGGTGTTTGAATTCTTGGGAATATCCTGTGTAGTCAAACAAATGGAGGATGTGGGAGGGGTCCATTCTTTAAAATAGGAGTAATATCAAAAACGTTATCACAAGTAGATTTAAATATAAATTATGGCATCGTGGGAAAATATACTAGAATAAGAAAAAGCTAACGTATTATACAAAGACTATTACTCATAAACTAGAAGGTCAAAATTGTTTTTATTACATTGCTAGTTTAAAGAAGAAAATTAATATTGCTAAAATATGAATGAATATTTCTCACGATCTTCATAGTGGAATTGGGTATTGGACAAGGCCTAAAATGTCCCAAGATGAAAGAATTTACAATTTTATGATACCAAGAGAGTACAAGAAGAAGAAGAATTTATCTTCGAATCCCCTTCATATGCACTCATTCGGTGTCAATACCATTAATGATATTCATATCTTCTTAACTCATGAAAAGAAAAGAGATCCATGCAATTTTATTTGTGATACTTCAATTAAAGTTTATCTACAATCTTTTCAATCATAGAAACACAATGTCTATTATTTTTGTCATGAAAACAAAAAATGAATTAATCATGAAATTTATTTAAAGTGATTGATCTTAGTGGAAATTAATCATATCAATTTTTTTTAATACTAAAAGTTTTATTTCATATTGATATTTTTTTATTAACACAACCAACTTAATCACAATATATTGTGACATTAAATTTCTATTATTATATTAGTATTGTCTTTATTGGTCATCTAGGACCTTAACTGTAACTGTATGGTCAACTAGAATTGCAATTGTACCCTTTGTCTCCTATGTATATACCATGGAGACCTAGCTTTAGGGTCATCTCATATTCTCTTGTGTATTGGATAAATTGTAAAAGGAGTTTATCCCCTAGAAAATGATTATTATTCACCACGGGGGGGGGTCAGTTGATAGGAAATATCATATCATGTCCATTCATATTGGGGAATAAACTATCATACAAAAATGCGAAAATATATTTCCCTGTATTAAGGGACCAAGGGGACTTAATTATGTTATAGGGCAATACAAATATTATGGTATATTTTATTACATTTCATGTAGAAGTGGTGTAGGAGAAGCATAGGGAAAATCAAAGGACATGGGCATGAGGTATTGAGTTTGATGGACAAGGGATACTCAATCGGAATGTATGATGGTTGATTCTAGTGCTCTATTGAAGGGTTTTCATGTTACTCATGTGCTTGGTTGGTTAATGGATCTTCATATTGTTAATGAAATTGAGGTAATTAAGGATTAGGATTTCTATCTTTTATGTGATTGTTATCATTTGAAAGTGTAGTTTAGGTGCATATTTCGTGTCTAGAAATCATGTGTTTTCTTATGCCTTTCAATGTAGTTTTCCTCCTTGAATCCATTTGAATTGTTTCCCCTCTAGAAACCTCCTTTTGTGTGATCTCTAAAATCAACCCATCCACTAGAGAGCATATAGGTTTGTGCATTGCAACCTTATCCGTTTCTAATCTTCATAAAGAAAGCCTCATGCAATCCTTGGTTGACTCCATTTGTCCATTGTATAAAACACTAGTCTCCAATTCCTTCATGAATCTTATATTTTACAAAAACCAAAACACTTTGTTTTTCTAAAGTTACTATTAATTTTCATCATGTATTCCATTGTTAAACTCTAGTAATCCTACCCTAGGGACTCCACCTTTGAGCTAGAGAAGAGATAACACAAAGAGACAAAAAAGGTTAGGTGTGGTGACAATGACCTCCCTCTTAGTTTTCCATAAGATATCATTGATTTTAGGAATTCAATCTTAACATGCTAGTTTGTGTGCTAATATGGAAGAAAAAACATCTCTAAGATGATGGATATATTCTTGATGGTAGAAAAATTGGTGGAGGAGGTTGAAAGATATAACTATTTGGTAGGAAACAATGGCTTATATGATCATCTACTTATTCTTATATGACTATAAAATCAGGACAGAAAAACTACATTTCTTTTTAAATCTAATCATGATTGGTTGGATAAGGAATATTTTAGACTTCTTATTACAAAAATGGAAATTTTATGATCCTTGTTGATGAGATTCAGTTATGCTTGAATTTTCCTCCAATCTCAAAGAAGTTAAGAATTTAGTTGTAGGGAGCGCAAAGATGAAAAATGAAGAAAATCAAGTAGACCTAGAAAAGGTAAAAGAAACATAACCATTTTTTTTTAAAATAATGTGAGAGGGAACTGTCCACCCTTGGAAAGATAAGTTAATTTATTATTTCGCATGAACTCTATTTTAATATCAATGACTGATATGCATTCTTTAATAAAAAATTATTTAATTAACATCACTATTATTATTATAAATATAATATAATAATAACTCACCTTATGATATGAGTCCTTGATAAGTCTCATTTAATAAAAGTTCAACACATAATGTTTTATTTGAAGATGATAGTTAAATAAATATGATTTTTTCATTTATAATTTTATGATATTTTTAATTATAAATGTAAATCATTTAATTTAATTCTGAAAATTTTTAATTAATTTTATTTTATTTTTAATTATAAATGTGAATAATTTAATTTTAAATCATTTAATTAAATTATGAAATATTATGATTAATTATTTGTAATATATAATTTTATAGTAAATTGTTTTGTTGTATTTTTTTACGTTTTGAAAATTTTTAATTAATTTTATTTTTAATTTGATTTCAATTTTTTTTATTAATTATTTGTAATATATAAAATTTTATTAATTATTTGTAATATATAATTTTATAGTAAATTTTATAGTTGTATTTTTTAACATTTTAAAAATATTTTTTTGCTTTCTTAATTTTATTTTTTTGAAGATTTACAAATAATCATAAATATTATATTTCAAAACTTAAGAATTTATTTAAAAAAAACTAAAATTAATATGAAAAGAAAAAATTAAGAATTTAATTTTAAAAAAATAAAATTAATATGAAAAAGACTTTTATGTTTTCTTAATTTTATTATTTTAAAAATTTAAAAATAATTATAAATAACAAATTTAAAAATTAATTTAAAAAAAAAAATTAATATGAAAAGACTTTATGATTTTTTTATTTGATAAGTAAAGATAAATAAAAAATTTCACCCATATCGAATTAAGAATTAGGAAAAGTTTGTTAAGCAATTTAGTTATAGAAACCTCTTTTACATTTTTCATTGCATAGTTAATTATTCAAAAGCACTTAGTATTCAATACCGACCACTTAGTATTCAATACCATAATGAAAAACATGTGCACCCTGACATACAGAAAGGAATTTTTTCAATTCATCGCCACCTTCCTCAAAAACTAAAAGAATAGTGTACATAAACGTTTGATGTTTGATGTGGCTTCTCTTGTGCTGTAACGTACAGAAATTCGGAGCCTCGAAAACTGTAAGAATGCATGTATGTAGAAGTTTGAAGTGGCTTCCCCTGCCTATTGTTACTAGTAGACTAAATTTTCTCTTCTCCCCTAATGTTTGGCATATGATATTAGAAAATATTGATTTGCAAAATGAATTATTTAATATTTAACTGGGGGAAGGGGAAATAATTAAGATATACAAATTTTCTTAGTTATATAAAAACTAAAACTATCACATCCACGGGCCATCTGATTGCTATATGTCAATTTGAGTATCTTATGGTATAGATCCTGCGTACTGGAACTAAATGGCGGCACTGGAGATTTAATGATGTCGATTAATGTCAATTACGAAGAGTTGTTGCAGTGTGTAAGTTGGCTGCAGGTGAAGGTAGGCGAAGGTCCTCGAAGGGGACAAGCTACGGGTCTTATTGAATTTTGAAATGTCAATTAAGGAGAGTCTGTTTGCGAACTGTTCTATCTTTCTTGTGGTCCGGTTTGCAAACTGTTTTTCTTTTGGACTTGCGAACTATCTTTGTTTTTGACATTTTGTTGTGGTCTGCCTTTCCAAGTTAGTTAAGAGTAACGGGAGCATTCTCTGAGTTCTATTGCTTCCGGCATTTTGTTGTGGTCTTAGTTGAGAGTTCTGGGAGCATTGGGAGAATTCTTGGAGTTCTATTGCGTTGGCAATTTTGCTCTGGTGTTGATGTTGAAGCGTTGAAGCGAGGTACAAGAGTGGCATTTTGAGCAAGAGTGGCATTGAGGCGGGGCTCTACATAAGAAGGAGGTATGTAAAAACAAACTGAATTAACCTAACCTATTTACTATCTATGTGCAGTGAGTTTTACAGTTTTTCAATTTTTTAAGTTGAAAGATGTTTGGGTTTTGAGAGTTATTTCCCTAGTAATAACAATTTGCAAATAAAATATACATTATATTGACAAGATTTTTACTTGCCTGAATCACTAGCTGCACTATGGTGTGATGCATCTTTTCCTCTCCCCTTGCCTAGTGTCTGTCTTTTCTAGGTTTACTTTCTTCTACTGACCTGTTCAAAGTGCTTATTTTATAAGAAAATCAAAGAGCTTAACCCAATCTTTTTGCTCCCCTGTATATTTGTTAATTGCTTAGTAAAGTCAATGCCGCACCTAACAGGGTTTAAACTTCAAAGGACGTTATAATCTGATGACACTGCAATTTTATTTGCATGGAAGAAATTTTCATCCAATATATTGCCTTCCAAATTCATCACCTTACACTTTCCCAAATCCATCACCATCTTGTGTGTCTCTCACCAGTTGTATATGACGGTTTCTTTTTCTCGATAGCGTTGAAATTTGATAATACTACAACTTAGCTATTGCGTATCATTGTTGCCCTTCATTTTTCTAACTCACCCGTCATTATGAGACGTCTTATCTTTATATATTATGGTAAAATCACTGGGAATTCATTACTATTAACAAGGAGAAGTTTCTATGAAGCGAGTCCCTGCCCAGTTCCCTAGCAGTAGCAAGTATGGTGGCTTAAATACGACCTAGCTATTTGAGGTTTGCATCCCCGGTTGTGGCTAAACAAACGGTCTACTGGCTATCACTGCTATCTCAGCTAACTAATTTTCCCAATATAAAAAAGCCTTCCAAAATTATCTCCCTGCCGGGAGCTACGAACATCCCTTTTTAACATAACTAAAAATTAGTTGTTTTTTTTATCTATGAACACAACAATCAATGTGATAACTACAATTTTTATGATCAAAATTAAACTTGCGTTATAAGTTATTAATCATTTAGCTGGTTTCTCTCTTTGAGCTGCCCACTACTGGCCCCTACCCACCATCCCGGATTCGAATCCATTTTGCGACCATGGTTACATATTTAATATGCAAGCTTGTTTCTCTTTCGATGAACACACTAGTCAATGTACAGATGGTTCTCCGAGCAAAATTTCGATCATCACAATGTACTTTACTTTTAAAGAAATTATATACTTTACTTTTAAAGAAATTATATGAAATAGGAATTTGATAGGTTAAAGAAATAATATGAAATAGGAATTTGATAGGTTATAGTAGAATAATGATCCCTAATTTATTTGGTGTTGATTAATAAATTGGGGTGATATCACTCTCAGCAATGTCAACACGGTCTAAGTAAATCAAAAAATCTCCTCCATAGTGCCAAATCAGTGCAAAAATTTAACTAATGACACCAAAATCATAACAACAAAAATAGAAGAATGCATACCAGCAAAAATATAAGAATTTATACCAGAATTAGGGGCTGAAGTTTGAGTTTATAAGATTCGCACAGGCCTAGGATTTTCTGGGTGAGGCTATTTTTTTCACTACCGATTTCAAGCAAAAGCCTCTTTGAAGCCCCACAAAAAGGATAGACAAGCTTTGAGCATAATATTATTGAGATGAAACTCAAATATTGTGTGTTAGATGGCAATGGAGACGTTAGCAAGACAAGTTGTGCAACATCTCTTGCTGTTAAATTTGTGAATAGTAGACATCCTATTGATTCTCTGAGTGACTCCTTCGATTATCTTTTAAGTGCAAAGAAGCTAGTTGCCATCTAAGCACAAAGCTTATATTTATTTCAAAAACAAATTCAAGTATTTATAGGAAACTGAACATTTTCATGAGGAGAAATCAAACCAAATGCATTCCATGCCAGTAAACTGTCACAGTTGAAAAAACTTGCTCATGGGTCCACGTTTTCATCTGGTTTTCCATTCCCAACAGTCGCTCCTCCTCCGTCTGGTCTTGATAACTTCTTTGCTAGACTTATCACTTCTCATAAGGAGCTTGACCTCTTCTTCACTGGCCAGAAGACATGCTCTCTACCATGTTTTTCATTTGCATATCTTCAAATGGTTGCTAGAAAATTATAGATACCATACATTTGGCAACATAACTCATTTGTTGTATGTAACTTTATGTATAGGACATGCTCTCTGCCAGGCTTTCCATTTGAATGTCAACAATGGATACCGTACATTTGGAAACAGAACTCATTTGTTGTATGTAACTTTATGTATAGGACATGCTCTCTGCCAGGCTTTCCATTTGCATGTCAACGCAGACTTGGAAAAAATAAAAATGACGTTTCAACACAATAACATGGAAAAACTCGACAATAACTCGACAATAACTGACAATAACTGCACTTAATGAAAAATATGTAAAATATTTTCCAACTCCACTTAATGAAAAATTCAGGTTCGATCCCAGCCTCAACCTTGTTCATTGAGAGTAAGGTACTGAAACTCTTGGATAGAGGCAATATAATATAGGTAGAGATATGCACATTTCCCCTAGTGTAGAGATTGGTTCAGTTAAAAAAATTACTGTTCTTATCCATGTATATAGTTGGTTGATGTTTAAGTTTGTAAATTGATTTAATACGTGCCTGTGAAGAGTTCAATTGGTTTTCACTTTGCCATTGTTGCTCCATTTTATGAAAAATATGTAAAATATTTTCCAACTCCACTTAATGAAAATTTCGTGTTCGATCCCAGCCTCAACCTTGTTCATTGAGAGTAAGGTACTGAAACTGTTGGATAGATGCAATATAATATAGGTATAGATATGCACATTTCCCCTGGTGTAGAGATTGGTTCAGTTAAAAAAATTACTATTCTTATCCATGTATATAGTTGGTTGATGTTTAAGTTTGTGAATTGATTTAATACGAGCCTATGAAGAATTCAATTGATTTTCACTTTGCCATTGTTGCTCCACTTAATGAAAAATATATAAAATATTTTCCAACTACACTTAATGAAAAATTAGGGTTCTATCCCCGCCTCAACCTTGTTCATTGAGAGTAAGGTACTGAAACTGTTGGATAGATGCAATATAATATAGGTAGAGATATGTACATTTCCCCTGGTGTAGAGATTGGTTCAGTTTAAAAAATTATTATTCTTATCCATGTATATAGTTGGTTGATGTTTAAGTTTGTGAATTGATTTAATACATGCCTGTGAAGAGTTCAATTAGTTTTCACTTTTCCATTATTGTTGAATAACATAAATTAAATATGCTGCTGCCCAGAGAGAGAATAATTTCTTGCTCGAACTCTGGTAATGTAGTTTGGCTGCTAGTATATTCTGATGCAGGAAAATTCAACTTTTCATGCACATGCATCTCTCGGGTTCTTCAATCTTGGTTTAGTACCAAAACATATTCATGCTTCAATTATTCACAATTTCTTTTCATGCTTAATTAAATCCATATATCTCATGAGCATCCGTCCCCTGCAAAACATATTTAAACTCATAAAGGGAGCACTCACTATCTCTCCTTCCACTAAGTATCTCTCATTTTCTATTCATATGTTTCTTTATTACATAAGGTGTATTCCTTATATCCTTAATGACATTTGTGTTCTCATGGATTTAGTGTTTAACCATGGAAGGATTTGATCTCACGACAGAATTCGAAAGGAATCAATGAAGAATTAAAAACACCACTTACTTCCCCAATGCACACACAAATTTGTGTGCAAACCACTTAACTGAGCGCGACCTCCAAAGGAGATTATTTGACTTCAATAAGACTACGTTTCTTCCCAATTCCACATAGAATTTAACTCCAAGACATTAACCATGCTCTGCAATCCTGCACTTATGTCATATCATTGATTCTTCATTCCTCTTTGGTGGCTTCAGTGGCTTCAATCCTAATCCTCATTCTTGTATATTGGCTTCACATTAGATGCAGAGAAATTCACGAGTTTGTAACTTCTTTCTCGACACTTGTCAATGAGATTATCTTGTTTAACAGAGCAAAATAACATAGAAGGAATCATCATTAACATAGTTTCCAGTCTTTGAATTCCTACTTTGTAAGAAAACGACATAAATATAGGACAATTAGAGGCTACCTTCTAAAAATTTCAAGATTTACCTCAAATTAGATCATGATTTTCAGTAAAAAAATAAATTATATGAAAATTATTAAAAATGTACCCTTAAATTGGTGTGTAACTGATAAAATTAACTGTTAAATTTATTTATATAAATCGTAAAGAAAAGTTAATCATAGACTTTGCTACTTACCCATTAAAGATGCTCCACAGAAACCATTTTATCAATCAACTACTTCATGAGATAAATAAGAACAACGACTTAGGGATTTGGCGGAAAAGAACAAGGACTAAGCAATTTCATGGTGCGGGCAATTTTATATTGAAATTTCATATTGAAAAGACTAAATATTTTGCATTTACCTACATAAAAATCATTTAAATATTCTTTTGTATATATTTTAAAAAAAGTTACTTTTTCTAAATAATAGGATTTTATAATTATGATTTATATATATAAAATGATTTGATTATTATAATATATTTTACATACATATCTAAATTTTATTCCATGCTAATCAAATAATATCTTTATATATGTGTTTAATTTTTTATATTTATAAATTTAAATATGAATAAAATAAAATAAAAAAAGTAATAATAATTTTTTAAATATTATATTCATATTTATAGTATTTTTACTTTCATAAAGATATATACAATATTTTTGTTTTAGGTTTAAAAACACATAATCCCAAATATATTAATAAATTTCAATTTTAATAAATTTATTTGAATAATTTTCTATATCATATATAAATTTACAATTAGATATTTTTTGAATTTTTTAATGTAATGTTGATAAAGGATGAACGAATAGGTGGGTTTAAGATATAATAATTTATTAAATCATACATATAATTTCATATTTATAATTGATATAATAAGTTATGTATTTAATTTTATTTAATATTAAATTATGATAATTAATTTAAATGTAAATAAAGTGTTATTTTTTATTATATTGAATATTTTAAAAAAATATAAGAAAGAAGGTTAATTATTTTATATTTATGAAGTATTGTAATCTTCATCTTTATTAAAAATATAATTTTAGATTAATGAAATTATTATTATTATTTATAATTTTTTATTTTATAGAAAAATTTGAGTAATTTTATGAATAACAATATCTTAGATCAAATTGTGTTGATTGATTATAACTTTTGTTTTTTTCTATCTATGTTTAAATTTTTAATAAAACAATAGTATGTTGTGTTTTGGTTTAAAAAATTTAGACATTTTACATAAAGTTTCCATTGAAGCCTAAATATTACTACTTGAATTTTCTATTAAATATACCTTCCATCTTGAATTTTCTATTAAATATACCTTCCATATTGTTAAAGATTCTACCCTAGTTTTTGTTCCTTATCTCTAATTACTTATTGTTTAATAATTTAATACGTTTTTGTTAAATTATATACATTTTAAAGCTATTTCCTACACTAAGTTACTAATTGATTTTTTATGCTTGAATACTTCGAATTGTATAAAAGAGTCAATTTTGAAGTTGTTAGATACTTTCACTTGTAATGTTTATTATTTTTTGTATTGATTGTGAAGTTTTTAGATACTTTCACTTGTAATGTTTATTCTTTTTGGTATTGATTGATTACAACTTTTGCACTTTTCTATCTAGGTTTAAATTCTTAATAAAATAATAATAATATATTGTGTTTTACTTGAAAATATAGACATTTTAGATAAAGTTTCCATTGAGACTTGAATATTGCTATTTGAATTTTCTATTAAATATACCTTCCATATTGTTAAAAGAGAACTTGCTTTGTCCCATCGTCAAACTATTGCTTTATTATTGTGACATAAGATAGAATAGACTCTACCCTAGTTTTTGTTCCTTATCTCTAATTACCTATTATTTAATAATTTAATGGGTTTTTGTTAAATTATATACATTTGTATGTGATTTCCTATAGTGTGTTACTAATTGGTTATTTATGCTTGAATACTTCCAATTGTATAAAAGAGTCAATTTTGAAGTTAGATACTTTCACTTGTAATGTTATTCTTTTTTTTTAAGATATATCAAAGTTAAGTAGATCTTGTCCATTTTCAAATGGTATTACTTAGAAGTAGGATTTTATTTATACTTTATAAAGTCTTTAATTAATTTATAAAATGAATTCTTAGTCTAGGGTTTTAAGTTTCATCAATGTGTTTAGTTTCTTGTATGACACTTATTCAATTGATCAAACAAAAAATGTCGTTTTCCTAAAGTTGCATTTTGGTTTACTTACATTCTTTTGTTATTAATAGTTGCAAATTATTATTATACAAAAAACTAGAAGCATGACCTGCTGCAATTTCGACTTGTTGCGGAAAATTTTGGTGTTAAGCTTTTAACATAAAAGAAGACCGATTCTATAAGGGAGTTTCATGATTGCAAAAAAACAAAAAATATTTATCTATTATCTAAGATATCTAAAATAAGTTAATTTGCTATCAATATCTCATTATAATTGCAAGCATTTATAGAATCTTGTAATAGTTCATTTTCTTATCATTGTCATATCACTTTATAGACTTGTAGAATATTCGGCAATATATATCCATTAAAGATTCTATAGTTTGAAACAAATATTGACAATAATGAAGTGTCGTAGAGAAGACATTCAAAATACTAGAACAAAGAGATGTTGGACATTTTGAGCCATTAGTATGTAAAATGAGGATTTACAATTCTTCTAATTTTTTGGAAAACAAAGTTGATAAGGCTCGCATGTCTAAGAATATAAATGGTGAAAGGTGTTTTGAAACACTTTTCAAATTACAAAATAACGAATACAATGTAACATGTCTGCGACATATTGTGTCACAAACATTTTGCAATGCAATGATGCATAATGATGCCTTTGCAATCAGATGCATTGAACAATACATTAATGATGATGTGATCAAGAAAGTTCCAAAAATAACAAAGTGACAAGGTTAAATGATACAATTGCAATTGCCATATAAAGAGAGTAATATTGAAGGTGGCCTATTACCTTTTTACATAAAAGCAAGAATCCCCCCCCTACCTCAAAGTTCCTTCCCCTAGCACCTTATATGGTTTCATCAGATCCTTATTTTCCACTATGAAGCCCCACCCTTCATTTATGAGTCACCTCCCCCTTGTGTTACAAGTCTTGAAATGGAAATCATATCATGCCTATGGGGAAAAATTCCCTACGTAAGGCTTGTGTGATGGCATAGTGGGGTGTGGATATCCAATGAATGGAACTATTATGGCCCACACATTTGTTGAATGTATAGTGGGTCTATTGGGAATGTTATTTAATATCTACAAGAGGTAGTTAATTGTCTATTTAATAAACCAAATATTTCTTAGTTTTTCTAGTTCAATGAATTTCCTTCTATATAAATTCAATTTTAGTTTGAATGTTTCAACACCAGTTTGACAAATGTATGTTATATCCAATCTTTTGAAAAATAATTCTATATCTTTGTCCATTTTTATCTAACTAAAAGGTACATGTGGATGGAGATGCAGATGAATCCAGACAATGATTTTGACTTTGTAATTGTAACTGGTGAAGAACATTCTACCCTTGGCATAGTTAGGTGTCAATCAGATGCTACATTTGCAGAAATCCATCAAGAAATTGTGCTTGATAATATCATTGGATATCCTTTTGAGTTTACCAACAATCAAGGATATACTTTAAATGCAACACAAGAGAAAAGATGGAAAACTACAAAAACACCTATAGGCATCAAGAGGAAACTAGACACATTGGATACTGAAGCATTGCAATCAAATGTAATGGAAAGAACACCAAATGTTGAAATCATTGAAGAGAACGTGGAGGAACCTATGCATAAACAAGCAAGAGTTGAAGTTGAGTGTGATTTGATAGAACAAAACATAGGTGTTGATTCTACTATATTGGCATCTTGGGAACAAAAAGTGAATAGTTTAATGGAAGAGTTTGTTGAGGAGAAGGTTACTCTTAAAGTATATTCAGAAAATGGAACATCTAAAATAAAGATACGGTGTGAAAGTTGTGGTATTGATTATGGAACAGGGGAAATATCTTTGGCAGCACAGACACTTCGCAACTTCAAAAACAATCACTTGAAAACAAGGGCCCATCAACGTAAAATTTCAAGGGTGGGAAGTAGTGAAACTCCTTCATGTAACATATAAAGGCAGACATCAATGGTTGGAGATCGACTTGAGATTGATAAAGCCATCAAAATACTAGATGATTTCAACAAGACACAAGATCCAAATTTGTTCAAAGTGGTGGAAGCAACACTTGAAGGATACGAGGACAAGAGAAAAGTAAAAGTGGAATGTACATGGTGCAATAAATGGTTTTATTTAGTACCAGCAAGTGGTAATATTGTTAGTTCTCTAAATGAACATATGAAATCAAACAAGCACATTTCTACTACAAATGAGGCTTCACATAATACAATTGGGTTGAGGATTGGCATAGTTGGGAGACCCAAGAAGCCTACCAATGATAAGTCCCAACAGAGTTTGACTAGGTTCTTGGTCCCATCATCAACACCACTATCACATAAGGGTTCTACAAGTGCAAATCCTTCTACTTAAGGTATGTTAATTTCACAAGCTTATTTAATTTGAATATGACATTGAACATAATTTTATTTTTTATCTTCAAATTTGTTTGCTTTTTAATGTATTATTGTAGATCATTTATCTCCCTTGATACTACAATGTTGGGGGTATTGGTATCCATATATTGATAGAAATGGGGAGAGATTGAACACAAAAATCCTAATGGATGATCAAAGGGGTGGGAAATTATAGGCCATAGAGAAGCATACCAAGAGGATGTTATGTTATCATGGTATATAATGTCGTATTGATGGTACATATAGGCATATTCATTTTCAGAGGGTTCTGAAACAGGGATACCTTTTGAATCATTGACATGCAAGTTTTGTAAGTTGATTCCAAATTGTGATGACTTTAGGATGCGTTTATATCATGAATCAAGGAGCCCCGTCAAAAGACATGGGCGAGATACAGGGAAAGGGAGAAGATTAGACTTTTTGACTCAAACTGAGCTCATAAATGCTGCAAGGGTTACAAATACTAGCTATAAATCAACAATGAGGTCTCTTTGGTGGGAGAGGACAAAGGTTGCTATACTCTCTATTAGAATAAGGTCCCTAAAGGACAAGTTGTTCAAATCTACAGAAAGGAAAGATGTATTTAGGTTTTGCAAGGATGTGTGTGAGGAACATAGATAAGGAAAATTACAAGGTAAAGATGTCGTTTGGGAATTTTTAAAATATGTCTTTCACAACCTGACACGTCCAAAAGCAGGGAGAAGGTATGGTGCATCCACTAAATCCATTTATGAGATGATTAAGTTATGGGGGGGTCTTAGATTGCATAGCTTCATTAGCTTGAATTTAGATGGTCCTTCAATATCTACAACTTTAAGGCAAGTGAGAAAATCACTGTCATATATCCCAGGGGAGCATGAGTACATTTTTGAGGCACTTGGAAAGGTTTATGCTTCTTATAAATCAAGACATGGTATAGAGGGTCTGATTCCTATATGCCTTGCTAAAGATGAGACTGTTGAGAAAAAATATGTTAGGTGGGTAGCAAAAAGTGATACTTTGGTTGGCTTTTGTGGTAATAAAGAAAATCATCAATGCCAATCACATTTCTTAGTGACTGTGGGTGAGGGAGCTGCACGCTATGATGTTATAACAAATGCTTTTAAGAACAATGTAATTGGTCATTATGCACGAGTCATTATTGCAAACCCTTTACATGAAAAGCTTCCCCGTTTGGTTGTGGTTGTTCATCCAGCATGCAATAGGTTCGACGCAAATTTTGTTGCCAAGCAATGGGAAAAAATAGAAGTTATGTGGAGGAAACACGTGGAAAATTGTTTGGGACCTATTATTGGTCATTCATCTGATGGGGGTAGTAGAAGAAGACAACTTATGTTGAAGGCTTATTCTTCAACAATAGGTATTCGATATCAAATACCTTGAGAAGGGTGGAGGCTATCTGGGTTGCATGATGGTGGCAACATAATAGGACTACATGACTAGGGTTACATACACAACGGGAAAAAGCTAATCAATCCTTTGTTTAGTGGCCGACGAGATTTGATCCTTGGATAAGAGTTGGTAAGTTTTAATCATGTCAAAATGGTTTATAACACTTTTAAAGTGGATGATCACAATCTTAAAATTGAAGATATAGAGAGGATGGATCGACAAAATTGGGGTTCAACGCAACGCATTGCTTCAAGGCATGTTCAAAGGTGTTTAAAAGAGATGAGAAGTACAACAAGCGGTAGGGTAGAGAGAACACTAGGTACAGAGATTTATCTAATGATTGTTGTTGACTACATTGACATGTTTATGTCTCATAGTTTGACTCTTTGGGAAAGAGTGCGAAATGCTTCAAGAGTTCAACATTTCTTCTTGTGATGGTATGTTGGGTACGGAAACAATCTCATGTTAATGCCAACATAAATTTCATTAGTAGAGAGGCATATCAGGATGTGAAAATTTCGTGCCACTTTGTAATTTTATTGATGAGATTGTTTCGAGACCACTACTCTAACTTGCCATGTGTATTGCACTTGACTCGGTCAAATGCGTGTGAGAAATTCTTTAGCAAAGTTGGTGGGATGGTTGGATCAGAGAGGGCCTATGATTTCACTGACTTGCTTCATGCAATTGGAACTCTTAATAGAGTTGCCGAAGAAGAATCAAATCCACAAGGGATTCTCTTTGATAAATCTCATAAAAAACAAGAAAGCATATGGAATAAATTGCACCAACAAACAACAGAGAATCATGATGTATTATCGCATTATGGTCCAATATCTATAGATGATAAAATTATAGAAGCTCTGAAAGTAGGATTGAATGATGCGCAAAACCTTTTATCAAGACTTGGCATGCAACCAGAAGGACACACACAATCTTCTTGGTGGTTTAAACCATGGACAGAGGATCAAAACTATCCAACATTCCAAGTATTGGATGAAGTAGTTGATGATTCTCCACCGAATAACTCCATGTCCATATTCCAATCTTCATCTTCATCCATACTCAATGTTAGTGAATTGCAAACAATGGAAAGTGAGTGGAGGCATGAGTTGGATGAAGTTTTAGATACCATTGATGATAATTTGAACACAACTACCAAACCAGTGGTAGAGCTTGATGGTAAGGATATGTTCAAATCTTGTTTGGTTAGTCAGTTGAATGGAAATCCAACATTATCCAAAGATAGGTTGACGAGAGTGAGAAATGGGGTCTACATTAGGAGAGATAAAAGGACTTCAAAAAATGGTGTTTCAATCGGCTTTGGAATTGGATCGGACTGCGAGGTGTTGTTTGAGAGCAACTCAATACCTATAGCTGAACGTGCCACAAGAAAAGGTGTTTCTCGAAGTACCAAAGAAGGTGTTTCTTGTGGAACTTAGTACATTGGAAGGGTTCAAAGAATAAGAAATAAGGATGGAAATAGTGTGTTTGATTACCATAATGACATTGATCTTTTGGATAGGCTAGAAGGTGTTGAGCTTTAGTTTTGTTGGTACAATAAAATAAAAGGGAAACGCTTGTACAAGTATGATTTGACAGATCATCTTTTTGTACAACTTGAATATGTTATAGTAATGGCCAACTTATCATACAACAATAGGAATGACACAAACAAATTAGAAGAGATTACATAGTTTTTACTGATTTTGTTAGAAATCTCAACAAGGTTAATTTAAAGTTTATTATAATTTATTTTTCCTTATTCATTCCCATTTAATAGATAATTTATAAATAATTATTGGTTGTATTTTTGTTGATTTCATGTAGCAATGCCATCTTGATTTTATATTTTTTGGCCTCAGGTGCAGTGAACCCTTCGAATGGTGAATTTTGGGATAAACCAACCTAATTTTTTCCACCTACTTTTTTGTGTAAGCTTATTTGACCATTCATCTTTTGTAATTGTATTTCAGCTTTCAAGCTAGATATTGTGCTAGTGTAACCATCCATCTTATGATTTTAAATCAGATTTATATACAGATTTGGATTTCACATGATGATTTGATTGTTACAGGTACATGGGTTGATGCAAATTCATGTGTCATTCATGATGTCAATCTCATGTCAACGAGATTTAAAAATCAAGGCTAAAGGTGTTGGAATGTTTTCAATCAAGCAAATTGACATTTTGGAAGTTGGATAACTTGCTTTCCTCTATACTAGTGGTCATTTAGAGCTAATGTCAAGATCATTTGATCAAATAATTTATATATACATGTTTTCAAAATTAAGGGCAATTCCCTCTTTAAACTTTTAGTAGTTTTTTAGTATTGGAAATGGAGAAGGTGAATCTTTTGAGTACAATTTATATCATATATAGCATCATATCTATAAGATAAACTAATACTCTTGACTTAACAATGATTTTGACTTATCATATCTTCCATTTTTCTTAATAAAAATATATGTGAATGTTTATAATTCATTTAAACTTTATGGATTTATGTGTCAGTTAATTTTTCTCATCCTTTCTTCTTCCAGCGAAGACTTGAATGTCTTTGTAAAGATCTTGGAGCAAATTCTGCAATGTATTTGGATTTTTAAAATTTTGATAGTATTGCAACTATTACTATTAACTCTACTTTGTGTTTTATTTTTGTGGGGTTACTCTTTTTGTTGCTTGGCGAAGTTATTTAGATACGAGGTATGATTCTTGGAATAGCATGCATTACAATATTAGAATTTTGTGGCATTGAGATAACCATGGTGGTAGTATGTTGTTTTTTTATGTAGAATGTTATTGATGTGATGTCCAAAAGGTCAATGTTACCACTTATGAATATGTATGCAAGATTTTACACTTTCTTTGTTATTGAGGTTGAGTTTTCTAGTGTTAAAAGTGAGTAAAGCTTGTAACATTATACCTTTTGTTGTTCTATATGAGGCCAATTTCCAAAGTGTGTTTCTTTTGTAGATATAAGTCACATTGTAACCTATGAAACTATTCAGTATGTTTGAGTGTGCTTTTAGTTCCTTGTAAACTCCAAGGTTAAGAGATGTAGCTAATCGAGAATTCTGGAGTTGAACAATTATATTGTAATTTTTGTAGGCATTCTAGTAAAAGATCTAACTCTTCATTTTTTAGGTTGGGGTTTAAGTGGGTATTGAGATTCAATCAGACCTTGTTCCATGAAAAGAAAGAAAAGTGAGATCAATCGTTCTTGGATCACTGGAACCAAGAAAAGTTAGATAAATCTTTCTTGACTAATAATTTGTTTCAACTTTTTGTATTCTTATTTAACATTTTCACATTTCCAGTTAAGAATAGTTGTTAGATTGAGTTATATTTGGCACATTCATAATTGAGATTTCAATTCTTATATGCAAGGCATCTTTCTTAATATTGTATTGGAACTGACATGAACATAGGTGAAAATCTAAATCCTTGTTTACATACATTATATGTTATTATTACCATGAAATGGTATCATATAAGTTTCACCATTTGTGTATCTTTATATCTATTGCATGATTGAAACTTAACAATGGATATTTTTTCCTCTCCCGTAAAGATAAAAAGAATTAGACATATTAACCCACGAAAAGGTAACTAAATGTTGCTAATTCCCTTGATTACAAGAATAAATGTAGAGGAAGTAGAGGTAATTCATCGAATCTTGTGAATGACCCAAATCTGTAATACCCCTCCTTTATGCACTCATTTTGTAAATATAATCGATTTTACCATAACGTAGCATGCTATGGATAAATTTCAGATAGAATTATCCTAATTACTTTTAATTAACCATATGCCGAGAGATAGTGCTAGAGAGTACAATAAAGTGAAAATGAGACTTAACTTATTAATTTAAATATTTGGTGAGCTCATCCAAATAATTAATATGTTATTATACTTGACCACGAGTTATTAATTTATATTATGGATTTTAGTACAAACTATTAATATACTCGATTAATAGTATACCTGGTTGTAAGTTATACTATAAAATAAACAAAAGAATATCTATGGATGTTTGGCGTAACTAGTCATAATTATATGATTGAATAAACGTATAAATTATGCATGTTTAAATATATAAATATAAATGACAAAGAATGAGTTATGGAAGGAGTTAACCTTAGCAAATAAAGAATAAGGTTAAAAGACTTTAGGATAGAATATATATATATATATATATATATATATATATATATATATTCATTATACATATTTTGTATGTATGACTTATAAACACAATGATCAATATTGTGGCTATTGTACTAGTATAATCATTATTGAAATTAACGATGATGTAATAACCTTTGAAATTAAAGGTTATATTCTCGATGTAAAACTAGACATAGTCACCAAAATAACTAAGTGAGGGGCAGTTATTCTTGGAGAGATTTATGCGAGTTTGTCCCCATGACTGGTCGACCCGCCAATACATTGCCTTGTGTCGCGTGATGGAGGTATTTTCTTTACACACGTCACGCAGTGGTGAAGAGGGGGGCACTTCCATTGTTAATAAGAAGGTCGAATGAATATTGGCGAGGGGGTGTTAGAGTTCTGGAAAAAGAAAAGGGGTTTTTTGCAGATTATTTCTTTTTAATAGATCAAGAGGGACGGCTCGGGGGGGAGAGTGATTCGCAATCTTTGTATTGCTGGAGGCGACAGTGTTCCCTATCCTCTAAATCAACCCTCATGGAAATAGCGAATAGAAGGTGAATGACGAGGTATGATTCAGGTGTACATTCGCCAGGATTCGCTCTGAGGTAAAACGACTTAACCGTGCTAAAATTTTTCTGAATTAAACTTTGATAGAAAGTCTCCATGAGGATGAATAATCGCATTGCCTGCTGAATGGGCACGGCGGCCTCGGCTTAGATAGTTCTCAGTTCATTAAGGATTATGTACTACACTTATGATCTGGATTTTCCCCACGGTTGAGCGATCTCAGTTTTTCTGTTATATATAGATACTAATGGGATTGTTTGATCTGGATTTTCCCCACGGCTGAGCGATCTCAGTTTTTCTGTTATATATAGATACTAATGGGATTGTTTGATCTGGATTTTCCGCACGGCTGAGCGATCTCAGTTTTTCTGTTATATATAGATACTAATGGGATTGTTTGATCTGGATTTTCCCCACGGCTGAGCGATCTCAGTTTTTCTGTTATATATAGACACTAATGGGATTGTTTGATCTGGATTTTCCCCACGGCGGAGCGATCTCAGTTTTTCTGTTATATATAGATACTAATGGGATTGTTAATCAAGGGAGATGAATAAACACTGATCTGTTTTATTGAAGGTATTAAGTCATTTTTGGTTAGATAAAATACTAGATTTTCTGTAGGAGGAAGATAGATAGAAAATGTGGAAACGCTTGACAGAAATTTAGATTAAAAAACAAAGATGATTGTATAGCCCAAGATGGGTAGAACTTTGCTTCTTAATCTGATCAGAGTTAATGTTTTGCAAATTCCTGCGATCTTTGCTGTCATTTAGATTAATATCTGAGTTTGATCCTTTTTGTACATCCAGTTAAACTGGACTGATATCTTGGATCTTGTTTTAGAATTATAGTATTTTTCCTTGAGGCCGTCTCTTGGATCATTTGATCTCTGCACCTTACCCTATTTCTAGATTTCTCTATTTATGTACATAGCGGAAATCATCCAAGACAAGCATGTTCCAGAGGAGATACCTTGAAGCATAGCTATCTGTGTATATCCTTTATTGTGTTGAAATCGTGTTTCTTTTCTGTTGCTTATGCCTGGATGGAAAAACGTTGTTTTATTTATATGCTAAATTAAGTCATGGGTTTTATCCTGTACGCCGATTGCATCATAGATCTATGTGCTTCGAGATCTTTGTCATTTTATGAAATCGTGGTTTCTTTATGATCATGCTGGCTAGGTTGTATGCTGAAGTGAGTCATGAATATCTGTCCTGTATGTCATGGATTTCTGCCCTGGAGGTATCTAAACCTTGCACCCTGTTCTTTACCTTAATGCTTTATGCCCCGAGATTGACCGATTGATTTCTTCTTGTAAACTATTTATACTATGTAAATCGCTATTGTTATATCTCCTTATTATCTCTGTCTCATACTCATGCGTTTTTGAAAATGGAACTCCTGTGTGTTTAAATCCGCATCTGTTTGCCGTTAAAATCTTAGAGCATCCGTATCAAAGACTATTGCCATTTCAAGAACCGGTACCATGAGTCATAAACTGCTTTGAAAAGTCTGCATTGATCGCATTCTTATTCACGTTTCCAGGTCAATTAAATTGAATCACCAGTTTCTCTTTAAAATGCCTGTGTTGATCCATTTTTTATGGCGTTACATATCTTATGAATTGGTTTTAAAATTTTATTCTTCGAAGTATGTGTTGATCCAACCCTCATCGATGCTTCCCAAGTGCACAAACGATTTGTAATTTACCTTTTAATGTCTGTGTATCGATCTCTCACATGACATTTCCAGAATTTGCCATTTCGGAATGAAATCGTCTTTTATTTCGAGAAGTAGTATAATAACATTATGTTCATCAATGATCCACATTATCTATTTAACCTTTTTGTAAACAGAATATAATCAAGGATGGTATTCTTAAACAAATATTTGAGTATTACCCATATTGATAGTATTGCTGTTTATGGATTAGTTACCATCTCGACAACCTATGCTATGCCATGTGGAAAGTGTTCATAGAATTTGATTATATGAAATTAACCGGTGCCTTATTTGTCGTTTAATTCATATTTTACATGAACAACATAATTCAAAGAATTTGGTAAGTTGGCATGTTTAGAGTGATGATAGATATAGGGCATGTTTTAATACATATAGATATCCTCTCCTTATGGTTATTTTGGTTATAGGAGGATAGCTATTAAAATTCGTATGCACAAAGATAGACATATTCGATATATGTATAAACTATCTTTTTGCAAATTTATATGTTGTTAGTTGATAACAATTGGATATATATATATATATATATCGCATGATTCGTTATATCTACAAACTATCTCTTGTAAATTTGTTGTGAACTTTAAGGAAAAGAATGTAGTCGGATGTGTAAGGTTGATAAGGGAATTAGTTATGGTTAAGCACGATGATTAACCATCTAGAGTATATTTTGATTTAGGTACATTTATTAATAATTATGACGAATATGATTTTTGTTGTGACAGAATAAAGACAAGCATATAGATGCTTAGAATAGTACTTTTATATAGGTCTTATCACCTATGTTCATTGTATTTGGATACTCGACATAATGCTGTGGTTAACTTGAAAATTGTTGGAAAAACAATAACTAAGAGAAAGGATGCAAAGTAGCGGAAAGTGATTTCGGCAACAATTGGGTTGTACGATGTAAATTCTACTTGGTTATTAATACAAGATGCGACTCTCCTTTGGTGGACGTAGCCCATTATGGAATGGGTGAACCACGTACATTTTGTCTCCCCATGTGTATGATTCTATTGTTGATGTCTTGTCAGTAATTCTTGTTCATGTCTTAATGATTATGTCTTGTATCGCATGTTCATGTCTTAATGATTATGTCTTGTTTCACATGTTTATCTCTTATTGGTTATGTCTGGTAAATAAGTCTTAACATCATAAATGTTGTCTATTTCATTGAACTCGATCATAGATATTTTTATTTGTGAGGATATCTAATGGAAGAAAACTTTAATTTTCACCAAAATACTAACTCGCGAATCTTGGAGATGTTACAAGTGGTATCAGAGCACAGGTTGCAAACACTCGGGCTTAGTTGGGCTCAGTTGAGGAAATAATATAAGCTGGTCAAGGGAACTCCATCGATAAGACGCAAACAAAGGATTTATGTTCCAAAGAATCAGCAAGAGGTAATCGACAATATGACCTTTAAATCGCAAGTAAGTATACTCCACTTGATGAAGCATTCTAAAGGAAAAGCATTGTCTATATGTGAGCATTTATATGTTTCCTTCCGAAGTTGAATGATCTTCTATTTATAAATACTAGCGGATGAATATCTCCTCATTCTCTATAATTAGCCTCATTAAATGCTAAAGAAAGTATTCTTTAAAAATGATTAAAAATAGTTGGACTATGTTCCTATCTTTATCTTGGTGATCTTATTAATATTTTCATATACATTGATCGTAATGATAGTAATGAGAATCATAGGAGCATTTGCATGTTCAAAAGTTCATAAACATATTTAGGATTATGTGTCTAATGAAAGATGTACATTCATATCTGGTCAATCGATGCCATTGGTAGGGCTTTAGTACATATATAAGTCAAGTCATAGACATTCATCATAGGTACTTGATTGCTGCAATTATATTTTATGAGGATTAGAAAAGTTCTAGGCTTGGAAAGGTGACTATACAAATGAAGACAGGATAGCAAACATATTGAATCATAAGGATTGAATGAATGATGGTTAGGTCATTATGAGAAGGATTGGAAAATTGTCATTAATTTCATGCACTTATGTTAGGATGATTGTATTCAGTATGTGCACGAGATTGTAGGGTGGAGGGATCCTTACCATGTTAGAAAATACATAAATTGTACTAAGGGAGTAAGCCCTGAAATTCTCTATGTAGGCTATCTGTTATTTAGAAAGAAAATTTTCATTTTTATTAACGATCTCAGAATTGGAATAATAGACGTCTTACAGTGGAGGATTGATCGAAAGACGAATATAAAAATTTGACAAAATGTTATTGAGGGAGCTATATTGATCTTAGCCCTTGATAAGTAGAAGATATTGAATGTTATAGGCGATGGTTCCAATTGTTAGTTATGTGTTCTTACTTCTATGCTTTATTTTACGTACGAAACAGATGATATGGTAGATAAGATGGTTGATATTGAATACGCACTAGATATTCAATGTATTGTAAGTGACGATCTCACAACCAAAGAGGAATACTATATAAACAATAGATGGTTAGAAGAGTTGTATGAATGATTAGTAAAGAGTCACCCTCAGGGAAAAAGGGTGAAAGGTAGAGGAATTAATTTTATTTGGATAAATAGACATTCTGCTGTGTGAAATTTTCTATGACTAGGAAATTGTTGTACTCATTATCTCTTTGGGGCATGGGATTGTGTGATATCCCTCCTTTAAGCCCTAGTAGTTTGTGAATGTGATTGTTTATTGTACTGGTTTCTGGTGAGGAGCTCAAGGCCAAGGCCCCACTAGTAAACCTTGTGACTTACGAGGTTTAATTACTAAAGTTCTGGAATGTAAACTATGATGGTAATGCAACTTAGCGACGACAACTAAATCCAGTAGGATGAAAGATGATAAGCAGGGTTGTCACCATAAGCTAGCAATCGATAGTAAGTATCATCTTCAAACCACGGGAAGTTGAAAGGTTTTAAAGTGATTTACGGGTCGAACTTAAAAAAATTATAAATGTCGTTGCCATAGATTTGAGAGCGACTACTCGTCGCAACCTTCTAATAAGTTATAAGGTCATCCTTTGGTTTGATGATAGCTATGATTTAAGTGACCCTAAGAAAACTAAGATTATTATTATCCTAGCCTCAAAAGATACAAGTAAGGAGTTAAGTTAAAAGTCTTCTTAATTCTAAACTTAAAAAGTAGGAAGAAAAGGAATTAGTTGTTATCACCTTATAGTATAAACTACTATAATATTCTTGGGAAAGGAAGCGATACCTTTATAGATTTAATATATATGATTATATTATATACATATAATCTATAATGGATATATATATGTAGATGTACATATTGGATAGGATCCAACGTTATCATAATTTGTTGATTTATATGCCAAAGATAAGGTATGAAGAGAATTAATTATGTTAACTAAAGTCTGGGTATTAGATCTTAAAAAAAACCTGACTATCGTGGGATCACCATTAGATCCCTAACCTCATTTGGCTCCCCTACGGTTCATTTAAAGAACTTAACATCCACTTTCCCTGACACTAAGAGTAATAACTTATACTCCCACTATCTCTTAAACGCTCGGCGTGAAAGAGCTTAACCACTCCTTCTTCTGTTCCACGACATACTCAACAGATTTACATACCGAGAAATGAGGGATTCCCTCGTGGGTTCGGCGGACTCTCCAAGAAGAGCTGAAATCTTGAATACCATTTAAGATGGTCGCAGACTCTGTTTTTGGGGGGATTGAGTAAGTAATGGGTGGGTACTTCTCCATTTGGGTGAAGAAAGAGATCTGGGTCGACGATAGAAAATTAGTTCGCCAGGCCGAAAGAGGAACCCGGGGAAACACTGAGGTTATGATGAGAGGGATAATCTTCTGCTGTATTTTTTATTTATTTTGGTGTAAAGCTGTTAACATTAGACTTTTTCTCTGAAAGAGTTTTGAGAGGCGATCCACCCGAGAGAGAGAACATGAGCGATCCCCATTAAGGGCTTACCACGGTAAGCATTAGCATGGCCAGCAAGAAATGATCCACACAATTAAATAGCTGGATTGCTACATGCTAGTTCCCATCAGATACAAACTCGGGAGATCACCGTCAGTTCTCAGGATGCATAAACGCAGGAGTTCGCAGCCAGTCGAGCAAGGTTTTAAGTAGCGTCATAGTCTCTTCATTTTAGACAGGTGGAGTGCGATTGAGCCAAAGGAATGAGTTTCGTTCAACTCGCCAATCTGTTGAGACTGACGATACCTACGATTGAAGGACTACGACCTTTGCAACGGAGAGCAAACTTTGAAAAATACTGCAATGTGATGGGTGCTCTGCATTAAGAGGTAAGGGATCTAGGTAACGGAAGCTAAAAAGTGGAAATCGCTGCATTAAGAGGTAAGCGACCTCTGTATATACCATCTTATTCCGATCTCTGCATATGATATATGATAAGGTTAATATATCCATCTCTGCGTTTTGTTGCGCGATGTTTGTGATTTAATATTATGAGGAAGGGACGACTTCCATATGGAGCTCGATCCTAAGACTTTATTAATAGAATGGGTATGGACTTCTGTCAAGATGGTTTAGTGCATGATCTAAACCCTGTCAGATTCCTGAGAACTAGCGAGGGAAATGATGGCTAAGGAAGCCGATCCCCAAATCCCTTCTATTCGATAGGCGGTGAATGTGGTGAGTTAAGTTCTGTATAGTTTGCATTTCATTTATTGAAGGTTTGCAGAAGCTGGGCTCAATCCCAAGCTATGCGTGGTCTTCATTACAGAAGCTGAACTCGATCCAAACTTTTGGTGGTATTTTGTAACATGTATGCTACCATATGCCTGACATTTTTGTGAATATTTTCTCTTCTTTTATTTGTAGAAAATTATATTAATCTCTGTATAAATCGGGTTAGGGAAGCGATCTCGCCGTAGGAGAGAAATGACCCCAGCTTCAATAATTGTTGTTGTATTTTTTTCTAATTAAAGTATTGGCACAGATTTTAAGTATTTATGTGATCCAACTCTGCCATTTGATCTCCGAAACTAGTGTTGACCCATGGCAAATAGATTATGAAGATCAAACCTAGTTTTTATGTATATATCTTGATCACTGTAGTTATTGAAGGGTTGCATGGAAACACCAGTGTTTACATAGATAACAAACCATGAGATGAGATCGCTGTTGAAAATCTCTGTATTTTTATATTTAGTATGAATCTCTGTATTTTTATTTCGTTAGCATAAATCGTTGTATTAAGCATTTTTATAGTCTATCTTTGCTATGCACACCACCGGAGAGTAGAACTCTGTATGAATGCGATGAACCTGGAGAAACTTAGTCAGTTATGATTATATTATGAAATAGATCTATTGCATGCTAGATCGGTTCCACAGTGACCTCTGTTTATACTTTGTATGGGGATTTGAAACAGCAGAAAGTGGGTTATTATGTTAGTCGGAATTCGAATGAATAGTTAAACTTGTGATGTCGTAACTCATTCCAGAAAAAGAAAACTGCAGAATTGAACTCTGTCAGGATTTTAAAGCTAAGTTATTAAAGTCGACTATACTGCCAAGTATAGTTTTCTAATTGAGATCTCGAGTTCCTTTAGTTATAGATCTCTGTGGGAGGTCAAGTTTATGTATATTGCTGCTATATATGTTCCATTGATATGCGGCTACGGAATGGGTATGCATCCCTGTCTAGGATCTCTATTGTCCAATTACTGCAACGGTATCCATTCCATACGATAAATATATAGTATGTCTAGAAATCTAGGTAAGATGTAGATTCTTGACTATATTTATAGATTTAGCTATGTTATTTATAATGGATCTATGTCGTTGTTTTATTGTAGAGTTGGATACCTAGAAGAAAACTAGGGTTAAGTTATTCTTTTAACGAAGAAAAATAGATCTCTGCAATAATTCTGATGTAGTGTCGAATGTTTTGGAAGTACTCTCTAGGAGAGAGGCCTCGAGAAGTGGAAATTGATTCAATGCAATCGTCGTGTTGTAAATGTAGACCCTTTGATGAATAATATAAGATGCCGCATCCTTTGGTGGATTCATGAAAAAGCTCTATGTGATAGAGGCTTGATAGGAAGGAAGGAATCTTGTTACAGCAACTAGGTTGCTTGTTGTATTCTTATGATTATTCTTTTTGGCCTAATAATAAAAGATGCACACACCTTTTGTGGACTAGCCCGTGTACGGGTGAACCACGTTATATTTTGTCTCTTGTGGCTTCTATGGTGTTTCTCAATGTGTCTTATGTATGAGTACTTGTTTCTGCCCTTAAAAATGTTATGATTACTTGATGTATATGATTATATACAAGGTTGGTTGTTGATAAAACGTTTCGCTTATGATTATGATGATGTTATTACCATTGTTTTATTGAAAGAAGTATTTAATTCTAATAGGTGAACCACGGATATACGGTCTCCATCTTATGTGTATTTTTATGGCTTATCTTTTATGTCTTATATGAGCATATGATTTGCTGAAGAATAATGCATGGTTATTTCGTGATGATTTGGTTAACTTATATAGTCGTGTGTTTTAAAAAAAAATTAAAGAAAAATTTCTTCCGACATACACCAATTTTTAATTTAGCTTATGGGTATGTCACATATGGTATCAGAGCACAGGTTGCTACACTCGGGCCTATAGTGGGCTCAGCATGAGGAAATAAGTTGGACGAACCAGGAGAGGAACTCCACTCGAAAAAATACTGAGGTAGATTTAGTTCAACGCTTGACAAGAAGTAACCGACAAGTTGTTCGGAATCGCAAGTAAGTATGTCCCACTTTCTGAAGCATTATAATAACATAGAATTGTTTATATGTGAACGTGTTCACTATGTAGTCGTATGGGTGGTTATTGGAAAATATTATGGAGGAATATTTTCTCTTACTCTATAATTAGTTTTACGAAATGGCGAGAAATAACTCTTTAGAAAGTTAAAATAGCTAGACTGTTGGAGTTATGAAAGGTTTATATGCAAGGGAACCCTCTTAACTCTATCAATTTGATAGTTCGATTCAAATGTTTATTACTTTCTCTACATCTCATGACATTCCTAAAAGCTGACACCTTTCAGTCTCAACAACCGCTTTATAATAAGAAGTACGGTTTATACATTTTGTTGTTTTTATATAATTAAACGGATTTAACTGACCTAGTCGTCAAGATACCCAAATAGGAGCTTTAGATGGACTACTTAATCAAACTTAAACCTGCTAGAAAAGATTCGTTAAGTGGGATTATAAGTAAATTTAAAGGTCCATTAAGATTTGAGAAAATGTGATGGTCTTGAGTTTCAATGATTACATTTTTGGTTTCTCTTTCTTCGTATAAAGTTTCTTTTGTATAAATGCCTTTGACCTTAATAGTAAAAGCTGTAAAAGTGTATACTACACGGGATCCAATGGGAATAAAGCATGTAACTGAGGTATGTAATGCTTCCTAGATATGAAGATAGTATCATAGTCTAACTAGACTAAAGGTACCTAAAGTTATAATTAACGTGATTTTTCTATGACTAGGAAATGGTCAAATCATAAGGGAAAACAATTGCTAATAGTCTCCTTGCTAATCAATTTCATTCTAGTATATAATGGTATAGGATAAGTAATTATAATACGATTTTGGTGACATTGTAGCTGACTCGTACCCTTATATATAAGTGCAACAAAAGTAAAATGGTTAAAATGACATATACATGTGAATATTAATCCGTTAATATGAGATTGCATGAGTACCTGTTATATATACCTCTTACTTAGTCATTTCTACTAAGATAGACGTGAGAAACAATGAGTAATAGTGATACTTTTATTTTTGCTCAAGAATTATGATGACTTACTATTCATGTACAATTATATGTTCCCTCAAATTGAGTATTTTGTTAACGGATAGATTATTGGAAACCTAGAACCAACATGAAATAAATACAGGTTAATAGGATGCTGTAATCTTCTGACGTCCTTATGTTGCCACAAGGAATGACTGTTTTTATTTTATTATGTGTTAAGGAAAACATTGCTGACATGGAAATTGCAGGGTCGATCGGAAGTGATCTTCGAGACAGTAATCGAGGTATAAGCTTTTATGAAACAAGGAAGAATGACGTTGAACATATGTTATATATACGATTGCTCTTATGATTTAATTACCTTCATACGACTAACACTTTGAATGTTGTGGTCAAGCAAATGTTATTTTCCATATATATATGTATATCGATCCATGTATAATACTAATACGTGATGATACAAGCAAACTGGAACCTCGGCAGATGAAGGTGAACTATGCGGTCGCCTTACAAAGGTACATGGTTAGCTGTATAAGGTATGAAAGTTGTTTTAGACAATTGGTTATCTCTATATGAAGTTAGGGTATATAAAAAGGGTTGTATGGTGAAAGCTAACATTCGAGGTTAAATAATCATAATGTCCAGGGAGCATCATAGAAAGAATGTTATATCATGTTCAAAGCATTATGTAATCTTATAAGCTAGTTAGGTGTAGTAGGAAATGACATCTTAGATGATTACATATGGATATTTTATTAAGAAAGATGATTTATGTTTAAGAAAAGGGATCTTCTTACAACATTTGATTTTGTATATAAAGTGATACTAACAAGTGGAATTTGGCAGATGGTGAAATTTCTGTGAAGCTTGTGAAAATGCAAGAGCATAAATATATGCATGGTAAAATAAGGGGGGTGAGGATTTAAGATCCACATCGCAATGATTACAGATTCTTTTAAATTTTTGATATATATATATATATATTTTTTTTTGTCAGGAAACTCGACCCAGATTGGTCAGAGTAATCATATGGGTACAGAATGTAATACGACGAAATAAATTGATTAAATTGACTCAAGCAAGGCAGCTTGGGGAAATAAATTCCGGGACTCAAGCGAGAAGGATTGAGGGGAAATTGTGTAAGGAGTGTTGTAATAGCACTGAAATACTCCCTAAAATCAGGGATTGAACAGCCACTAGGATTCTCGGAGAATCGGCTGGCTGTAAGACCTAGGAAAGCTATAAGAAAATGTATATGTGGGAGGCAGGACGCTGCTTAGTATACATAAAAGAAATGTTTGCTGTGTGAGCACTAAGGTGTTAGGCAAGACATAAAAGAAATGTTTGCTGCGTGAGCACTAAGGTGTTAGGCAAGACATGATGTTTGCTGCGTGAGCACTAAGGTGTTAGGCAAGACATGAAAGAAATGTTGATGCGTGAGCACTAAGGTGTTAGGCAAGACATGAAAGAATTGCTGTGTGAGCACTGAAGTGTTAAACAAGAAATTTCTGAAAGAATTTTAATGTGAGCAATAGGGTGTTAAGCAAGAATTTCCTGGATCAAGAGAATGATGTGTTTAGATTAAGTTAAACAGTCTACATTCTTGGAGCACTGGAATTAAGTGTGTTTATGATAATAAAATCACAAACAAAGGATAAAAGATATTCCACGGTTTGCAAATGTTAGGTTGCAATAAAGTGGCTCATTGTTTATGTTTCTAAGTTTTAGTATGGAATTGATGATAAGTTTTTACGAATTTATTGGGATTCCAGTTTTGTAGATGGAAATGCAGGTGTGACCAATTAGCAACTTGTGAAAAAATTGATGGAAATCTGAAGAAGGTCAAAATCGAAATGACGAAGCAAGAAGACATATTACTGAAAAGTATAAAACACCGAGGACGGTGTTATTCTTAAGGGGAAGGAGATGTGATATCCCTCCTTTAAGCCCTAGTAGTTTGTGAATGTGATTGTTTATTGTACTGGTTTCTGGTGAGGAGCTCAAGGCCAAGGCCCCACTAGTAAACCTTGTGACTTACGAGGTTTAATTACTAAAGTTCTGGAATGTAAACTATGATGGTAATGCAACTTAGCGACGAAAACTAAATCCAGTAGGATGAAAGATGATAAGCAGGGTTGTCACCAGAAGCTAGCAATCGATAGTAAGTATCATCTTCATACCACGGGAAGTTGAAAGGTTTTAAAGTGATTTACGGGTCGAACTTAAAAAAATTATAAATGTCGTTGCCATAGATTTGAGAGCGACTACTCGTCGCAACCTTCTAATAAGTTATAAGGTCATCCTTTGGTTTGATGATAGCTATGATTTAAGTGACCCTAAGAAAACTAAGATTATTATTATCCTAGCCTCAAAAGATACAAGTAAGGAGTTAAGTTAAAAGTCTTCTTAATTCTAAACTTAAAAAGTAGGAAGAAAAGGAATTAGTTGTTATCACCTTATAGTATAAACTACTATAATATTCTTGGGAAAGGAAGCGATACCTTTATAGATTTAATATATATGATTATATTATATACATATAATCTATAATGGATATATATATGTAGATGTACATATTGGATAGGATCCAACGTTATCATAATTTGTCGATTTATATGCCAAAGATAAGGTATGAAGAGAATTAATTATGTTAACTAAAGTCTGGGTATTAGATCTTAAAAAAAACCTGACTATCGTGGGATCACCATTAGATCCCTAACCTCATTTGGCTCCCCTACGGTTCATTTAAAGAACTTAACATCCACTTTCCCTGACACTAAGAGTAATAACTTATACTCCCACTATCTCTTAAACGCTCGGCGTGAAAGAACTTAACCACTCCTTCTTCTGTTCCACGACATACTCAACAGATTTACATACCGAGAAATGAGGGATTCCCTCGTGGGTTCGGCGGACTCTCCAAGAAGAGATGAAATCTTGAATACCATTTAAGATGGTCGCAGACTCTGTTTTTGGGGGGATTGAGTAAGTAATGGGTGGGTACTTCTCCATTTGGGTGAAGAAAGAGATCTGGGTCGACGATAGAAAATTAGTTCGCCAGGCCGAAAGAGGAACCCGGGGAAACACTGAGGTTACGATGAGAGGGATAATCTTCTGCTGTATTTTTTATTTATTTTGGTGTAAAGCTGTTAACATTAGACTTTTTCTCTGAAAGAGTTTTGAGAGGCGATCCACCCGAGAGAGAGAACATGAGCGATCCCCATTAAGGGCTTACCACGGTAAGCATTAGCATGGCCAGCAAGAAATGATCCACACAATTAAATAGCTGGATTGCTACATGCTAGTTCCCATCAGATACAAACTCGGGAGATCACTGTCAGTTCTCAGGATGCATAAACGCAGGAGTTCGCAGCCAGTCGAGCAAGGTTTTAAGTAGCGTCATAGTCTCTTCATTTTAGACAGGTGGAGTGCGATTGAGCCAAAGGAATGAGTTTCGTTCAACTCGCCAATCTGTTGAGACTGACGATACCTACGATTGAAGGACTACGACCTTTGCAACGGAGAGCAAACTTTGAAAAATACTGCAATGTGATGGGTGCTCTGCATTAAGAGGTAAGGGATCTAGGTAACGGAAGCTAAAAAGTGGAAATCGCTGCATTAAGAGGTAAGCGACCTCTGTATATACCATCTTATTCCGATCTCTGCATATGATATATGATAAGGTTAATATATCCATCTCTGCGTTTTGTTGCGCGATGTTTGTGATTTAATATTATGAGGAAGGGACGACTTCCATATGGAGCTCGATCCTAAGACTTTATTAATAGAATGGGTATGGACTTCTTTCAAGATGGTTTAGTGCATGATCTAAACCCTGTCAGATTCCTGAGAACTAGCGAGGGAAATGATGGCTAAGGAAGCCGATCCCCAAATCCCTTCTATTCGATAGGCGGTGAATGTGGTGAGTTAAGTTCTGTATAGTTTGCATTTCATTTATTGAAGGTTTGCAGAAGCTGGGCTCAATCCCAAGCTATGCGTGGTCTTCATTACAGAAGCTGAACTCGATCCAAACTTTTGGTGGTATTTTGTAACATGTATGCTACCATATGCCTGACATTTTTGTGAATATTTTCTCTTCTTTTATTTGTAGAAAATTATATTAATCTCTGTATAAATCGGGTTAGGGAAGCGATCTCGCCGTAGGAGAGAAATGACCCCAGCTTCAATAATTGTTGTTGTATTTTTTTCTAATTAAAGTATTGGCACAGATTTTAAGTATTTATGTGATCCAACTCTGCCATTTGATCTCCGAAACTAGTGTTGACCCATGGCAAATAGATTATGAAGATCAAACCTAGTTTTTATGTATATATCTTGATCACTGTAGTTATTGAAGGGTTGCATGGAAACACCAGTGTTTACATAGATAACAAACCATGAGATGAGATCGCTGTTGAAAATCTCTGTATTTTTATATTTAGTATGAATCTCTGTATTTTTATTTCGTTAGCATAAATCGTTGTATTAAGCATTTTTATAGTCTATCTTTGCTATGCACACCACCGGAGAGTAGAACTCTGTATGAATGCGATGAACCTGGAGAAACTTAGTCAGTTATGATTATATTATGAAATAGATCTATTGCATGCTAGATCGGTTCCACAGTGACCTCTGTTTATACTTTGTATGGGGATTTGAAACAGCAGAAAGTGGGTTATTATGTTAGTCGGAATTCGAATGAATAGTTAAACTTGTGATGTCGTAACTCATTCCAGAAAAAGAAAACTGCAGAATTGAACTCTGTCAGGATTTTAAAGCTAAGTTATTAAAGTCGACTATACTGCCAAGTATAGTTTTCTAATTGAGATCTCGAGTTCCTTTAGTTATAGATCTCTGTGGGAGGTCAAGTTTATGTATATTGCTGCTATATATGTTCCATTGATATGCGGCTACGGAATGGGTATGCATCCCTGTCTAGGATCTCTATTGTCCAATTACTGCAACGGTATCCATTCCATACGATAAATATATAGTATGTCTAGAAATCTAGGTAAGATGTAGATTCTTGACTATATTTATAGATTTAGCTATGTTATTTATAATGGATCTATGTCGTTGTTTTATTGTAGAGTTGGATACCTAGAAGAAAACTAGGGTTAAGTTATTCTTTTAACGAAGAAAAATAGATCTCTGCAATAATTCTGATGTAGTGTCGAATGTTTTGGAAGTACTCTCTAGGAGAGAGGCCTCGAGAAGTGGAAATTGATTCAATGCAATCGTCGTGTTGTAAATGTAGACCCTTTGATGAATAATATAAGATGCCGCATCCTTTGGTGGATTCATGAAAAAGCTCTATGTGATAGAGGCTTGATAGGAAGGAAGGAATCTTGTTACAGCAACTAGGTTGCTTGTTGTATTCTTATGATTATTCTTTTTGGCCTAATAATAAAAGATGCACACACCTTTTGTGGACTAGCCCGTGTACGGGTGAACCACGTTATATTTTGTCTCTTGTGGCTTCTATGGTGTTTCTCAATGTGTCTTATGTATGAGTACTTGTTTCTGCCCTTAAAAATGTTATGATTACTTGATGTATATGATTATATACAAGGTTGGTTGTTGAGAAAACGTTTCGCTTATGATTATGATGATGTTATTACCATTGTTTTATTGAAAGAAGTATTTAATTCTAATAGGTGAACCACGGATATACGGTCTCCATCTTATGTGTATTTTTATGGCTTATCTTTTATGTCTTATATGAGCATATGATTTGCTGAAGAATAATGCATGGTTATTTCGTGATGATTTGGTTAACTTATATAGTCGTGTGTTTAAAAAAAAAATGAAAGAAAAATTTCTTCCGACATACACCAATTTTTAATTTAGCTTATGGGTATGTCACAGATTGTATAGAATAAGAAAGTATAAATATGGGAACACCCTTGTACCCTTGCTTGTAGTTTTAGCAGGGATGATGGTTACAATAGAAGTATACATGTGTATGCTAAATAGTCAATAGAATGCATATGATGAAACTGTAGGATTCTATTTTTATATATATTCTATCTCGGTGATCCTTACTAAGAATGTTGGGATACTGGGGGGGTTGACAGAAGGATTACACTTTTATGTGATTAAGATTTATGTTATACGCATAGACACCTTGATAATATGTATCATTTTGATGAATATGTTCTTATGACGTTGAAGGGATTACTAATGTGTGTTAATACAAGTACAACCTACACCTTGGCATATGAGTCCATACAATAAAGTGATATGCAGTCTCCTTCATAAAGGTATGTGACTATCTTTATGAAACTATACAAGTATATATGAAGACGATTTATTGTTACTTACATGATGTTGGCATAATTAAACGGGTGCTTGACACAGTTTAAGTTAAGTATGGAGGTGAACTGAATGTAATGTCCATAAGAAGAATGCATTTCAAGACATTATGTAATTCTATTAATTAAGCCAGTGGTGTTCACTTTAGATGATGATCTTCTTATTTTTATGCATAGGGGGAAGATCTTCTTACAAATATTTTATCTTGTTACTAACAGGTGAATTTGGCTGATGGTCAACATTTTGTACAACTTGTGGAAAGACAAGAGCATGAATATTATCCAAGGTAAAATAAGGGGGTGAGGATTTAAAAACCCACATCACAACCATTATTTATTCATGTAAATGTTGATAATTATTGTTGAACAAAGCACTCGACCCAGATTGGTCAGAGTAATCGTATGGATACAGAACGTAATGTGACGAAATAAATTGTTTAAATTGAAAGAGATTTTTTTTCTAGACTCAAGCAAGGCGGCTTGGGAAAAATAAATTCCGGGACTCAAGCGAGAAGGCTTGAGGGGAATTTGGTAAAGAGTGTTATAATGGCATTGATATACTCCCTAAAATCAGGGATTGAACAGCCACTAGGATTCTCGGAGAATCGGCTGGCTGTAAGACCTAGGCAAGCTATAAGAAAATGTATATGTGGGAGGCAGGACGCTGCTTAGTATACATGAACGAAATGTTTTGCTGCGGGAGCACTAAAGTGTTAGGAAAGACATGAATGAAATGTTTGTTGCGTGAGCACTAAGGTGTTAGGCAAGGCATGAGAAAAAGGATTGCTGCGTGAGCACTAAGGTGTTAGGCAAGAAATCTCCTGGATCAAATGAATGTTGTTTGTTGTTAATTTTGTCAAGAGTATACAAGCAGGGAACACTAGATTTATTCCATATGTTGCAAGTGATATATGCAACAAAGAACTCATGATTTATGTTCCTGAGTTTGGTTAAGAAGTCGATGACAGGTTATTACTAAACATTGTTTCTTTTGAATTCCAGTTTTGTGATACAAGTGATTGCTGCAAGAGAAGAGCGAACACCGAGGACGGTGTTCATTTTAAGGGGAGGAGGATGTAATACCCCTCCTTTATGCACTCATTTTGTAAATATAATCGATTTTACCATAACGTAGCATGCTATGGATAAATTTCAGATAGAATTATCCTAATTACTTTTAATTAACCATATGCCGAGAGATAGTGCTAGAGAGTACAATAAAGTGAAAATGAGACTTAACTTATTAATTTAAATATTTGGTGAGCTCATCCAAATAATTAATATGTTATTATACTTGACCACGAGTTATTAATTTATATTATGGATTTTAGTACAAACTATTAATATACTCAATTAATAGTATACCTGGTTGTAAGTTATACTATAAAATAAACAAAAGAATATCTATGGATGTTTGGCGTAACTAGTCATAATTATATGATTGAATAAACGTATAAATTATGCATGTTTAAATATATAAATATAAATGACAAAGAATGAGTTATGGAAGGAGTTAACCTTAGCAAATAAAGAATAAGGTTAAAAGACTTTAGGATAGAATATATATATATATATATATATATATATATTCATTATACATATTTTGTATGTATGACTTATAATACACAATGATCAATATTGTGGCTATTGTACTAGTATAATCATTATTGAAATTAACGATGATGTAATAACCTTTGAAATTAAAGGTTATATTCTCGATGTAAAACTAGACATAGTCACCAAAATAACTAAGTGAGGGGCAGTTATTCTTGGAAAGATTTATGCGAGTTTGTCCCCATGACTGGTCGACCCGCCAATACCTTGCCTTGTGTCGCGTAATGGAGGTATTTTCTTTACACACGTCACGCAGTGGTGAAGAGGGGGGCACTTCCATTGTTAATAAAAAGGTCGAATGAATATTGGCGAGGGGGTGTTAGAGTTCTGGAAAAAGAAAAGGGGTTTTTTGCAGATTATTTCTTTTTAATAGATCAAGAGGGACGGCTCGGGGGGGAGAGTGATTCACAATCTTTGTATTGCTGGAGGCGACAGTGTTCCCTATCCTCTAAATCAACCCTCATGGAAATAGCGAATAGAAGGTGAATGACGAGGTATGATTCAGGTGTACATTCGCCAGGATTCGCTCTAAGGTAAAACGACTTAACCGTGCTAAAATTTTTCTGAATTAAACTTTGATAGAAAGTCTCCATGAGGATGAATAATCGCATTGCCTGCTGAATGGGCACGGCGGCCTCGGCTTAGATAGTTCTCGGTTCATTAAGGATTATGTACTACACTTATGATCTGGATTTTCCCCACGGCTGAGCGATCTCAGTTTTTCTGTTATATATAGATACTAATGGGATTGTTTGATCTGGATTTTCCCCACGGCTGAGTGATCTCAGTTTTTCTGTTATATATAGATACTAATGGGATTGTTTGATCTGGATTTTCCCCACGGCTGAGCGATCTCAGTTTTTCTGTTATATATAGATACTAATGGGATTGTTTGATCTGGATTTTCCCCACGGCTGAGCGATCTCAGTTTTTCTGTTATATATAGATACTAATGGGATTGTTTGATCTGGATTTTCCCCACGGCGGAGCGATCTCAGTTTTTCTGTTATATATAGATACTAATGGGATTGTTAATCAAGGGAGATGAATAAACACTGATCTGTTTTATTGAAGGTATTAAGTCGTTTTTGCTTAGATAAAATACTAGATTTTCTGTAGGAGGAAGATAGATAGAAAACGTGGAAACGCTTGACAGAAATTTAGATTAAAAAACAAAGATGATTGTATAGCCCAATATGGGTAGAACTTTGCTTCTTAATCTGATCAGAGTTAATGTTTTGCAAATTCCTGCGATCTTTGCTGTCATTTAGATTAATATCTGAGTTTGATCCTTTCTGTACATCCAGTTAAACTGGATTGATATCTTGGATCTAGTTTTAGAATTATAGTATTTTTCCTTGAGGCCGTCTCTTGGATCATTTGATCTCTGCACCTTACCCTATTTCTAGATTTCTCTATTTATGTACATAGCGGAAATCATCCAAGACAAGCATGTTCCAGAGGAGATACCTTGAAGCATAGCTATCTGTGTATATCCTTTATTGTGTTGAAATCGTGTTTCTTTTATGTTGCTTATGCCTGGATGGAAAAACGTTGTTTTATTTATATGCTAAATTAAGTCATGGGTTTTATCCTGTACGCCGATTGCATCATAGATCTATGTGCTTCGAGATCTTTGTCATTTTATGAAATCGTGGTTTCTTTATGATCATGCTGGCTAGGTTGTATGCTGAAGTGAGTCATGAATATCTGTCCTGTATGTCATGGATTTCTGCCCTGGAGGTATCTAAACCTTGCACCCTGTTCTTTACCTTAATGCTTTATGCCCCGAGATTGACCGATTGATTTTGTTCTTGTAAACTATTTATACTATGTAAATCACTATTGTTATATCTCCTTATTATCTCTATCTCATACTCATCCGTTTTTGAAAATGGAACTCCTGTGTGTTTAAATCCGCATCTGTTTGCCGTTAAAATCTTAGAGCATCCGTATCAAAGACTATTGCCATTTCAAGAACCGGTACCATGAGTCATAAACTGCTTTGAAAAGTCTGCATTGATCGCATTCTTATTCACGTTTCCAGGTCAATTAAATTGAATCACCAGTTTCTCTTTAAAATGCCTGTGTTGATCCATTTTTTATGGCGTTACATATCTTATGAATTGGTTTTAAAATTTTATTCTTCGAAGTATGTGTTGATCCAACCCTCATCGATGCTTCCCAAGTGCACAAACGATTTGTAATTTACCTTTTAATGTCTGTGTATCGATCTCTCACATGACATTTCCAGAATTTGCCATTTCGGAATGAAATCGTCTTTTATTTCGAGAAGTAGTATAATAACATTATGTTCATCAATGATCCACATTATCTATTTAACCTTTTTGTAAGCAGAATATAATCAAGGATGGTATTCTTAAACAAATATTTGAGTATTACCCATATTGATAGTATTGTTGTTTATGGATTAGTTACCATCTCGACAACCTATGCTATGCCATGTGGAAAGTGTTCATAGAATTTGATTATATGAAATTAACCGGTGCCTTATTTGTCGTTTAATTCATATTTTACATGAACAACATAATTCAAAGAATTTGGTAAGTTGGCATGTTTAGAGTGATGATAGATATAGGGCATGTTTTAATACATATAGATATCCTCTCTTTATGGTTATTTTGGTTATAGGAGGATAGCTATTAAAATTCGTATGCACAAAGATAGACATATTCGATATATGTATAAACTATCTTTTTGCAAATTTATATGTTGTTAGTTGATAACAATTGGATATATATATATATATATATATATATATATCGCATGATTCGTTATATCTACAAACTATCTCTTGTAAATTTGTTGTGAACTTTAAGGAAAAGAATGTAGCCGGATGTGTAAGGTTGATAAGGGAATTAGTTATGGTTAAGCACGATGATTAACCATCTAGAGTATATTTTGATTTAGGTACATTTATTAATAATTATGACGAATATGATTTTTGTTGTGACAGAATAAAGACAAGCATATAGATGCTTAGAATAGTACTTTTATATAGGTCTTATCACCTATGTTCATTGTATTTGGATACTCGACATAATGCTGTGGTTAACTTGAAAATTGTTGGAAAAACAATAACTAAGAGAAAGGCTGCAAAGTAGCGGAAAGTGATTTCGGCAACAATTGGGTTGTACGATGTAAATTCTACTTGGTTATTAATACAAGATGCGACTCTCCTTTGGTGGACGTAGCCCATTATGGAATGGGTGAACCACGTACATTTTGTCTCCCCATGTGTATGATTCTATTGTTGATGTCTTGTCAGTAATTCTTGTTCATGTCTTAATGATTATGTCTTGTATCGCATGTTCATGTCTTAATGATTATGTCTTGTTTCGCATGTTTATCTCTTATTGGTTATGTCTGGTAAATAAGTCTTAACATCATAAATGTTGTCTATTTCATTGAACTCGATCATAGATATTTTTATTTGTGAGGATATCTAATGGAAGAAAACTTTAATTTTCACCAAAATACTAACTCGCGAATCTTGGAGATGTTACAAAATCCAAGATATGCACATGATCATATGGTGTTATTGGAAAGTAAGAGGGAGTTTTCTATGTTCATTTGGGTTCAAACACCAATGATGTTTGTTTTGATAGGAAGGTAGGGAAGTCCATCCACGAAAGGGTTTCAATTTTGTATTTTTATGGAGTTTATTTGATTAAGCTTATAGAAAACATGAGCTCTCTAAGGCTATATTTGTATTTACATTATATAAAATTGGTAGATTGGTAGGTTGTGGTTGGAAATATCTGTAATTCTCATCTTTTATAAGCATTGCACTGACTATTGGACTATCTATATTTTACATTCTTTGTTACACTGATCTCTTAACGGGTTGCCTTTTACTCATTTTACCTTCCCCGTTACTATTTCGTTGGGTCTTCCACTATCCAATGCTACAAATTGATCAATCGCCCCTGCAATCTTAGTGGGATCATTGTTAGCATTATACTACTACTTTCTTTAGCATCTTGTTTGGTTATACTAAGATGCATTAGGGATCCTGATTGTTACACCTTGATAATATGATATAAAGGGGGTATTAAAAATGGGTTGATAAAAATGGATACCTACAATATCTGGTGAAAATAGGGGTTTTCTTAATTGGAAAGATATATTGGGAGGGGGGTTCAACAACACAATTTTAGGAGGCATTTTCCAATATTTAGTGAAATTCTGGATATTCTTTAATATTCTACGAATGATCGTGCTATGTCACAAGTTCATTGAGTGAACCCCCCGTGTTATTCACCTCTTTACTTTATTCTTAAGGCATTATACTATTCTCTATTTCTTATTTTATGATATTTTAAGAATTTGGTGCATAATATTTGGTATTAGAGCCATTTTCACTATAACTTTTTTCGAGAATGTTTCATACATCAAAATTTGGAAGATCCTCATGGCACATAGAGAAGAATGTGTTTTAAAAACAAACAGCATGGTTCATTATACTGAGAACAAAGGAGGAAGACTGCATTTAGCTAGAAATTTTTCTCGACATTTCAAGCCATCGGGTGGGTTCATCATTAGGAGAGAGGTGTTTTATAGTATATGAAAGTTAGGTTGTTTTACTAGTCCAGAAACTAGTCTGTAGATAAAACACTATTACATTTGAATCTTGGGAGATCCAAATTGAGTGCTTCCTATTGCATCATAAATGACACAAAGCATGGTTATTGTGGTACACAGTTCAAAAACAGAAAATAGAAATTAGATATGTGTTAGGTTGTACAAGTTTGCTCTCCTCAAAGGGACAAAAATAACAAGTTTTGGGAAATTTACCATAACTCTCACTTGGAACATCAAAATTGGGTCAAACCCATCGCATTGCAGAGAATACATACCAAGATACTATGAGATAAAATTTCAGACTCGTAATGGATGAAGTTTCTAAGTTAATTCAAGAGCAAGCTCACCAACAAGACAACCTACAAACCAGGGTTTCTAAAGGTATGTTAACTTGAAACTTGACTAACTTTTGATTGGAATATCTATTTTGGGTGATTTAGAAGATATGATAAAGAGAAAATAGAGAATAAATCTAGTAAATATTAGTGGGATGTAATGGAAATAGGTTGAGTAAAAAATAACTCTCCCACTAAACCTCCTGAAAGTTCAACCCTGACTCGTGAAGAAAAAGAAGAAATGTGTAACCAGCTATTCAATTCAGCAGCCAAGTTTAGGGAATTGAATTATAGGCCAGACACACATGTTCAGTAGGTAAGCACAAAAAATGATATAGAAAGTGAGATTAAAAATATGGTCAATAAAGAGGATCTTTAAAATATGGCTAGGGAGATGGCCATTAAGGAGGGTCTCGAAAAAATGGTGAGTAAGGAGGATCTAAAAAAGATGGCAAGTAAAGAGGATCTCAATGATATGAAGGGGTAATTATAAATGAGTTGAGCGATCTCTTTCCTCATAATTTATCCCCTCAAGGAGATGATAAAGAGAACAAGAGGGACTTGTACCAATCATATATTGAGAAAATTGAAAAACAATTGGAGAACAACTAGTTTGAGCCACTAACATTTGATCATTCATCACATCATTATGGGTTTAACTCAATACGAAGGAAATACCTCATTCCCAATATTGATATAAGGCATTTGATGGAAATAATCCAATAACATGGGTATTATAGATGGATAAATTCTTTGATCTACACAAAGTGCCAACTTTACAAAAGGTAACTATTGCATCGTTGTATTTAGAACCTAATCAATTTTTCTAGTACTAGTAGATTTATAACAATAAAAAGGAATCTATTATCTATTTCTCTATATTTATCGATGAATTGATAGAATAATATGGAAATATTAAGGGAAACACCTTATTTAACCAACTGATAAGTCTCGAACGAAAGGGTCCAGTTACAAAGCACATTAAGCATTTTTAGAAGTTGAATCTTAGAGTGAGGAACATTCCAAAGGAAAACTTGTTGGATATATTTATTGGAACTTCAAGGGAGACAATTCAACATGAGGTATGCCTCTTTGAACCTAAATCATTGGAGAATGCTTTTAGTTTGGTGAGGAAAGTTGAAAGTAATCATATGGCTACTAGAAGGGTATTGTGCAAAAAAAATCCTATGACTGGGGTGAGGTAATCAACACATTAGGTTTTCTGAGATAGACATCTAGGGTTTCACAATAAGCAAATTAGACTCTATATTCAAGCAAAACCATACAAAGGGTTTGAAAGATAGAAAGTGATGAACCTTGCTTATGAAGTTCGATCCTAGCTTGCATTTCTCCTTAGCTTTGCTTCGAATCTTCTCCAGCTTGTCCAAGATTCATCCTATAAAACCATAAAAAACAAACTTCCTCAAACACATTTGAAAATAACAAATATTCTTCATAAATTGAAAGAAGAACAAGAATATAAATATATACATCAACTTTCAATACATAAATGTTAAATTCTTCATCAACCATGAAATTAACTCAATATTTGGGAAGGGAAAGATGTCAAATCTCTATTTAAATGGTAAAAACAAGTACAACATTACCTAATTTTTGCTTTGGAACCTCGTGAAACCTTGACTCTGGGTCTCCTGCTTTTCTTATCCAACAATCCAAAGCAAAGCTCCAATGTATCAAGGTTTGAAACTAACTAGGGAAACAGTTTCATAAAATGGATTGCAAAGGGATAGAGAATAGGAATTCCTCCAAGATAACAATACTTAAACAAAACTCCCCCATCATGGTTCATATCCCTTGTTTATATAGAAAGTGGAGATAGTTATCCTTGGGTAGAAAGAAGTTGTAACTAAGGGGGTAGTTACCAAACCACCCAAACTTCCCCAATTTCAATCATTTATTTAGTTTTTGGAATTGTTTGAGGAAAAATGATAGAAAAGTGAAGACATGGAGTCATTTAATCCCATGCAAACCAAAGGAAACAAGTGATTTTCACATTTTGGAAAAAACATTGGCAATATGAAGTCAAGGAGGGATTAAATAGTTGGTTGATAGATCATTAGGAACGATTCTTCCTCAAACTTAGTTACAAATATTATAAATTGTAGGGAGTCATTGAATTATTAAGGCCATAGCCTCAGCCTACCAAATCAAGGCTCTTCCATCCATAGTGGCCTTTTGTGTTAGTGGTAGTTGACATTTAAAGTGTCGGCATGAAACTATCATCATGGATGAAGAAGTTCCAATTTGGACTATAACAGATGCCCCCTAATGTATGAGGTCAGAAGGGAACATGATGGACGAAATACATTATAACATTCATTGGCTCAGATGTGGAGTCAATGAAATTGGAGGTTCCAAGAATCTTATTGTCAACAAAGTACCTGAAACAGAGAAAGGCTTCAGGTAATCTTATCCCTGGGATAGATTTATCCGGTGTTCAAGATGACCTATAGAAATATACGGTGCAGATCCAACATATATATGTAACTATTGTAACTTTCATGGCCACAAGAAATACACAATGAATCCATGTGATATAAAAATGGGTCTTGGCCATGAATAATAAAAGTGGATCCATTCCCAACAACTGATCATAGCCATAAAAGATACAAGGTGGATCTATGTCAAACTGGATATCATAGTCACAAATGAACAAAGTGGATCCATGTCTCATAAATCATTAGGAGAAGAATATAAGAGCTGAGGAATGTTTCTCCCATTGGTACCGATATAAAGTGTGGTACAATCTTGCGCAACTCAGGAAATATAAATATGTGAGGATGCTACTGTTGGCCCAAGGTCTTCCCTCCAAACTGTCTAAAGGTATGAATCCTAACCATGCGAATAATTGAGTTGAATTCAAACATGGAGGAAATTGTTTAATTACCAGTCATTTCTATAAACCATTAGCAAACACGAAGAAAACCCACCAATAATGATTATGGGTCCCAAGGTACCAAGTACATTATAATAAGTGTGAATATATGTTCTTGGAGTTGAACACCTGAAGAATCTATCAAGTAGGATACATTGGTGTATTCCCATTTCCCAATAGCGAGGGAACCTACCACTGATGACTGCAAGCCCCAAGGTACTATTGAAACTCTAAACCTCATTCCCAGAGAGAAATGAATTGAAGTTGATGGGAATGGGCCCATTGGAAGGGAGGCATTAAGGCATCCTCCATCAGCCAACACAATAAAAAATCAAATATTGATTTGAATTGAAGCAAGATGGGACGAAGTTTTGTAGAACATATCACTGAGTACATGATGAAACATATCGACACTAGGAAATGGCCGACACATGAAGTCAAGGAAATTGTAGAATGTATGACACAGATTATATCCTTGAACAGTAAGCATGACACAGTAGTGACTTGGGTAGCTGTGGACACAAAGTAACCAATGATACAAATCTACAATGTAGAAGACATTAACATATTATCCATATGGTTGGAAGAGTAACCAACTATAAGAGTACTAACTTTATAATCAAGGTTCAAATACTATAACCTAACTCTGGATAGACTAAAAACTAGTGCTCTATTCAAGGGTAATTTTGACTTGCTGTCATTATATCGAGGATACATTTGAGATCTGGACCCCTTCCCTTTTCTCTTTTTAAGTACCTTCTTCATTTTTTAACGATCTTTAAATAGAGATAGAAGTATGCTCTGTTGGGGTTTATTATGTGTTAAATAATTCCAATAGTTAATTATCAACCCGGGGAGGGAGCTTATGAGATGCAATCACTATATGTGCAGGATTGAAGGCTTGAACTAACCTAAGCTGACTAAAGATGCAAATGTGCTAACATGCAACTATATGATTTTGAACTACTTGCATGACTTTTAGAATTCAAATACAAGAATTTATTCTATCTATGAAAACATGAAACTGATCAACAAATGAAGCAAGTAGAAAACTTAATAAAGATGTTTAACTGAATTGTATATGATTTGGAAGCAAGTGGAAAACATGATAAAGATGTTTAATATGAAAGCAAGTAGAAAACTTGATAAAGATATTGATTATTAATCCAAATCTTAAAACATGAACATCTTCATTATTTGGTTGAACGGAAACTAGACCTATGATAAACAAACTAAAACTATCAAGCTAAAACAACTTAGAAAATAGAATTATTAATTATTACTAGAAAAATAAACTTCCTAGAAACAAGATTAATAAATTCTGAACAGTAACCAATTAGCAAATCAGATATTAAAACTGAAGTTTGGAAGAAGGTTGAGAAGGAAGTTTAAGAAGAAGGAGGAGAAAGGAGGAAATAATGATGAATTTTAATTAAAAAATCTAAATAACATAAAACAAGAATTAAATTACATCTAAAAATATTAATTAGGAGTAAGAAGAATTATAATTGAGAGCTCGAAGAAATTAGAGTCTGAAAAAGGCCTAAAACAATGCAGAAAATACACAGGTCCAAATGACGATCCGAATGCCTGTCTGAATGGCGGTCCGAATAGAGGAAAATGAGTTAAATTAAGGAAAAGAAGAATTTTGGATGATTTAATTACCAGCTGGTTTTATGCATATGATCCTACAATGCAAAGGAAGCAATGGAGAGATTAAGTAGAGGCTAAACTAACAAGAAGTTAATTACTCTAATCATTTTCTAAGGAGAATTATCTCTATGATATGTAAGAAGAAGAAGATTGATGATGGGAGATAGAAGTAACCTACAACTACAGAGGAAGAAAAACTAATCAAAGAGGAAGAAACTAAGGAAACTATGCTAACTAAGAAAGAATTTGCAACAATATTTAATCTACAGATGATGGAAGAAGAGAGAGTTAGCCTATAGCAATAGGAATAAAGACTAACAGAGGAGAAGAAAAGAGGCTAAGGCAAACTATAGAGGAATTTGGAAGAAATATCTAACTAAAATGATGAAAGAAGAATTGGAAACAAACTGCATATTATTAAACTATTGGTCGACAATTCTTAGCTCAGAAGAAGGGAGATTATATTAACAGCAGAATATTAATTACAGAGGAATGAAGAAGATGATATATATAGGAAAACAAAATTGATTACACACAGAGGAAAATAAACTAGCTATTTGCAAGACAAGAAATGCAGAAAAAGATAAATAAAACCTTCGGTTGATGAGGGGCCCTTCCCAACAATCAGAGGTGAAACTAATTTGGCTTAATCACTATCAGCAGAGCATCAACGTACTGCTACTTCCATTAATTGAGAAAACTACAGTGTTTACAAACAACAACCTATCTATCTCTGTCTATCTCCTCTATGCTATCTGATCTCGTTTTCTCCATAAGAGGTATCTATTTATAACTTACAATGGGAGAGAGGGTCGACAGAGTCGACCTCTCTAAAAATAGAGTTTTTTAAGATTGTAAACGGCTGCTTTAAGTGACTCACGACAGCACAAAGGTTATCCACAGGCTTCACGGGGTCGATCCTACCCAACACGAACAATTGAGCATTCGTTTCTTCAAAACGTGGGCAGAAGCACGTGCTGGAGCGTCGATGTGGGAACAGGAGTTATGTAGGAAAAATGAAAGTGAATAGGCTGGACTCCTTCCAGAACAATGGTGTGAGCAGTCAAGAACATGTGTGCTTGATGCTCGGTTGAATGCGGAAACAAATCGGGGCTTGGCATGTTGATGAAGACGTGGGATGCATTGTCACGCTTAGCGAGTATAGGAGCGGATCTTCTAGAACCATGGCTCATTAACCATGCCCATTGCGTGGCAAACAGTACCCACGTGCCCCTTTTTGCATTTAACGGTCTGAGATATGCCAATCGTGGATTTCGCGGGCTGAACGGAAGGCTAAACGACGAGCTGAACACGTTTGAACTTATCAACGTAAGAACACGGTCTGAATGATAGGTTATTTGAAAAACGCAGCCTGCAAATTAAAACATAAACGTCAATTATGTCCAGAAAATGTCATTTGAACGTAAACAAATCATAATATAACAAAATATAAATAAGATTTGCATAGTAAGTAAATATGTGCATACCTGGATTGTTTGAAGGGCTGAGTGATAAGAAAACAACCTAATATGGAAAAAAAAATGATAGAAATAACACCATTCAGAGTAGATTTGTTGATAAATAATAGTGACAAAGTGGATGCCAACATGCTCATTAAGATATTTTTTGTATTAGTTAATGAGTCCAAAAAAGTAAAATCGAATCCCTCTTCCTTTTTTAATGAGCTTGAAGAAAATATAGAACAATGTTAGATATACTATCGATTTGTGGATGTTTATCAAGCCTCGATCAATTAATGCTCACTAGTATTTTAAGTTTTAAGGAGTTTGATAAAATTAAAGAAAACTCCATATACCATCCTCTATATTTTTATCGAGCCCGAGTTGGTAAATGCTCACTAGTGTTTTCAATTGTAAAGAATATGAAATTTACTTAAAGAAGACTCCAAGGTTGTTTTTTTTCGTAAATTTGGTCCCCAATGTCCAAGAAATCATAAAAAAATATGAGGGACAACTCTTCTATCCAAGGTGACTAGAGTATTATTTTTTTGTAACTAGTCCATTCATCCCCAAAAACGGTTAAACTTATACCTGAATAACATTCTTTCAAATCATTCAACAAGAGTGAAAGAAAACAAGCTAGTTGAGACTCCTTCAACGAGCGTAAAATAGAGCTTCAAGAAGAATCCAAAGAGTTTCTTTTCCGTATAGTTTTTACGAGTACAAAAAAGTAAACTCGAGGCCTCCTTATGTTTTTAATGAGATCAAAGGAAGGATGGATGAATGCTTGTAACTTGGGAGGAAACGAGTGTCAGGTACAAGCAAAACTAGTTCCAAGTACATGGAACAAACCTATGCATAATGCAAGTAACACGAGTAAGATAAGGAAACTCGAGTTATATCTCTTCCAGGTAAAAGGTGTCAAGTTGTAAAGGAAAAATGATACAGGTATTAGCAAAAATGAGATAAGAGATGAGGGATTATATAACAAGATAAAAGCGTAAAATTCAACACAAGCCTCATAAGCGCAAGTGGAATCGATGCAAATGCATATGCAACTTAAACACAAAAATGGGAGCCTTATAAGGAATGGCCATATATATATGAGAAATAAATACATGAGTCTTGTTCTCAAAGTCATGATAAACTAAAGACTCTTGCGCCCAATGATAAAATCCTTGCATGGGAACCAAAATGGAAAAAGGGTGTTGATTGGTTGATGCTGGAGGACTAGCAGGAGCCAATTACATAAAGTATAGTGGGTTAAATGTTGGATATCGTAACCCTTATGATGCAAATGTCACAGATGAATGAATTACCAAAGGAAATAAAACATATGGATGAGTTAAGCACTCTCTTTTTGTGGATTCCAACGTTTTCGGTAAGATGCCATAATGGATACATCTATTTTGTATAAAATTGAAGAGCACAGTTGATACGTTTGTTCTAGTGGGTGTTTATGTTGTATACCAACTTGTTGTGTTGGGGTCTCTGTCAAGATCTCATTCTCGCTCTCCCTCTTAGTCGAAGATCATTTGTGGAAATGACATCGGGTGGTTTCCTCCTCACGTCTATCTCTATGTTGTTGCCTACCTATCCACAATTTTTTCTCATGCCTTCACATTCATAACAGAAACCCATTTGGACTTCATACAACATTGGTTTATCCTCTTACAAAATGTTTATGGCGATTTGAAAAGTATTGGAGATGAATATATAGAAGGTGGACGCCCTCCATGTTCATGTTCATTGCGCTATAGGGACTATTTTTCCGCTTACAGACTTTCCATCTTCGTTCATGTGCTTGTCTTCCTTGTCCTCATCTTCAACACATATAGGTGTTTAATCTGTTGAAATATTAGCTTTATTTTGAGTCTTAAATCTACTCTCTTCTCCCACATACTTGCTGAGATTTTTTATAGATGTATGGATTTTGCATTAATATGATATTGAGGTTGTTATTGAGGTTAAATAAATGGTTGAATCATCCTAAATTTCTATCCATGTTTGGCAGGCACTTTGGATGTATTTGTTGATTGTTACATTATTTCTTGTAGCAAATGTTGAGATGTAATGAATTGGCATATAAACATGTGTTGTGAACAAATTCTTAAAAAAAAATGAATCTGCTCTACCATGATCTATCCCAAAATTCCCAACTCCATGAACCTGATTTTTTAGCACGAAACTACTCTGCCATGATTTTTTACAGATGTATGTATTTTTCATTAATATGATATTGGTGTTGTTATTTAGTTTAAATAAATGGTTGAATCATCCTAAATCTCAATCCATGTTTGTCAGGAAATTTGGATGTATCTGTTGATTGTTACATTATTAGTTGTAACTGATATTGAGATGTAATGAATTGGCATATAAACATGTTTTGTGAACAAATTCTTTAAAAATAAATGAACCTTCTCTGCTATCATCTTCCCAAAAATTACCATTTGAACATATTTAATTCTTTAGCAAATTCTAGGGATAATTTTAAGGAGCCATACTTATTTAAAAGTGTATAAACCTTGGCGAATCTTACCAATTCTTAAAATGTCAACTATAAAATATTTGGCGATATGTTTCTAAAATTATTTCAATTTCTAAGGATTTTATATACATTATATAATAATTTGGCGATTTTTAGAGTGAAAAAAGTTTACCCCATCAAAATTGGGCGAAATGTGGCTTCAAAAAATCCAGATATGCGAATTTGTTTTGGAAAAAAATATGGAAAAATAACCCATGGGCTAAATTTCGCCCCTAAAATTATCCTTGGCAAATTCCCTTCCATAGGGATAGCTAAAGAATATATTCTAAACATAGTATTCTTGCCTAAAAAAATTTAGTAGGTTCGCCTATGGCATCATGTTTCGACACTTTGGAATCATGTCAATGTTGAGCATCAACACTATACTACCAAGTAAACTAATTATTGATTGCAAACTAATTAGGTGTATTACGTCAATTACAATGTTGACATATTATCTAGAGACATATAGAAACATGTTATATATAATTATAAAATCCTATATTATATTATATATATACACTCTTAATTTGTGTGTGACATGTATAAGGAAATATATTTGATAATTATGACATCTTATATAATTATTAACATACACTGTTTAGTTGTATTTTTATCCTGTGACTAAATTAGTCATTTATTTTAGTCATTTTTAGTTGCAATCACTTAAAAATGCTCTAAGTTCACTTAAAACACTATGGTGACCGACGTTTTTTGTTGTTTAGTCATTTATTTCACACTGTGACCAACATTTTTGGTCACCTGGTTAGTTACCACCTAATTTTCTATTAGTGTCTCTACCAAAAGTAGCAATGGAAAGCTTCCCACTACTCACCTGAAACTGAGTAGGGTCGACGATATTGGGATCAACATATCTCTAAACGAATATGTAACATCTCCCAATTCATGATGTTAGGATTTAGTGAAATTTTAAAAATAAAAAAAATTCTCTTCATAGCACATAATAAAAATAAAGCTCATGGAGTACTTTCTAGCATTCCACTAAGTAACATTGCTATTGATTCCTTATTCTTCACTACATATATTAAAGTGGACAAGATTGTCATGCCGAGAATTCATGACATTTATAATTTATCACATACAGTTAGATACAGCATTAATAATTTATCACATACATCTAGAAGAGGACATACAAGTAATTGACACAACATCCCAATTGACAAAACAATAAACCAAATTTAAACACACATGATCGAGACAAGGATATAGGTGGTTCACCCCGGCTGGGCTACGTCCACAAAGGCAGGTCAATTCTTGTAATATTCAAAGTCAACGGATACATTATGCAACTCAAAGTTGCTATTCTTCCAGCTTCTCCTCTAGAGGGAGATGAATCTCATCAATAATCAAACTATATTCTTTTCGAAAGAGATTACATCTTGCGACACAGTTGTTGCCATAATTAATTGCCACTCTCATCAAGAGCATATCCAATACATAAAAATGTCTTCTTGTGGGCTTTTTCCAAGTCTATCATTCAAACTATAACACTAACCAGCATTGCACTATTGTTTACCCATTCCACTATACATAAATAAAATTGATCTTTTAATACCTATAAAAGTAATATAGGTGGTTCACCCCATATTTGGGCTATGTCCACAAGATAGTACCAGTCTTGTATTATTTATTAGAATATAGGATTACATCGCTACCATCAATAAATACAAAAATGTCTCACGCGCAGAGAGGAGTTATAAGAATATATATATATTATCACACCCGAGCAGAGATTATTTTATGATGTCCAGAGAAAACCTAGTTAGGCTGATCGATAAAGGAGTTCAACCCAAACAGGACGTTGTTCTTATTCTCTAGAGAGGATCATATTCGTAATACTTATTTAAACTGAGAGCCCAAAAGTAAAAAGAATACAGAAAAAGGTAAAAGCATAATCCAGCGAACAAATTTGCAAGGTTCGATTGTCAACACAAAAATCTGGCGATCACCAAGGTAAACTAAAAGAAGACAATGTAGGGATCGGCTTACCATATAACTATCGCATACACTTAGACATCCTAATAAGAGAAAAGAAGAGGCTAGGACCGAGGTGAAATGCCAGCCTTCTGGAAACCATCGCTCTGGCAACCATTAATCTACTTCCAGGATATACAGGACTAGATCGGGCTGCAATAGCCGTTCTCCTCCACTCGATCATATTCTTTGATGGCAGGGATCATTTTACTGTAGATTCCTTACATAAAACCACAGAGATGATTCCTTACATTTCTACCAAACACCTTAGATTAAACGGGTCTGCGAGGTAATATTCACGCAACAGCAACGAACAAGGTGCAGTAAAAGATAAACTATTAAGATCTGCATACCACAGATCTTCATATCCTCTATTTCCCAAAAAAAATTACTAACCAACTACTAAAAGAAAAAGTATTTCTGGAGGAGCCCAACAAGAGAAATACGATATCATTTTATAATAACCCAAAGCAGAGATCTGAAATCCTGGCGCAATGTTTCATTCTGCAATAATATAGAATAGAAATCTATGTCTCTGTCTAGCGATTTCACCCATGACATTAGCAGAGAAATCCGATATCATTTTATAATAACACCAAAGCAGAGATCTGAAATCCTGGCGCAATGTTTCATTCTGCAATAATATAGAATAGAAATCTATGTCTCTGTTTAGCGATTTCACCCATGACATTAGCAGAGAAATACAATATCATTTTATAATAAAAATCAAACCATAAAGAACTCGGGTTGCAGCATAGTGATACAGTAATTCCTATATGCTATCATTTTATAATAACCCAAAGCAGAGATCTGAAATCCTGGCGCAATGTTTCATTCTGCAATAATATAGAATAGAAATCTATGTCTCTGTATAGCGATTTCACCCATGACATTAGCAGAGAAATACAATATCATTTTATAATAAAATCAAACCGTAAAGAACTCGGGTTGCAGCATAGTGATACAGTAATTCATATTAAAAGACAACTTATCTGAGCACGTCGTCTATTGTGTAGTGCATCCATTATCTTTTCCGCTGAGGTTTATGTGAAACTGAACTCCAATATCGCAGAGATGCTTTACCCTTTTACAATGACTCCCCCTTTTCCCATGGAAGAGTATCCAAAGTTTTTCCCGCCTTCTGAAACTCTCACCGTATTCATACGATAGTCTCGAGGAGGAAGTCACGCCGAGAAAACTCACGCCACCACACTGACTCCAAAAATCCAGTGCCCCCAAGATCTTCCCCGATCGCTACATAGCAAAAGATCAAAAGAACAAATCAATTTCCCCACCGTCAGAGATCGGATCCCTTCCGTAACTCTCCCCAATCAATTTAACTCCCAGTGCAGAGCTACCGAGGAGCTTTTTCCTCCCCTGACTCATCTCCATTTCAACCATTTAATGGTTAGGTCTATACCCACTCCTCCCAAATGGCGATTTTTCAAACTCTCATTAAGAGGCCAGTAGTGGTTTACTAAACGTTGGCACTCGTTGGTGAGGTGAGTGTCCTCTATAATTAACAATGCGGCAAGTGGCGGTTCTAACTTGTGTAAAAAAAAAAGGAATTTCCCAAAAAAGGAGACAACTTCCTCGGACTACTTGTCGAGATTCGCCACTCCCTCGTAATCATATCAAATCATTTAGAATACTCAGTATCGACTTTACTCGGGAATACATAACTACCCTATTTTATTTCTGGACTATTATACATATGCAATTGTTTATCAAACACACTTAACCGACCAAACTCTAAGATTTCGATGCAGCAATAATGAGTTAAACTGAATCGGAAGGGAAGTTTCGATTCCCTTACAATGGGCACCGTAAGTAGTATACAGTGAAACGATAGAAGCCGTGTAACCGATTTTGACTGTGTTTTTCATCTTAAGATATATATATATATATATATATCTATATCCGTATGAAATCATAGATAGCATAGCAGTCGGGTAGGGTCTAGCTGGCAACGTAATAACCAATCATAAACCAAGTACGCAGGGATGGAAATCCAAAGTGAAAAGACCAGGATATAAAAACCGTCTATACAGAAAATAGAGTTTAATACGGAGGCAATGATCGAAACTGGAACTCAAAACGGCTTCATACAACAAACAGAATTTAACTAGTTTTACCTGAGATCAAGCAGTACTGAGATTATTCCTATCTGAGTTCATTTAAGTTTCCACCTCAGTCAAAGCTTTGGAACAGAACTACAACGTACTTGGTGCTCCACATGAGTCTTCCCTCTTTTATGCTTGTTAAGAGAATCTCTAAGACGTAAATATCTTCTATATGTTAATATTCTAACATATAACACCAATATATATATATATATATATATATATATATATATATATATTATTATTATTATTCCAACACGGTAACCTATAATATATCAATATATGATTATCTAACACCCTTGTGGTATCTTCTTTGGGAAGGATAATTACACAAGGTGAACTTTCATCCTACCTTACATACAAGGTGGAGAAGGGTCAGTATATAAGGGTATGTCTTATTTAGAATTTTTAGTAGTATACATCCCTGGTATCTTTTCCACATCCTAAGGTAGTAATCATATCGATGGTACTGATTATTTTAGGTTATAAAGGAGGGGTATCACATCCTCCTCCCCTATAAATAACACTGTCCTCGGTGTTCAGGCTTTTCAGAAATTCGTCCTTTCTTCTTGAGTCTTATTTTCTTGCATCATGAGTTTTGGGTTTTGACCTTATTTGACCTTTCATGCTTTCTGCATGTCGTTATGGCTAATAACTTGGATTTTTTTTTTATGCAAAAAAAAAATAAAAATCGGGATTCAAAGAAACTTTGTTTAGTGAAAACTGTCATCAATTCAATAATCAACAGTATAAACAATGAGCCCCTTTACTTCAACCTACCATTTGCAATTCACGGAATATTTTATTTTTCCTAATTATCATAAGCATACATAAATCCAGCATTCAGGAGATGTAGATTGTTATTTTACACAAAACACATCATTTACTTGATCCAGGAAATTCTTGCCTAACACCCGAGTGCTCACACAGCAATTCCTTCAGAGATTTCTTGCCTAACACCATAGTGCTCACACAGCAATTCATTCAGAGATTTATTGCCTAACACCATAGTGCTCACGCAGCAATCTTTTCTCTTATGCATACTAAGCAGCGTCCTGCCTCCCGCATATGCATTCTTTTATAGTTTGCCTAGGTCTTTACAGCTCGCCGATTCCTTCGAGAATCCTGGCGACTGTCAACTCCCTGATCTCTAGGGAGTGGTTCAGTGCTCTTAACGCACTTTTACATAATTCCGCTCAAGCCTTCTCGTTTGAGTCCCGGAATCTATTCCCCTCAAGCCTCCTCGCTTGAGTCCAGGAAAATCTCATTCAAATTTATCAATTATTTCGGCATATTACATTTTATAACCCTGCAATTTCTCTGACCCATTTTGGTCTAGTTCTTTATTCAACAATAATTAACAATAATTAAAAAGTTGCAATGTGGATCTTTCATCCTCACCCCTCTATTGTACCATACATAATATATTAAGCCTTTGTTTTTCAACAAGTTCCACCGAGCTTTGACCATCTGCCAATTTCAATTGTTAGTAACGCTTTATATAACAAAATCAAATATTTGTAAATAAGAAAATCATTCATTCTTCATACTACAATATCCATACTTGATCATCTGAAGTAAACGTTTTTTCTCCTTCCAAGCATAACTAACTTACTTAATAGGATTACATAATTCATTGAACACGAAATAATATTCTTCCTGTAATGACCCGTGGACATTATGATTTCTTAACCTCGAAGGTTATCCTTCACCATTTCAAACACCCTTCCTATTTTAGTTATACAACTTCTTTTGTATATACCAACATCACATAGAATTAACTAATTTTCTAAAACATACTTGCATACCTTATCATCATATACGTTTGTAAGGGTGACCGTATATCTTCTCATTATAAGATCCTCATATGTCGAGGTACCAATTTATCTGTATCATCACATTGTTAGTATTACACTAAATATCACATGAATTTATATATCCCATTTTTACCTCTTGACTGTTGTAGTGATGTGTGGGAATATAACCTTCCGCTCGACCACAACATTAAATCATAAGAGCAATCATGTATGAAACATATGTCAATCATCCCCTTGACCTGTTTCATAAAAGCTTACACATCAATTACTGTTAGATATTACTTCTGATCTATCATGGAATTTCCATGATAATGAAGGTTTTTCCTTAACTCCTAAAGTGGATATAAAATAGTCATTTATAAAGACATCAGAAAATCGTTAAATCACAAACTTTGATGAGCAATAAACTGTCAATATACACAAGAATAATTATCTCACTAGGGGAATTTTCATGTTTTACTTCAAAGTAACGCATTCGTCATTTCCCTAATCTTGGTATTAACCTAAACCCAAAATTTCCCACCAAGACAAAATACACACAGCATCCGAATATAGTATAACATATAACAAAATGCTTCATGACAGATAGTAAGAACCGGTGGGAGTTGTTTCTTTGGTAATTTCCTTCCTTATGAATCCAAAGACTAGGGTCAAACTCTAATTCATTTAGTCTAGTAATTTGTTTGGAAGGACGCTATATTTTCCCATCTATCATTCGATTCCCATTTAGTTATACAACTTTTCTTTGTATGCATTTAACATTGTGTAAGTAACAATGCATTGTTTACATATATATATTTGCACCCTTTATAGAGATAATTACATACCTTTTAAGTAATCATAACCAGTTCCTTTGTTGAACGTAAAGGCAAGGTTACAAGCGTGCTTCAATGCCACACAACATCCTTATGACAATTGCATACTATAATGAAAATAAGGGGACTACTAACAATTGTTCTCCTCTTTGATGTGACCCTTTCCTAGTCATAGAAAAAGACACACTAATTTGTAAATTTAGGCACCTTAGTCTAATTAGACTATGCTACTTTCTTCATAGCTAGGAAACATTAAATACCTCAGTTACATGTTTTATTCCCATTGGCTCCACTTGTAGCATGCACTTATACGAAGAAAAGAACTTAATCATTGACAATCAAGACCATCACATTTTCTCAAATCTTAATGGACCTTTAACTTACTTTTTATCCCACTTTAATGAATCTTTTCTCGCAGATCTAAATTTGCTTAGGTAGTCCATCTAAAACTCCTATTTGGGTATCTTGATGAGGTCAATCAAATCCGATTTATATAAAACAACATAATGTATAAACTGTACTTCCTATTATAAAGCAGTTATTGAGACTGAAAGGTGTCAGCGTTTTAGGAATGGCATGAGACGTAAAGAAAGTAATAAACATTTGAATCGAACTATCGAGTTGACAGAGTTAGGAGGGTTCCCTCACATATGAGCCTTTCATTCAGAACTAGGATCCCTTACAAGAAATTTTTCATAATTACAATAGTCTAGCTATTTTAATCTTTCTAAGAGTTATTTCTCGCCATTCCATAAAACTAATTATAGAGTAAGAGGAAATATTCTTCTATAATATTTTCAGTCACTCATTCAAATACATAGTGAAACAATGTTCACATATAAATAATTCTATGTTATTATAATGCTTCAGAAAGTGGGACATACTTACTTGTGAATCCAGACAACCTGTTGGTTACCTCTTGTCAAGTGTTGAACTAAGTCTGTCTCGATACTTATTTCCAAGTGGAGTCCCTTTCCTGGTTCGTCCAATCTATTTCCTCGTGCTGAGCCCACTATAGGCCCTAGTGTAGCAACTTGTGCTCTGATACCATATGTAACATCTCCCAATTCATGATGTTAGGATTTAGTGAAATTTTAAAAATAAAAAAAATTCTCTTCATAGCACATAATAAAAATAAAGCTCATGGAGTACTTTCTAGCATTCCACTAAGTAACATTGCTATTGATTCCTTATTCTTCACTACATATATTAAAGTGGACAAGATTGTCATGCCGAGAATTCATGACATTTATAATTTATCACATACATTTAGATACAGCATTAATAGTTTATCACATACATCTAGAAGAGGACATACAAGTAATTGACACAACATCCCAATTGACAAAACAATAAACCAAATTTAAACACACATGATCGAGACAAGGATATAGGTGGTTCACCCCGGCTGGGCTACGTCCACAAAGGCAGGTCAATTCTTGTAATATTCAAAGTCAACGGATACATTATGCAACTCAAAGTTGCTATTCTTCCAGCTTCTCCTCTAGAGGGAGATCAATCTCATCAATAATCAAACTATATTCTTTTCAAAAGAGATTACATCTTGCGACACAGTTGTCGCCATAATTAATTGCCACTCTCATCAAGAGCATATCCAATACATAAAAATGTCTTCTTGTGGGCTTTTTCCAAGTCTATCATTCAAACTATAACACTAACCAGCATTGCACTATTGTTTACCCATTCCACTATACATAAATAAAATTGATCTTTTAATACCTATAAAAGTAATATAGGTGGTTCACCCCATATTTGGGCTATGTCCACAAGATAGTACCAGTCTTGTATTATTTATCAGAATATAGGATTACATCGCTACCATCAATAAATACAAAAATGTCTCACGCGCAGAGAGGAGTTATAAGAATATATATATATTATCACACCCGAGCAGAGATTATTTTATGATGTCCAGAGAAAACCTAGTTAGGCTGATCGATAAAGGAGTTCAACCCAAACATGACGTTGTTCTTATTCTCTAGAGAGGATCATATTCGTAATACTTATTTAAACTGAGAGCCCAAAAGTAAAAAGAATACAAAAAAAGGTAAAAGCATAATCCAATGAACAAATTTGCAAGGTTCGATTGTCAACACAAAAATCTGGCGATCACCAAGTTAAACTAAAAGAAGACAATGTAGGGATCGGCTTACCATATAACTATCGCATACACTTAGACATCCTAATAAGAGAAAAGAAGAGGCTAGGACCGAGGTGAAATGCCAGCCTTATGGAAACCATCGCTCTGGCAACCATTAATCTACTTCCAGGATATACAGGACTAGATCGGGCTGCAATAGCCGTTCTCCTCCACTCGATCATATTCTTTGATGGCAGGGATCATTTTACTGTAGATTCCTTACATAAAACCACAGAGATGATTCCTTACATTTCTACCAAACACCTTAGATTAAACGGGTCTTCGAGGTAATATTCACGCAACAGCAACGAACAAGGTGCAGTAAAAGATAAACTATTAAGATCTGCATACCACAGATCTTCATATCCTCTATTTCCCAAAAAAAATTACTAACCAACAACTAAAAGAAAAAGTATTTCTGGAGGAACCCAACAAGAGAAATATGATATCATTTTATAATAACCCAAAGCAGAGATCTGAAATCCTGGCGCAATGTTTCATTCTGCAATAATATAGAATAGAAATCTATGTCTCTGTCTAGCGATTTCACCCATGACATTAGCAGAGAAATCCAATATCATTTTATAATAACACCAAAGCAGAGATCTGAAATCCTGGCGCAATGTTTCATTCTGCAATAATATAGAATAGAAATCTATGTCTCTGTTTAGCGATTTCACCCATGACATTAGCAGAGAAATACAATATCATTTTATAATAAAAATCAAACCATAAAGAACTCGGGTTGCAGCATAGTGATACAGTAATTCCTATATGCTATCATTTTATAATAACCCAAAGCAGAGATCTGAAATCCTGGCGCAATGTTTCATTCTGCAATAATATAGAATAGAAATCTATGTCTCTGTATAGCGATTTCACCCATGACATTAGCAGAGAAATACGATATCATTTTATAATAAAATCAAACCGTAAAGAACTCGGGTTGCAGCATAGTGATACAGTAATTCATATTAAAAGACAACTTATCTGAGCACGTCGTCTATTGTGTAGTGCATCCATTATCTTTTCCGCTGAGGTTTATGCGAAACTGAACTCCAATATCGCAGAGATGCTTTACCCTTTTACAATGACTCCCCCTTTTCCCATGGAAGAGTATCCAAAGTTTTTCCCGTCTTCTGAAACTCTCATCGTATTCATATGATAGTCTCGAGGAGGAAGTCACGCCGAGAAAACTCACGCCACCACACTGAATCCAAAAATCCAGTGCCCCCAAGATCTTCCCCGATCGCTACATAGCAAAAGATCAAAAGAACAAATCAATTTCCCCACCGTCAGAGATCGGATCCCTTCCGTAACTCTCCCGAATCAATTTAACTCCCAGTGCAGAGCTACCGAGGAGCTTTTTCCTCCCCCGACTCATCTCCACTTCAACCATTTAATGGTTAGGTCTATACCCACTCCTGCCAAATGGCGATTTTTCAAACTCTCATTAAGAGGCCAGTAGTGGTTTACTAAACGTTGGCACTCGTTGGTGAGGTGAGTGTCCTCTATAATTAACAATGCGGCAAGTGGCGGTTCTAACTTGTGTAAAAAAAAAAGGAATTTCCCAAAAAAGGAGACAACTTCCTCGGACTACTCGTCGAGATTCGCCACTCCCTCGTAATCATATCAAATCATTTAGAATACTCAGTATCGACTTTACTCGGGAATACATAACTACCCTATTTTATTTCTGGACTATTATACATATGCAATTGTTTATCAAACACACTTAACCGACCAAGCTCTAAGTTTTCGCTGCAGCAATAATGAGTTAAACTGAATCGGAAGGGAAGTTTCGATTCCCTTACAATGGGCACCGTAAGTAGTATACAGTGAAATGATAGAAGCCGTGTAACCGATTTTGACTGTGTTTTTCATCTTAAGATATATATATATATCTATATCCGTATGAAATCATAGATAGCATAGCAGTCGGGTAGGGTCTAGCTGGCAACGTAATAACCAATCATAAACCAAGTACGCAGGGATGGAAATCCAAAGTGAAAAGACCAGGATATAAAAACCGTCTATACATAAAATAGAGTTTAATACGGAGGCAATGATCGAAACTGGAACTCAAAACGGCTTCATACAACAAACAGAATTTAACTAGTTTTACCTGAGATCAAGCAGTACTGAGATTATTCCTATCTGAGTTCATTTAAATTTCCACCTCAGTCAAAGCTTTGGAACAGAACTACAACGTACTTGGTGCTCCACGTGAGTCTTCCCTCTTTTATGCTTGTTAAGAGAATCTCTAAGACGTAAATATCTTCTATATGTTAATATTCTAACATATAACACCAATATATATATATATATATATATATATATATATATATATATATTATTCCAACACGGTAACCTATAATATATCAATATATGATTATCTAACACCCTTGTGGTATCTTCTTTGGGAAGGATAATTACACAAGGTGAACTTTCATCCTACCTTACATACAAGGTGGAGAAGGGTCAGTATATAAGGGTATGTCTTATTTAGAATTTTTAGTAGTATACATCCCTGGTATCTTTTCCACATCCTAAGGTAGTAATCATATCGATGGTACTGATTATTTTAGGTTATAAAGGAGGGGTATCACATCCTCCTCCCCTATAAATAACACCGTCCTCGGTGTTCAGGCTTTTCAGAAATTCGTCCTTTCTTCTTGAGTCTTATTTTCTTGCATCATGAGTTTTGGGTTTTGACCTTATTTGACCTTTCATGCTTTCTGCATGTCGTTATGGCTAATAACTTGGATTTTTTTTTTATGCAAAAAAAAAATAAAAATCGGGATTCAAAGAAACTTTGTTTAGTGAAAACTGTCATCAATTCAATAATCAACAGTATAAACAATGAGCCCCTTTACTTCAACCTACCATTTGCAATTCACGGAATATTTTATTTTTCCTTATTATCATAAGCATACATAAATCCAGCATTCAGGAGATGTAGATTGTTATTTTACACAAAACACATCATTTACTTGATCCAGGAAATTCTTGCCTAACACCCGAGTGCTCACACAGCAATTCCTTCAGAGATTTCTTGCCTAACACCATAGTGCTCACACAGCAATTCATTCAGAGATTTCTTGCCTAACACCATAGTGCTCACGCAGCAATCTTTTCTCTTATGCATACTAAGCAGTGTCCTGCCTCCCGCATATGCATTCTTTTATAGTTTGCCTAGGTCTTTACAGCTCGCCGATTCCTTCGAGAATCCTGGCGACTGTCAACTCCCTGATCTCTAGGGAGTGGTTCAGTGCTCTTAACGCACTTTTACATAATTCCGCTCAAGCCTTCTCGCTTGAGTCCCGGAATCTATTCCCCTCAAGCCTCCTCGCTTGAGTCCAGGAAAATCTCATTCAAATTTATCAATTATTTCGGCATATTACATTTTATAACCGTGCAATTTCTCTGACCCATTTTGGTCTAGTTCTTTATTCAACAATAATTAACAATAATTAAAAAGTTGCAATGTGGATCTTTCATCCTCACCCCTCTATTGTACCATGCATAATATATTAAGCCTTTGTTTTTCAACAAGTTCCACCGAGCTTTGACCATCTGCCAATTTCAATTGTTAGTAACGCTTTATATAACAAAATCAAATATTTGTAAATAAGAAAATCATTCATTCTTCATACTACAATATCCATACTTGATCATCTGAAGTAAACGTTTTTTCTCCTTCCAAGCATAACTAACTTACTTAATAGGATTACATAATTCATTGAACACGAAATAATATTCTTCCTGTAATGACCCGTGGACATTATGATTTCTTAACCTCGAAGGTTATCCTTCACCATTTCAAACACCCTTCCTATTTTAGTTATACAACTTCTTTTGTATATACGAACATCACATAGAATTAACTAATTTTCTAAAACATACTTGCATACCTTATCATCATATACCTTTGTAAGGATGACCGTATATCTTCTCATTATAAGATCCTCATATGTCGAGGTACCAATTTATCTGTATCATCACATTGTTAGTATTACACTAAATATCACATGAATTTATATATCCCATTTTTACCTCTTGACTGTTGTAGTGATGTGTGGGAATATAACCTTCCGCTCGACCACAACATTAAATCATAAGAGCAATCATGTATGAAACATATGTCAATCATCCCCTTGACCTGTTTCATAAAAGCTTACACATCAATTACTGTTAGATATTACTTCTGATCTATCATGGAATTTCCATGATAATGAAGGTTTTTCCTTAACTCCTAAAGTGGATATAAAATAGTCATTTATAAAGACATCAGAAAATCGTTAAATCACAAACTTTGATGAGCAATAAACTGTCAATATACACAAGAATAATTATCTCACTAGGGGAATTTTCATGTTTTACTTCAAAGTAACGCATTCGTCATTTCCCTAATCTTGGTATTAACCTAAACCCAAAATTTCCCACCAAGACAAAATACACACAGCATCCGAATATAGTATAACATATAACAAAATGCTTCATGACAGATAGTAAGAACCGATGGGAGTTGTTTCTTTGGTAATTTCCTTCCTTATGAATCCAAAGACTAAAGTCAAACTCTAATTCATTTAGTCTAGTAATTTGTTTGGAAGGACGCTATATTTTCCCATCTATCATTCGATTCCCATTTAGTTATACAACTTTTCTTTGTATGCATTTAACATTGTGTAAGTAACAATGCATTGTTTACATATATATATTTGCACCCTTTATAGAGATAATTACATACCTTTTAAGTAATCATAACCAGTTCCTTTGTTGAACCTAAAGGCAAGGTTACAAGCGTGCTTCAATGCCACACAACATCCTTATGACAATTGCATACTATAATGAAAATAAGGGGACTACTAACAATTGTTCTCCTCTTTGATGTGACCCTTTCCTAGTCATAGAAAAAGACACACTAATTTGTAAATTTAGGCACCTTAGTCTAATTAGACTATGCTAATTTCTTCATAGCTAGGAAACATTAAATACCTCAGTTACATGTTTTATTCCCATTGGCTCCACTTGTAGCATGCACTTATACGAAGAAAAGAACTTAATCATTGACAATCAAGACCATCACATTTTCTCAAATCTTAATGGACCTTTAACTTACTTTTTATCCCACTTTAATGAATCTTTTCTCGCAGATCTAAATTTGCTTAGGTAGTCCATCTAAAACTCCTATTTGGGTATCTTGATGAGGTCAATCAAATCCGATTTATATAAAACAACATAATGTATAAACTGTACTTCCTATTATAAAGCAGTTATTGAGACTGAAAGGTGTCAGCGTTTTAGGAATGGCATGAGACGTAAAGAAAGTAATAAACATTTGAATCGAACTATCGAGTTGACAGAGTTAGGAGGGTTCCCTCACATATGAGCCTTTCATTCAGAACTAGGATCCCTTACAAGAAATTTTTCATAATTACAATAGTCTAGCTATTTTAATCTTTCTAAGAGTTATTTCTCGCCATTCCATAAAACTAATTATAGAGTAAGAGGAAATATTCTTCTATAATATTTTCCAACACTCATTCAAATACATAGTGAAACAATGTTCACATATAAATAATTCTATGTTATTATAATGCTTCAGAAAGTGGGACATACTTACTTGTGAATCCAGACAACCTGTTGGTTACCTCTTGTCAAGTGTTGAACTAAGTCTGTCTCGATACTTATTTCCAAGTGGAGTCCCTTTCCTGGTTCGTCCAATCTATTTCCTCGTGCTGAGCCCACTATAGGCCCTAGTGTAGCAACTTGTGCTTTGATACCATATGTAACATCTCCCAATACATGATGTTAGGATTCAGTGAAATTTTAAAAATAAAAAAAATTCTCTTTATAGCACATAATAAAAATAAAGCTCATGGAGTACTTTCTAGCATTCCACTAAGTAACATTGCTATTGATTCCTTATTCTTCACTACATATATTAAAGTGGACAAGATTGTCATGCCGAGAATTCATGACATTTATAATTTATCACATACATTTAGATACAGCATTAATAGTTTATCACATACATCTAGAAGAGGACATAAAAGTAATTGACACAACATCCCAATTGACAAAACAATAAACCAAATTTAAACACACATGATCGAGACAAGGATATAGGTGGTTCACCCCGGCTGGGCTACGTCCACAAAGGCAGGTCAATTCTTGTAATATTCAAAGTCAACGGATACATTATGCAACTCAAAGTTGTTATTCTTCCAGCTTCTCCTCTAGAGGGAGATCAATCTCATCAATAATCAAACTATATTCTTTTCGAAAGAGATTACATCTTGCGACACAGTTGTCGCCATAATTAATTGCCACTCTCATCAAGAGCATATCCAATCAATAAAAATGTCTTCTTGTGGGCTTTTTCCAAGTCTATCATTCAAACTATAACACTAACCAGCATTGCACTATTGTTTACCCATTCCACTATACATAAATAAAATTGATCTTTTAATACCTATAAAAGTAATATAGGTGGTTCACCCCATATTTGGGCTATGTCCACAAGATAGTACCAGTCTTGTATTATTTATCAGAATATAGGATTACATCGCTACCATCAATAAATACAAAAATGTCTCACGCGCAGAGAGGAGTTATAAGAATATATATATATTATCACACCCGAGCAGAGATTATTTTATGATGTCCAGAGAAAACCTAGTTAGGCTGATCGATAAAGGAGTTCAACTCAAACAGGACGTTGTTCTTATTCTCTAGAGAGGATCATATTCGTAATACTTATTTAAATTGAGAGCCCAAAAGTAAAAAGAATACAGAAAAAGGTAAAAGCATAATCCAGCGAACAAATTTGCAAGGTTCGATTGTCAACACAAAAATCTGGCGATCACCAAGTTAAACTAAAAGAAGACAATGTAGGGATCGGCTTACCATATAACTATCGCATACACTTAGACATCCTAATAAGAGAAAAGAAGAGGCTAGGACCGAGGTGAAATGCCAGCCTTCTGGAAACCATCGCTCTGGCAACCATTAATCTACTTCCAGGATATACAGGACTAGATCGGGCTGCAATAGCCGTTCTCCTCCACTCGATCATATTCTTTGATGGCAGGGATCATTTTACTGTAGATTCCTTACATAAAACCACAGAGATGATTCCTTACATTTCTACCAAACACCTTAGATTAAACGGGTCTGCGAGGTAATATTCACGCAACAGCAACGAACAAGGTGCAGTAAAAAATAAACTATTAAGATCTGCATACCACAGATCTTCATATCCTCTATTTCCCAAAAAAATTTACTAACCAACAACTAAAAGAAAAAGTATTTCTGGAGGAACCCAACAAGAGAAATACGATATCATTTTATAATAACCCAAAGCAGAGATCTGAAATCCTGGCGCAATGTTTCATTCTGCAATAATATAGAATAGAAATATATGTCTCTGTCTAGCGATTTCACCCATGACATTAGCAGAGAAATCCGATATCATTTTATAATAACACCAAAGTAGAGATCTGAAATCCTGGCGCAATGTTTCATTCTGCAATAATATAGAATAGAAATCTATGTCTCTGTTTAGCGATTTCACCCATGACATTAGCAGAGAAATACAATATCATTTTATAATAAAAATCAAACCATAAAGAACTCGGGTTGCAGCATAGTGATACAGTAATTCCTATATGCTATCATTTTATAATAACCCAAAGCAGAGATCTGAAATCCTGGCGCAATGTTTCATTCTGCAATAATATAGAATAGAAATCTATGTCTCTGTATAGCGATTTCACCCATGACATTAGCAGAGAAATACAATATCATTTTATAATAAAATCAAACCGTAAAGAACTCGGGTTGCAGCATAGTGATACAGTAATTCATATTAAAAGACAACTTATCTGAGCACGCCGTCTATTGTGTAGTGCATCCATTATCTTTTCCGCTGAGGTTTATGCGAAACTGAACTCCAATATCGCAGAGATGCTTTACCCTTTTACAATGACTCCCCCTTTTCCCATGGAAGAGTATCCAAAGTTTTTCCCGCCTTCTGAAACTCTCATCGTATTCATACGATAGTCTCGAGGAGGAAGTCACGCCGAGAAAACTCACGCCACCACACTGACTCCAAAAATCCAGTGCCCCCAAGATCTTCCCCGATCGCTACATAGCAAAAGATCAAAAGAACAAATCAATTTCCCCACCGTCAGAGATCGGATCCCTTCCGTAACTCTCCCCAATCAATTTAACTCCCAGTGCAGAGCTACTGAGGAGCTTTTTCCTCCCCCGACTCATCTCCACTTCAACCATTTAATGGTTAGGTCTATACCCACTCCTGCCAAATGGCGATTTTTCAAACTCTCATTAAGAGGCCAGTAGTGGTTTACTAAACGTTGGCACTCGTTGGTGAGGTGAGTGTCCTCTATAATTAACAATGCGGCAAGTGGCGGTTCTAACTTGTGTAAAAAAAAAAGGAATCTCCCAAAAAAGGAGACAACTTCCTCGGACTACTCGTCGAGATTCGCCACTCCCTCGTAATCATATCAAATCATTTAGAATACTCAGTATCGACTTTACTCGGGAATACATAACTACCCTATTTTATTTCTGGACTATTATACATATGCAATTGTTTATCAAACACACTTAACCGACCAAACTCTAAGATTTCGCTGCAGCAGTAATGAGTTAAACTGAATCGGAAGGGAAGTTTTGATTCCCTTACAATGGGCACCGTAAGTAGTATACAGTGAAACGATAGAAGCCGTGTAACCGATTTTGACTGTGTTTTTCATCTTAAGATATATATATATATCTATATCCGTATGAAATCATAGATAGCATAGCAGTCGGGTAGGGTCTAGCTGGCAACGTAATAACCAATCATAAACCAAGTACGCAGGGATGGAAATCCAAAGTTAAAAGACCAGGATATAAAAACCGTCTATACAGAAAATAGAGTTTAATACGGAGGCAATGATCGAAACTGGAACTCAAAACGGCTTCATACAACAAACAGAATTTAACTAGTTTTACCTGAGATCAAGCAGTACTAAGATTATTCCTATCTGAGTTCATTTAAGTTTCCACCTCAGTCAAAGCTTTGGAACAGAACTACAACGTACTTGGTGCTCCACGTGAGTCTTCCCTCTTTTATGCTTGTTAAGAGAATCTCTAAGACGTAAATATCTTCTATATGTTAATATTCTAACATATAACACCAATATATATATATATATATATATATATATATATATATATATATATATTATTCCAACACGGTAACCTATAATATATCAATATATGATTATCTAACACCCTTGTGGTATCTTCTTTGGGAAGGATAATTACACAAGGTGAACTTTCATCCTACCTTACATACAAGGTGGAGAAGGGTCAGTATATAAGGGTATGTCTTATTTAGAATTTTTAGTAGTATACATCCCTGGTATCTTTTCCACATCCTAAGGTAGTAATCATATCGATGGTACTGATTATTTTAGGTTATAAAGGAGGGGTATCACAGAATACTAGATGAGTCCCTACCACAACTCCAGCTAGGACCTCAGGAAATTGAGGAAAGTTCTTACCTCTCCTAGAGAGTCCAGAGATAAAATATATGTCCTCCTCAGTGGTCGGAACCATTGATCGGGACCAACTTGAAACGCCTACCTATGCTAATTTCAGCGTGCGATCAACTAGGTGAGGAATGCATTATTCCCCTTGAGTGATGTTGCATTCTCATAGAACTTGAGGAGGCTAACAACTCTCAAGAGGCATCTCATCTGTGGAGTAATGGGATGAGGGTATAACTATCTCTCCATCTCCCTTGTCTCCCACTCTCTTCGGAATTTATACTGGTCAACTTATGCTTCCTGCTACTACATGGCCTCGTGATGCTCACGTCTCTATTTCACGTATAACATCAATTAGTCTAATCAAAAAATATATAAAAGCAATATATGAGAATTATATGTACTAAAATCAATTTTAAAAAAACAATTGACTCAAGGTGCATCAATATAAAACTAACGCAACACCCACGGTGTGTTTTTAATTTTTAAGCACTGTCTTCGGTACGCTAAACTTACACTACCAATCGCTGATATATTTATATAAATTTAAAATTTTATTATCAAGCCTATGCGCTATAATACACACGCATCAGTGCATTTTCAAATTTGCTTTCACGGTGCGCCTATGCCACATCAGAGCACTGGACACTGATGCACTTATGCGCACTAAGAGAAACGTTGAATTATGATTTTTTATGATACAATAAATTTTGAATGTGTAGGAATCAGTGCTTCCCTAACACGCAAGTGCACTGTAAATGATGCACTTATTATATCCAAAAGCACCATAGTCTATTTCATTTTATAATTGATAAGTAATGTATCAACGACCCGCCTACAACATGCCAAAGCATCGAATACCGATGCGCTAACATGAAATAGGAGCACTGCTGAATTATGATTTTTTAGTTCCTGCAAAACTTTTAAATTGCAGTTGTCGATGCATTTATACCTTGTCAACACACCATTTTATGTGCACTGACATGATATAAAAGCACCATGGTTTATTTAATTTATGGATGATGGGGAATGTGTTCACAATTCTCTTATCGGATGTCATAGCACCGAGCACTGGTGAACTAACATGCACTAGACGCACCGTATACTTTGTTTTTTTCACTTTTTCTTGTAAATATTTACCGGTGTGTTTGGTACACATACGGGCACTGTAATATCGGTTTGATTACATGTAATTAACACACCGATTATTAGTTTTAATTTTTAAATTATAGTTTATGTTATGGAGGTGTGTTATGAAAGTGTAGCACACAGGTTATGCAGTGCATTCAATCTATTTCTAATCTCACACTACAAACGATGTGCCATGTAACAATTTACAAAGTGCGCAATTTTAAAAAAATGATAAAAAAATGGCAAATTATTATTTAATTTCAAAAATTAATCCTCTAGGAATTTAAATTATCAAGTAAGAATTAATTTACTTGTTGAACCAAGTGTCCGGGAGGCATCTTGGATATGCATGGATAATTTTAATTTTTGATTGTTTGGAAAAATTCAAACTCAATTCAACAACAAATAAGAACGTGCAATGTGTCAGCAACAGGTGGCAGAGCATCTAGGTGGGTTATGAATGACACCGGTGCAGATGGCTCAAACGCACTATGGAGGGGTGAAAATGAGTTTGACGACGGGGTAATTTTTTTTATAAAACCCTGTTCTGGTGTGCCCAATAGTGGGACGCACTGGTGCGATGTATGTAAATCACACCACCTTCAGGTTTTTAAATCAAATTTAACCTTTTTTATTTTTTTTTATTTTTAACCAATACAAACCAATGCGTTGGGTGATATTACATGCACTGGTGCTATTAGTAGTAATTAACGATCCGTGTTTAGGGTTTTAAGTAAAATATAATGTATTTTTTAATAAAATAACCCAGTGTGTTCGTTTATATTGGACACACCGAGACATGTTTATTACATAACGCACCAGGTCATGGTTTTTTATATAACATAATATTTTTTTATTTTTTAATAGAATATAATATGGTGCATTCTTCTAAGTGTAATGGGCCGGTGCATTAGGTTTCCCAATACGCACCATGGCCGCTAATTTTTAATAAAATATAGTACAGTGCGTTCTTTGAAACATAACACACCCGTGCGTTAAGTTTCCAAAAATGCATTGCGATGGTTTTAGAAAATTGCTACACATCTCGCATAAATTATTTTTTTCATTAATATTTTTTTCGCAGTGTGACATGGTTTTTTTTGCAGTCCTGGTGTGTGTTGTTTGGAGATGTACTCGTGCGTGTGGTTTAGAAATGCATCGAAGAGAAAACATCAACTACAACCTCTGGCTGCGCGCCTCCACTAGTGACCTCTTTTCAGAGGAGCATCCGTTATAACCTCCGCTTAAGGGTCTTTTCCTTGTAGTGATTTATTAGACCTTATTTAAAAGTAAGGTACAACTAGTACCATACAATGGGATTTAAAGTTTAATTTAGATGGCAGTACATGAGAATTTGCTTGTTAAATTATATCTATGTACTTTGTTACCTGGTTCAGGGGCATGTTGTCTCCATTTGATGTGTTGGGTAGTCAACCTCATCAATTGTTAGTGGGAACTAGCTTTACCTTTGGATATTTAGTGGTAAGTTGATGTTGGTCACTAAGGTTTATAGTTGGATTTGATTTGTCCTTTGGCATATGTATTGTCTAATAGTTTTGATATTGCACGGATTTGCACAAATAATGAAAAAAAAAAATATGTGGCCTTTGACCTATTACATAGTTTTTAATTGCAATAATACTAATTACATTAGTCTTGACTTGTTTTGATGAGAGTATGTTAATAATTATATTTTTATAGTCATGTACTTCAAAATGCATACCTCAATCTATGTTTCTTATGGATGATTTGCGTGGACAATTGATTTTGGCACATTTATGTGATGAACAAAAGGGCTTAAAAATTGGAATGTGCATGGTATATTTCCAAAAACTTGGATCGTTAACTTCACGAGTAGTCTTATGTTCCAACAATAAACCCAACACTTTGTTAGCTGTGACAAATGGTTTTCCTTGGCTTCTCTGGACATTGTTTTTTTTTTGTTTTCTATTTTTATTATTTTAATGAGTTTGTTATTTGTATAGTCATTATTATTCCTTCCTCTTGCAATTGCAAATTCTCTTCCTGCAAACAATTTTGGGGGTTATGTCTATGCGGTAAAAGTTATTTTTAATTTATAAAAACAATTTTCTGATTAAAATAATTAATTTGGTGAGAAAAGAATTTGTAGGGTTAGTGAGACACTTGAGCTTATTGTTCAGGATGTTAATTTCTGCAAAACACCCTCATTGATGAGCAATTGATGCTTCTTAGTTGATGTGTTTTTATAAGTGGTAGAGCCAAATCCACATCCCTATTTAAATATACATCAAAACTTGAAGATAATATGTTTGGCATTTTATTTGTGGCATAATTCTACATTTATCCTTCATCACCTTTAATTTATTGTTTCATTGGTTGCAGTTATTCTTTACATGCACTTTTCCACTGGTGTCATTAATAAGATAACAACTACTTTTTCTATTCAGTGCTAAGGAAGGAAGCTTGATAAGGTATAGTCCAGGTCGCTTTTGTGCTAGGTGGAATGCTTTTTTTTATTGTATTGAAGATACTTTTTGTTCTAATTTGGCATACCAATATAGAAGCAAATTGTACTCAACCATATTTTATGGAATCTAATGTCGTAAGCAACCCAAGAATGGTACACTACAAGATCTATCGCATATTTATAGATATTTTGTTTGGGATCAAATACCCTCATTGCAGTGACTAGGCAGTGTTGGCTAAGATATCCCAAGTTGAAGCAACTTGGGAAAGAGTTTTGCCATATTTCTTGTGCTTTGGTTTCTAAATATTTGTATTGTAAAATTTAAGAGCAAGAAATAGCTCTTTTATTTATAAAACCATTATTTTCAAAAATGATTAGAACACTTACCAAATGTTGGAGCAACTAAGTGCTATTTGTTTCTTACTGGAAAGTTGTTGCAGTTAGCAGCAGTAAACTCTGAGATTTTGTTCAGCAGAATGTGGCAAAATATTTTACTTCTGCTGTTGCATTAATCCTTGACACCAATTTTGGTATAGATTTTATTTGTTTTAAGGTAATAACACCTGTTGATGTATATGTAACTTCGGAATGTATTTCACATATATGTATATTGTATTCCTATAGAGATGGTATTATTCCTCTATAAGGAAGTGTCGTCATTTATATTGTAAGTGTCGTAACTTATACTTGATGGGTTATTAGGCCACCTTGTTTGGGGTCGGCCCTGTATAAGTCATGTGGGTCAAAGGGTTATTAGACCACCCTATTGGGGGTCGGCCCACTCAGCATTATGTTATGTGGTTAAGTTCGAGCCTACATGAGTTAGGTAAAAAGGCAAGTCAAGTCAAGTATAAATAGAGTGTGGGAGGCACTCTAATTACTCACTCACTTCTCACACATGCACTCAAGGAGGAGTGGCGCACTTATGGAGGAGGAGGATCTGCTGCTAGGTTATGGCTATCTCTCTTGGTTGGTTGTATCATTGCTCTATCTATCTCTGAGGAAGTTATTGGGGTTTTTCACCTTTATGGTTTTCCCCAAGTAAATCTTTGTGTCTCTTGTGTGCTTGCATTATTGTCTCCATGATTGATATGCTGTAGATATGATGTACATGTTGTTCTCTTAGTTAAGATCCTAGATCATATTGAAGTAAATTCAGAAAATTTAACATGGTATCAGAGCTAGCCTGAAAGAAGGCATGATATGGCATGTATGACACTTGTTGCACTTACGATGCTAGGGCTTGATATAGCAAAAACCAGTCATCGTAGCACTTTCGCTATAAATCCGTTTTAGCGAAGTTTTCGGATCTGAAATTGTTATAGGACAAAGATTAAATCTCCAGGTACCTTGTGTCCAAAGGAAAACCTCTAATTTGTTGTACTTTGTGATTTATGATCTGTACAATATAGGGTTTCTGCCTCTTCCAGATTTGAGTCAAAATCAGGTGACCTTGGGAAAAAGGTCATATCTTGGGATAGGAAGCTCCAAATGAAATTTCATAAAAAGTGACAGGTAGTACACAGTCTGTACTATCTCAGGAAACGTTTTTAGAGGCCGAAGTTAAAACAGTGACACGTGGCACGCCGTACAAGTTTGCTCTTCTGTTTTATCCCAAAACAGTTCACGTTGCGACATTTGGCATATCTCTCTCTCAGAGAATCCAATTGAGGTCAGACCTATCAGGATGGAAAGATAACAGGTCAGGATATCTCAGGAAACTTTTTCAGACCCTGTGGATCAAAAATTTCGGAGTTACACCAGAAACAATCAGGTACATATTTATGTCAAAACAGAATTATTTTTTGGTACCTTCATTCATGGCTTCCGGAATTTAGGGATTTGGAGAAAGTTGGAATTTTTGTAATCGGAGACCACGGCTAGATGCTACTCATCAAAATAGAAATTTAGAGACCAAGATCAGAATTTTTGGTTGGGCAGAAGGCCGGGCTTGATTAGACCCTAGTTCGGGACTTTGATCAGAAAAGTGGAAAATTAGGGCTTCTGTAAAAATGAGAATTTTTGAAATCTGTGACCACGGCTAGAAGCTCCTCAGAAAAATAGAATCTTAGAGCTTTGGATCAAACATTTTGATTGGGAAGAAGAGTGAGCTTCATCAAACCCCAGTTCAGGGTCACGTCCAGTGAATCCAGAAGTTTCAAAAGCAAAATTGAGGATTGAAACTTTGCAGTTTTCAAATTCTGAATATACCAACTTGATCAGCTCATCAAGGCACTTATTTCTATCCTGTCAGAAGTTTGAAATTCAAAGTTTGAATTTTTGGGGTTTCTCTGACAAACCCATATCCAGCTCAAGGTCCAGTTCTTGCAAATCAAGTGGATTGGGTTAATCCTAGAAGAAGATGGATTGATCACCTGCATAAGTGAAGAAGTTCCTGTCTCAGAGGGAGATGAGGATAAGGCCTTACATAAGAAGATTACAAGCGATCTCGACAGGTATGACTCATCGAGGTATGTTTCGATATTTGTCCATGATTAATTTTATGGTATGTTTGTCTTCATGTTATTACGGTTAGTACAATTTTGATTTTAGATTTGTCGTATAACCTTAACAAAATTATGAATGCATGATAGAAGATATTCACTGGTTAGGGTGTTGACACTTATGATTGTACTAATGCATTATGGTGTTGTATGAGGTTTATGTTGTCTACTAACATGAAAGGTACACCAAGAAAGACAAATCATGTTCTGGTCCAAGAACATATGATCATGATAACATGAGGACAAAGATTCATCCATTGTCATGGATCTCATAAAAGATCCATTTACGAGGTATGTATAACTTGGTTTTATAATGGTTAACCTATGAGATATACAGGTTACTAGCACAAGTCATTGAAGAAGAAAAAGAAGACATCATGTGAGTATGTTAGACATAATTAGCTAGCATGCTAATCCAGGTATGTTTTTACTATATCAAGTTAGAATCTCACCTTGTGATAAGATCCTTTATTTAAGTATACTTGGCATGATTGATTATGATTATTCATTGAAGTTAATAATCATGGTTGTATGCATATTATGTTTCTTACCATAATTGATGATATGACTAACCAGAAGAATCATGAAGGTATAGGTTTGAATAATCACAGGTTTTATGCATTTTATATCTCTTATCTTGATTGATGATTCAACGAACCTGAAGAGTCATAGGTTTGAGTAATTACAGGTTTAGACATGTTATGTTTATTATGATTTGACTAACCATAAGAATCCTACATAAACCTTGAATGCTAATGCTTATTATTTATGTTTGAAATGATCATGACTATACATGCTTGAGATTATTGTGTTTTAATAGTATACTAATGAATGTATGATTTTATATGAGATCACAAGGATAACACATTCATGATACTAATAAGCATGCATAGGGACCAAGGATGAATATGAGATTCAAGAACAGGTAATCCAGGAAGCAAAGATCAAGAGGGTGTACACTCCAGTGTTTTATGCAAGGATGCAGATATTCAGAGGGAGTTGACCATCTCTCTACATCCCACAACAGAAAGGTGTAGAAGAAGCTACTTCAGATTAGGACTCCAGCAGCTCCTGCAAGGAAGCGAAGACTCAGAGGGAGTCCACCCAACGAACAAACAAAGATAAGTATTTGAATTGTCATTTCTTAAATAATACTGTTCAATAATGTATATACTGATGTTCCTAGAACTAGGTTGTGTATTATGCATATTATATTAATTGCATTGATGAACAGTATACTCCTAATATGCATGGGTAAGTGGCCTATGGCACTGTACAACATTCCATTGCTACTTATCTAGAATGAAACCTCTTTGCTGACATGTTCGGAGTTGTGCACACTCTTAACAATGTTCTGGTAGAGATTGGAAGGCATCTAGAAAGTTACGGAATATGGATAAATGTTGTATTGAAGCATTGGCTAAGATAATTGCATGACTGTATGGCATATTTCTTTATGTGTAAGAATTTGTTCTGAAAACTATGAGATGTTTTCTAATCATGCAATTTAACTTGTTGTGTAGGAAAGATCGTATGCCATCTCCTACAAAAGAAGAACTACAACATTTTGTTCCAGCAACAAAGATATCTATTGAAGATATTGAAGATATTGAAGTTCCCAGGATCTGGGATGAAGAAATGAAATACCATGATCTATCGATCATGAAGAATGATGTTTGGGATGTAGTCCCAAGATGTGAAGGGAAGTTTGTTATGACTTCCAAATGGAACTATCAGATCAAGCATGTTGCAGATGGCAGCATTGAGAAATATAAAAGTGATACACCAGATGGATTCAAGACAGCTTCCTTGAATGGTGTAGTTGAAGAAGAAGTGTATGTAGAGCAGCCACTTGGTTCTGAGACACATGATAGGAAATCATATATGTGCAGAACTTGGTATGGTGAAGATAGATTGATTGCTGACACATGAAGAACTTGGGGATGATGCACTATTTGTTTTTTGGCATGGAGGTGTGGCAGAATGCATATGGAATCTTCCTTAGACAAGGGAAGTATGTAGTAGAGATCCTGAAGAGGTTCGGGATGATGGACTGCAAGGATATGGCCACACCTATGGCATCGAATCTGAAGCTTCTATGTGATGCTTCATCTGAGCCGGTTGATGTCTCTTTGTATCGTCAGATGATTGGGTCCTTGATGTACCTGACGAACACGAGACCAGACATTTGCTTTGCTATGAACAAATTGAGCTAGTTCCTGATGGATCCGAGGAGTGTTCACCTGGTTGCTGTAAAGCATGTTCTGAGGTACTTGAAGGGTACAGTGGATTATGGGCTCAGGTATGAGGAGAATCAAAAGTTTAACCTGCAGGGTTATGTTGATTCAGATTGGGCTGGCAGTGCTGTAGACAGGAAGAGCACATCTCGGTGTTGCTTCAGTATGGGATCAGGTGTGATCTCTTGGTTTAGCAGGAAGCAGTCCTGCGTAGCACTGAGTATAGCTGAGGCAGAGTATGTTGCAGCCTGTTCAGCTAGTTGTGAGACACTATGGCTACGGAAGCTACTGTCTGGGTTATTTGATCTCCCATTGGAGGCTACTGGCATCTTCTGTGATAACCAGAGTTGTGTGAAGTTGTCCGAGAACCCAGTGTTTCATGACAGGTCGAAACACATAGAGATCAAATATCACTATATCAGGGATATGGTGCAGAGAGGAGCTGTGAAGCTCCTATATGTTGCGACAGACGAGCAGATTACAGATGTGCTGGCGAAGCCGCTAGCCAGAGTGAAGTTCGAGTACTTCAGAGAGAGGCTTGGTGTTCTTCAAATCGAGGACACTTCGAGGAAGAAGTGATGGACACATTTGCTGAATCCATTCCAAGCATGTTGGAAGGAGGATCCTTCACATGGCTGTGGATGTAAGCGCTGGATAATGGGCATCAGGATGATGTTCTGGTTTCTGCTTGGATATGATCAGTTGGATCATTTATGTATGTACGCATCATGTTGGATGTTGGATATGATCAGTTGGATCATTTATGTATGTACGCATCATGTTGGATACTGGATATGATCAGTTGGATCATTTATGTATGTACGCATCATGTTGGATGCTGGATATGATCAGTTGGATCATTTATGTATGTATGCATCATGCTGGATGCTGGATATGATCGGTTGGATCATGTACCTTTGTATGATCAGGTAGATCATGTATGCTGACGGATACATTGTGTGGATCATGTATCTATGTATGTATCAGGTGGATACTTGGATGATCGTGGATGACGAGCTTCTCCAGATGACATGCAGCAGGATGTTGCAGTGATGATGATCAGGTAGATCATATATGTTGATGGATACATTGTGTGGATCATGTATCTTTGTATGATCAGGTAGATCATGTATGCCGATGGATACATTGTGTGGATCATGTATCTATGTATACTTGGATGATCGTGGATGACGAGCTTCTCCAGATGACATGCAGCAGGATGTTGCAGTGATGATGATCAGGATGATCATGTGTACATCAAGATGATGTTTGATGAGTATCAGATGATACTTTGTGGCCGTGGATCAGGTTGTGCAGGAAAGCATGTAATTTGTGCCCTGGGAGATTTGCAGATGGTCTTTCGAGGTTTTTCCTATGGCATGTAATTCGGTGCCCTGGGACATCTGGAAAATGCTCTTGCGAGGTTTTGCTTGGGAGGACATGTAATTTGTGCCCTTGGAGATTTCAGGTCGGAGTTGTGTACCCGTAACATCCTGAGATGCTCTTGCGAGGTTTTGTCCTATAGCATGTAATTTGCTCCTGGGAGATCTGGACAGGATGAAAAAGGCCTCAGATGCTTCAGCCAGGTTTTGCCATGACCACATGTAATTTGCTCCTGGGAGATCTGGACAGGATGAAAAAGGCCTCAGATGCTTCAGCCAGGTTTTGTGGTGGACCACATGTAATGTGCTCCTGGGAGATCCGACAGGTAGAGCTGTGTGCTCGTAACAGCCTGGGATGCTTCAGCTAGGTTTTGTGGTGAGATCACATGTAATGTGCTCCTGGGAGATCTGACAGGTAGAGCTGCGTGCTCGTAACAGCCTGGGATGCTTCAGCCAGGTTTTGTGATGGGTCACATGTAATGTGCTCCTGGGAGATCCTACAGGTAGAGCTGTGTGCTTGTAATAGACTGGGATGCTGCAGCCAGGTTTTGTGACGCACGTAATAAGTCCTGAGGATTCCACAGTATGGCCAGTGATGATGAAGACCTGCAGGTGGTGGGCCTACATCCAGTATGAAAAAGGACTGGCTCTGTAGAACTTCCTATGACGAGTAGATTCAGAGATTGATTGAGATAGCAGCAGCAGTGGCGATGATGATGATGACTCGATGACGATTATCCAGTGACGATGATCCAGAAAAGATGACTTGTGCTAGAAGAACTGTGCTGAGAAATACCTTCCTAGTTAAGAGGGAGTGTTGATGTATATGTAACTTCGGAATGTATTTCACATATATGTATATTGTATTCCTATAGAGATGGTATTATTCCTCTATAAGGAAGTGTCGTCATTTATATTGTAAGTGTCGTAACTTATACTTGATGGGTTATTAGACCACCTTGTTTGGGGTCGGCCCTGTATAAGTCATGTGGGTCAAAGGGTTATTAGACCACCCTATTGGGGGTCGGCCCACTCGGCATTATGTTATGTGGTTAAGTTCGAGCCTACATGAGTTAGGTAAAAAGGCAAGTCAAGTCAAGTATAAATAGAGTGTGGGAGGCACTCTATTTACTCATTCACTTCTCACACATGCACTCAAGGAGGAGTGGCGCACTTATGGAGGAGGAGGATCTGCTGCTAGGTTATGGCTATCTCTCTTGGTTGGTTGTATCATTGCTCTATCTATCTCTGAGGAAGTTATTGGGGTTTTTCACCTTTATGGTTTTCCCCAAGTAAATCTTTGTGTCTCTTGTGTGCTTGCATTATTGTCTCCATGATTGATATGCTGTAGATATGCTGTACATGTTGTTCTCTCACTTAAGATCCTAGATCATATTGAAGTAAATTCAGAAAATTTAACAACACCTTCATTATATCATTTATCAACACAACAAAAATATCATTTAGGAGAATAAAATCTAGACGGGGAGGATAAATTCACAACTTTAGAGTCTACATAATTCTTCCTTCTTTACGAAACACCTATTTGGTTTTAGTTTTCCTTTTCATCCATTTCACCATCGAACATCAACCTATCTAGATATCATTGCAGCTTCTTGAGTCAATTGCTAATATAAATATTTTGAAAAACATGTACGTTTACCACTACCTTCCTTTCTCTTTGGCATTTACACTTCACCCTCCCCTAGCCTCTAGGGGACCAAACTACACAAACTACACAAGGAAGACTTCAACTATAATCGAATGGAAAGTACCTGAAACAGTAGTCTTCAGCCTTGCTTGAGTTATCGCTTTATAACTGCGTACAATTTGGCCGGCCGGGGATTGCAGAAATTACAAATTTGCAAAAATAACAATTTCTAAATAGAATTTTAGTCCATTTTCGCAAGAAAAGCAAGGCCTTTTCGTTGTCTTTTATCCTACACGGCTTTGACCTATCCCTTTATAACATATTCTGAACATTTTAAGGTCTAGTAATCTACCAAGAGTCTGTGAATTTCATATTCAGGCTGCTCACTATTGGCAAGAAATATGTTAGGGGTAAATCCGTGACGTCGGGCTTTATAGCCGAAATCCAGAAACCTACCTCGGAGAAACAAAGTTGTTTTGAGCTGAAGGAAATGAAACATATTATTGGTGATAGTGCTCGGGAGTATGATCAATAGTGATGTGACCTGATCAACAAAGAGACCCATCTAAAAGAATGGTTTATTCATGGTCTTCTACCCTTGACCCTAGTATGATAGTATCCATTACGTAGAAAAGTGGGCCACACAATACTCTCTTGGAAATAGTATATCTCATATTGAATGTGAAGCCTTAAAATATTATACTCTATACAAAGTCAAGTTTGACAAATTGATAAAAACCAGCTTTACATCATGATTCTTCAATCATGTCTAACTTATTTCTTATAAAAAGATCAAGTTAAAAAGAACATTGCTAGCTAATAGACTCTTCCTAAAACACCATGTCTAACTCATGTTCATATAAAAACATCTTCATATAAAAAGAAGTTGGAAAAAGAACATTGCTAACTAATGGACTCTTGCTAAAACAACATGGCTAAAAAATTAGAGAATATTGAAGATGAAGGACATTTCCTCAAACGTCCAATGTTATCGTCCATATGGAAGGAAAGAAGCTCCGTACTCAGTGGTAGTAGTTCAGCTCTAGGGTGATCATCACCTCAGCTGTGGGAATTTGACAATCTCAAATTTTCTATCATCATGAAGCTTAATGGCAGACATATCTTCTAGTGAATTCTACATCTCCATAGAGCACAATATGTCATATAACTCAGGAGTATTAAGTATAACATATTGGGTGAACAATATTTAGTTTGCTGTAGGTCATTTAATGCAGACCATTTAATGCAGCTGAAGTAGACTTGTTGACCGTTGGATCTCTTAACTTCATCTGAATACATGTCCCATTAAAATTTAATTCAAAATGTTATATTTAATATTAAGAGTACAGCATGGTACCAAATTCTAACGAACAATATTTAGCCTGTTACAGGCTGAACTCTGAGTCCAGCTCATACAATACAACATGTTATGAAGCTGGCAGTATGACGCATGTCTCTTAGCACCATAACTACATGTTTTACAGTGTGCGTTGACCCATTTCCCTCAACGCCATAACATGTAAACTGTGTGCCCATCTCTCTCGAGTCTCAACACCATAACATGTTCAAAATGGCGGTAGCTTTCAGACATCGATTTGCTTAGCTTGAATGGTGTATCAGATATTGTGTACAAAGATGCAGGGGAGATTATCATTGTAACCTGTGGGATATTGATGATTTCATAGAGTTTCTGTCAAGTTAATGAACCCCTTCTCGGGTAAGGGTAAGTAGCTCCATTTGAATTGTCCATCTTCCATTGACATTGAATTGATCATCTCCTCCGGTTAAAGAGCATGGGTTATGTTCAGGAGATGTTCAATTCAATTTCAATAGGAGCTGGAGAATTAATCAGCCTCCTCAATAATATCCTTTGGACGTTTGAGGATCGACAGGCATTTTTGATTCTGTGTACAGGTCAGTCCCAGCGGCCTAATCACAATTATTTTTTCTTTACCTAATAAGCATTATAAAGATCAATATCTCCATTACACATTACGCATGACCTGGTCATGTTCTCCTCATCAATGTGAGGAGCTTGTTTTATGAACAAAGGTGGTAGTTATGTGAAAGAATATGTAGGATTATATACAAAGACAGTTAGTCCAGTTAAAATAATCTTGGGATAAGTTCTCTTAAGTACATGGATAGTGCATGATCTGCTTCGTAGGACTTTCACCAAAAAATTCTTCTCTTGGTGGAGAAAGTGTGAAAAGACCAAAACGGGTGTTTTTGTTACCTGCCATTTCTCAATTTATTTTATCAATTTTCGGTACTGTTATAAGAGGTGAATTTTATCCAGTCTGTTGGGCAGCAAATAATGTTGAAGCGGCTATTTATTAGCGGTTGACATGGAACCCAGCTCCAACCTTAATTACTGCGCAACAGACTAGTTAATGTCAATGTAGAACGGGGGAGTTTCATTCCTACTTAATCTGTGTCCAGAATATAAAAACTGCAAAAAATTACTCTACATTATTCTTGAATCTAACAGTCTCTCATTTTTATTAAATCTAACAGTCTGTCATTTTTATTAAAAGAAATTAGGGTTATTTGAATAGGCCTATGCCGCTGTTTAATTTAATACAATCGGTGGTTTGGGTTAGCTGAGTTAATTGAATGGTTATTCCGAGTTTTATTCAATCATAGGATCACGTTGTTTCAATCAATCGTTTCATTTCCGTGTAGAGCGATCCATGACCCGAATGCCTTGCAAGTATTAAATATTTTCCATAATATTTGGATGCCTTTGGGCTGAAAAGCAATCCTGTCCATTTATTTTATTATTATTGATCAAATGGTTGATTATCCTACAGTCTACTTTTCATTTGATCTATTGATCTTTGTGGTTTAATTCTTCATTTGTAAAATCAGTGGTGTATCATTGGGATCGCCGATATGGCTGGGATAGCCATATTGCTTGGATTGCTGTTTTTAATTTTTATGGATGGTTGGCATCGCTGTTATTATTAATTTTATGACCGGATCATTGTTATTAAATGATGGGATCATTGTTATATTAATATATGGGATTGCTGTGATTAAAATATGGGATCTGTGTTTTTAATTTTATGATGGGATCACTGGGATTGCCGATATGGCGAGTTGCTGTGATGGGATCACTGCGATTGCAATCGATCTCAATGGTAAATTGGTAATAGCACAACCTCCATAATATTGGGATTAGTGCAAATTCTACATCATGAGAAATATTTGACATTTGAACTACACCTTCTCCTCAAACACGCAATCGTATTCACTATGCAGAATTTCTGCTGGAAATTTCAAGTGACACTAAGGGGTAAACGTGTAGCAAAGAGATTTTCAATTAAGTGAAAATGTGATAATGAATCCCACGGTATTTTCAATCAACCAGATACATGAAAAATTGATCAGAATACACCATGAATTGAAACTATTTTTAAATTGCCTTTTTTTTAATTCGCAAACATTCATAAATACATTAGCCGTGTTAATGTAAAGTGACTATAGAACTCTATGCATGCATGGGGAAATGAAACCCCGATAAGAACTTCAATATGTTGTAAAATAAGAAAAAGTTGTTAGGCTTTTTTTGTCCAAAAAAATAATCTTCATAAGGTTATGTCCATTACATAATTACATGCTATAACAAGGATCAATCTTCACAAAAGATACAAAGCATTAAACAAAACATATAGGAAATCCTTCAAACTCATAAGTAAAGACCAGAAATATCCGATGGGCTACAAAATCACCAAAAAAACAGCCAAGGAGATGACCCAAAAAGTATAAATAGCTTAGGTTTATTTGTAGACGCCCTCATCCAGCACCAACACAAGCACGAGCACCAACCCCTCACAACACTCCTTAAAGTGGATCAAGCCATCCATCATCCCCACAACTAACTTCGAGAGTCTATGGGGCTCCTCGTTGAATTCCCTAAATGTATGCTTAAAGGAAATGTGCACAAATTCCTCTTTAAGGACCTGAACATGGCTCTTTCAATGACTGAGGTGAAGAACATTAAGCTTGGAATAACAAGATATCCAATTAATATAATAACTGCAGAGTCTCCCACTACTTGTAAAAGTTGCACCCCCTTCCTTTTTGCACTCCATAACAACCCCCACAGAGCAAGAAGTTCTGCTTGTATGCTAGTACCAATTCCATCCCGCATCCAAAGTTGTAAAGTTTGCCCCCTCTTTATATGCAAAACAATTCCTGCTCCACACAAGTTGTCTTTTTGTGCACCATAGAAAAAACCCACAGAGCAATCTGGCTCAAAAAGGCTCGTGGCGTTGTCTTTCCTGGATATTTTAAAGTAATCCTTTAACCATGCCATGACCCTTTGCACCACCTAGATAGACAAAACGGTCTTACCATCGAAAACAGTAAGATTCTGGTTTTTCCATACTTCCCATAATATAAAGAAAGGAAGCTCACGAAACTTAGGAGAAGCTGCAAACAAAGCTTGAAAGTTGTCGTTAAGGTTAGGCTAATTCAAGTTCACAATCAATGCAAGAGCCTCTTGATAGTGTTTCCAAATGCTAATCACAAAAGGACACTGAATGAATAAGTGACCAGCAGTTTCAGTTTCTTTGTAACACAGGAGACATATGCCCATGCCAACAAAGCCCCGCTTAAGTAGCTGGTCCCATGTTAAAATTTTACCTTTCAAACATAACCAAATGAAGCAACAAATCTTAAGAGGAATCCGCCATCTCCAGAGCTTTGGACACCACGAGGTACGAATTCTGTCAACATTTTCAGCAACAATAAAATCATAGGCCCGCTTCGCGATAATGGTATCGGCCACCCCACCCCAATCCTATACCAATTGATTAGGATTGTTATTTAACCTTATACCAGCTGCCATTAAGCGATCAACATACCCTTGCCACTCGGAGGCCTCTGGTCCCATAAGACCAAGATCGTCAGCAGAGAACCATTCAAACCTGGACCCCTCCACAGTAGAGCCCTTATAAACTTGCGAAAGTACTTCAATATTCTTTGACTGTAAAATTACAATCAACTTTTGTGAAAGCATGTAATCCTCTCTTAGTTTGATAATCTGATCGGCCCCATATGCGGGAAAATACCCCTACGAGGATTCCAACTTAACCTTTTCTTTAAGATAGGCACCTTCCGATAGATACCTTTCCAAATGATAGAGGCGCTTGAACTGAGAGCGGGAGTATTACGTAACCATATGGAAGGCAGAATCGACTTTAAATACCTTTTTCTTAAAACTTCAGTCCACAAACTATCCTTGAAAAGTGCCCTCCACAGCGTCTTAACACTCAATGCTTCTTCAAACTGGAAGATTTGTTTCATTCCGCAACCGCCACAATCCTTTGGAAGAGCAAGGTTGTGCCATGTAGCTAGATGAAACTTTGCATTTGGTGAATTCCATGCCCAGAGAAAACGAAACATTCTCTTCCTCAAAGCTTCCAGTATGGTTCTTGGCACCATAGCCATCGACATCTAGTACATGGCAATCCCTTGTAGTACAGAATTAACCAATATTAACCGGCCACCCAAAGATAAGAATCTGTAAGCCGAGACATTAACTCTCTTTTCAATTCCCTTGATAAGCCAATGCCAATCTCCTTTTCCATAATTGTTCAGTTTGAGAAGAAAGCCCAAATACAACATCCCATCATGCAAGTTTTTTACAGTTAAAGGAAACACAGTCATAACCTGTTATCGAAGTTCTAGATCTAATTCAACTTCCTTCCTAAAGTAGAGCACCGATTTTTCAAAACTAACAGTCATGCCCAAAGCCGCACAGAAAAGTGTAAGGATGTCTCTCCGCAAAACCTAGTTATGTATAACTCCCCTTCCAAATATGAGAACGTCGTCCACGAACAACAAGTGGGAGATATTTAATGAAGGAGAGAAAGAAACCCCTCGAAACCTCCCTTCTGATTTTGCTGAGTTAATAAGCATACTAAGTCTTTCAATAACCATAAGAAAAAGAAGCGGCAACAGAGGGAAGCCTTGCCGTAACCCTCTTTCCCCCATGAAGAAGTTTGTAGGATGCTCGTTGATCAAAATAGCAAATTTTGTAGAGGACACACAACTCATGATCCAATTAGTCACCTCCACCGATAACCCGGACTATAAGAGGACAAAACGAACAAATGTCCAATCAACCTTATCATAAGCCTTGATAGGGTCCATCTTAAAATAATAAAAAGTTGTGTGTACCTAGACAATATAATTTTATGTGTTTGAAAACAAGTATAGCTAATGTATGGTAGAGATAGTAGTTGATGAAATTGAAAGGAAAATGTTGTTGCAAGTACTAATAAGCAATAAATAGAAACACATGTAATCAATGTCAAGTAAATGGATTGTACATTAATTTGTCATACAAAAAAAATATACACATGTTAGTAAAACAATAAAGAGCTAGGTAGTGATCAAGTTTGGCTCTAAATATATTGGATATCAACATTGGTATTTTCATTTTGCAGCGATTGGGAATTGAAATTTTAAGTGTGAAAGGGACAGAGAATGAAGGTGTGCCTCTTGCTTTTTTCGAAGTGACACATATGAAGTGTCTTTCAGATTTGCATAACTTTCAAAGGATAACTATGGTGCAATTCACATTCCTTCTAATGTTGCAGTGGGTGGCATCATTGTGAAGGTCAAACCTTGACATTCATTGTTACCAATGTCAATGGTTGACCTTGTTGATGTCAATCCTTGGGATTTATGGATAGTCAATTCCCAAACCATCTTGAGAGGGATTTGTTTCTTGTTACCTCGATTTATAGGTGGAATTGATATGTTCTTTGGTTGAGAGTGGTCCCATGGATTTCCATTGAAATTATCAAATGCCGTAACAACATAAGCTAGTAACAAAAGGAGAAATTGTCAAAGTAGTAATTGTTTTAATCTAGAAAACACTCACGCAAGCAACTCTCAATTTGCACTAACAATTTAGGCCCCATGAAGATCATCTCATCAATGAGAATGCATTGAATGTGTTTCATCTCTTCTTCAAACACTTATAGGGACTCTCCCTGTAAAGGATTCATGTCCTTTATAGGAATCAAAATCCCTCCATATATAGTAGTTGCATATATGTTAAATGCTGCAACTCCAATTGAAGTGAGGAGCAATAATGTGCTATGGCCAAAGGTTGCTTGAAAGATATATGTTGTTGAGGTAAGTTCTTGAGAATCAACCCTCTAGTATAACGGAGGGCTATGAAGGTCAATCCTTGATGTTCATTGTTACCAATGTCAATGATTGACCTTATTAATGTCATTCCTTGTGATTTATGGATGTTCAATGCCTAAACCATCTTGAGGGGGATTTGTTTATTGTTGCTTCGATTTATAGGTGGAATCGGTATGTTCTTTGGTTGAGAGTGGTCTCATGGAGACCCAATGTAATTATCCAATGCTGCGACAATATAGGCCCATAACTTCAAAGTATCGTGAAAACATATTTTTTCGTTACTTCAAAATATTGTATGGCACATTTTATTTAATTGTTATTCTTCACTTCCAAAAATACTAGTAATTATGATGATTTTTGGGGGGTTCTTTTATCTTTTTCTATGTTCAATGCTTTTGTCATTATTTATAGTTTTTCCTTGTGTTTATTTGTTCTTCTTCTTTTTCTCTTATTATTTTTCTTATTTTCATTATTTATTACACTTCTTCTATGTCTTCCCTTCATTTATTTTCCATTTATATTCTCCATGAGTTGACAACACAATTCTAACATAATGATTTCTCTTCAACTCTGTTAGGTTTTATACCAAACAAATGGAAATTGCAAAAATAATAAGAATAGATTAACTCTATATTTACTCATAATAAAGTTATCCTAAAGAAACACTAAAATTACATATAATATAAAAACACAAATATATTGTTTCTTTATTATTGACATGAGATTATTGATTTGATCTAATACTTTTTATTTCATTTCATAAAGCTATCCCACTCAAACTAATACACTTCAATGTATATTTAACTTTATATTTTATTTTCTAAATAAAAAACATTTTAAATTTTTGAGTTTTGTCTTAATTTAATTTTTATCCTTTTGAAAATTCTATATATTTATTGCATCAAAAGAGAGAATTAAAGAAATTATAATTATATATCAATTGCATAAAGAGAGGGAAGTAAAAAAATTATAATTCTTTTTCAATACAAATAGAACAAATGTCAAAAACTTGCAAATAATAAGTATGAAAACCTTGAACAAATGTCAGAAAAAAACTGCATATAATAAGTATGCATTAGAATATATGTGAAAAGAGATTTGAAGGACGTTAACTGAAAAAAATTTCATATCCAAATTCGTTTCAAGAGGGAGGCGGGAGTGTTTCAACAATGGACAAAAACCCTTCAATCAAGTTGAAGAAGGAAATGATGGAATCATTGGAATGGACAAGGAATTGGACGGAACTACCATACATATCACCTTATTTACATGCCAACCATCTAGATAAGTGGACTCTTGCGGTTATACATGAATTTTTTTCTATTTGCGTGCTTAAGAGGATGGCACTTACAATCTTGGGGAAATTATTTGATGACTTTAGATTCCTAAATTCATTTTCAAAAATATTTACGAGGCACCCACGGATATTTTATTTGTCCTTGAAAGGTGGGGTCAAAATGGCAATTTTGTGATAAGCCTATGATAATGTAGAATTGATTGATACGCTGTCACTATTGTAACCATCTATTGCTATTGTAAAATATAGCTACATTAACCACTTATACTATGAAACGAGAACTTTATACTATGAACGATAACTCTAGACATAAAAACGACGATTTTTGCAAAAAAAAACACCAAAAACACCCCCGAGATAGAAAAGTGTTGATACCAGTATACATAAAAATTTTTTTTTGGTAAAAAATAGAGCCATGGCCTAAACATCTCATACTGTTGTTTACAAAAACTTTAAAATCAACCCCTAAATTGGAAAAAACTCATTTAGAATTTCAATTACAAACATCATACTAATAAAAAAAACATATAAAAGATTTCATGTGAAATTATTCAAATTCATCAATGTGAAAATTAAAAAAAAAACATTAATAAATACCCCCAACCTCCCTAAACTATATATTAAAAATAAAATAAAAATAAAAATAAAAACATTAAAATTACCTCAACCCCCCTAAACTATATATTAAAAAATTAAAAAAAACATTAAAAACTACCCCAACCCCTAAACTAAACTATATATTAAAAATTTAGTTTAGGATGATAAAGAAATTCATGGCATTGATAAGTTGCTACTTTGATTTTTTTAAAACTCCATTCGAGTCTCCAAACTACTTCTCCGCTAGGCTTTGAGTTGACAAAGAAATTTCCACAGTTTAAAAGACTAACACCCCGTGAGAGCAGAACAAGGTTTTCAGTGTTAGAATTTAAACTTGGCTTCTTGGTCTTTGAAATGAAATGAGTTTCCTATTGTTAAAGCCATATACTATTACTCAATTTCAATAATATTTACCAAACTCATAACCATGTCAACCCATCCCTTCGATTACTCAGAGACACATCTCAATTGGTATTTTTTTCATATGCATGACTTGGAGTGTGTACAAAATAATTTATAAAATAATATTTAACAATCAACAAATTAATAAAAGAACTTGTGTATTTTGTGTTGTTTATTTATTATAAATACAAAACTAAATAAATAATTATGATTTCATTAATGATAAAATTTTAGATACATATGTGTTCACTAAGAATAAGCACACCAATAATTATGATGTGCTTCTTATTTAAGAAGCAACATGGATCAAAAGAAGTAGGCTAATCTAGCGCTCTTTGAAAAATCATGTTAGTAAGTATTAGTCAAGCAACTACTAAGATGGATCACAAACTTATTATTCATCTTCTTTGGATGTAACTACTAAAATGGATCACAAACTTATTATTCATCTTCTTTGGATGTAGGTGGTTTCATTAAATTGTGTTTAAATTGGAGGAAATTTGATGGCATGATCTTTCTACCCAATATGGATGACTATACTTATATAATTAAGTAGATCAATGTAGAATTGGGTGCACATGTAATGAGTAATCTTGATACATATAAGAGATCAGTATTGTCATCAACATTAAAACTCTATGATATTATGTTTTTGGAAAATTTTGGATTACTATGAGATATTCTCCCATTTTTTAAGAGTTGTATAACTATCAATTGTTATTGTTCTTTAAAGCCATGCTCCATTTAATATGTTTATTGAATCATTTGGTTCATCACAATTAGAATCTAAGTGGACATTCTCGTATCAACAACCAAAACTAATACTTTAACTCCATGCAATTACAACTTTTGATTGTGAGATCAAAATTGAGTGTGACTTGATTATATTGGAAGGCATATGTCCCATATTATCTCTTATTAAAATTATGTTATCTCTGCTTGAAATTTCTTCTCAAGTTCTATAATTAATTCCAGAGAAATTTCTTCTTAAGTTCTATAATTAATTCATAGATGCGGTGCGCCTTAGGAACTTAAGACATGGGATTCCATATTGCAGTCACTATACGTGTATTTATAAACTACCATCACCATATAAGATGGATCCGCGTTTGGCACTTGCAGTCCCTCAATTGGACAAGGATGAATAACATGATATATTGTTCCGTATAGTTTGTCATATAAAGCTGAAGCTATATTCAACTCTCTCTGTGTCCCTACCATTGACCTGATAAACTGGCTACCAAGTTAGTTACAATGGGCTAACCCCTCTAGTAGTTATAGTTAGTTACATTGGGATACTCGGAATCCATAGATAATTACAAGAAGCCGGGACCTAAGAGCCATCAATTGACGGAGGGGAAACAAAAAAAATATGGTGGGGGTACATCTCCTTTCCTTTATCTCGACAATGTAGTTTAAAAAGGGGATTCCTCCTCTCACTTGGACTGAGAAGATTTTAAAGCTATTAAATTCATAGTGGTGTAGGCAGGGGACGGATGATCAAGTGTAAGAATGTAAACAAGAAAGGATGGGGATGCGGCCTCTAAACAAGCTAATATTGTTTTTAGTAAATTTATAACATGTTTCTCTTTATCTATCCAATAAACTTTCTTCTTAATATTAAAATATAATAAACATTATTATGATCAATAATTGAATTTATAAAAAAAATAAAATTTGAATTTATAAAAAATAATTGATTACATAGAACATAAATTATCATATTGTATTTTTCTTAGATTTTAAACATCAAAATGGTATTTTTATTTTCTTCAAATAATTAAAAAAATGATTTACAATCCAACAACATTAACAACTAAATCCATAAAATTCTTCTACGCATATTTATATATCTACAATAATTTTACTTCCTTATATTTGACACATGAAACCAAAATACACCACATTTAAAAATTCAAAGTTTACGAGTGCTTTGTAAACTTGAATTCAATGTATAGAGTGAAAAGGGACAGGCCGTTAATCACCCATCATCATAAGCGGAGTAAGCTAGGTCGGTAAGTAGCATCTGGATACCGGTAGAACTTTCCAAATAGGGGATAGATCCGGGACTAATTGACCGAAGTTTCATCACCGATTGAAGCAGAGGTAGAAAAAGATCCATAGATAATAAAAAAAAATTAGCAAAACCAGCTCCACTAATAGCATATCCTGTTTCAGTCGATCCAATTTTATCAGCGGGAAATATGTATCCGATAGCAAAGGAAAATATAAATTCCTCAGCAGAGATGGATTTCACTGCTTGCAGGGTAGAAATTTCCCACTTCCACTTGGAAATCCTTTGGCAGTCTTGTTTCCACTATCAAGGATTTGGATCAACAGCATTGCCTTCTACCTTTGGGATGCCATTTATCTTATCTGAGAAGCCTTTTTGGGAAGAGAGCAGCTTTTTTTTGGGAGGTCGGTGATTAAAGAGGGTTGTGCTCAATTTGAAATGTTAAATCCACTCTTGGATTCATGCTAGAGTGAGGGACTGAGCAACTGTCACCAAAAGCACTTCTCTGTAATGGTTGTTTATGATGACCTTCACATCTCTCTAATTAACCAGCCAAAGATGTTGCTTGATATGACACGTATTTACCAAAGATATTTCCAATACTTAGCAGCTGAATAGTAACTGCCAAAGCTCAACACAGATTTTCACTGCTTTCAACACAAGATTCTCATCTTCTCCTCCATCAACTATTCCTCCCTCCTCCCCTCCCCCTCCTCCCTTCTCCAGGCTCCTCTACCCACACTCCTCCACTCACTTGGGAACCAAAGGGGCGGCCCTTTGCCGCCCAAGTGAGCGGAGGAGTGTGGGAAGAGGAGAACAGAGGAGGGAGGGAGGAGGGAGAAGGGACCAGACATGCATCAGAGGGAATGCACCCAATGATTGATTATTTAATCGTTGCATTAACAAAACATAGGAGGATGCTTACTTGCTTTACTTTTAGTGTGACGATGTTATCAACCTGGCATGTTCACCCTTGATATGTTGCCTCATTTATCCTACTTAGTTAGTAATTCCCCACTAAACTTATAGCGGGCGAGCATTGGGGCTTCAAATAAATATAACTGTTGGACGGGCTTGGTCTCGCATATTATGCAAAAAGGGGAACTTGATAGTTTGACACTTATTACTGTAAGAACAGGTGGGTACCACTCCCCTTATTGCACCTTACGTATACGGCTGGGTAGCTTCCTTAAACGTTGTTTCGAGGGTCTTCTACTGATAAACCATACCCCAAGCTAGCTTCCTTGTTGTATCGTTACAGTTTTCCTGAAGAAATACTTTGAGCATGTTACCTTAGGAGACAATATTGATCAATGTACGTTGGTGGATTTTGGGTAATGGCAGTGCTTTAAATGACGGTTGAACTCTGGATTTTAGATTAACTAGAGGAGGAGGGGCAAGGGAGGAGGAGGAGGGGGAAATGGGAAGAGGGGATAGTGGGATGAATATTTGATGAAGGAGAAGATGATAATCTTGTGTTGAAAGTAATGAAAATATGTGCTTAGCTTTGGCAGTTACTCTTCAGCTGCTAAGTATTGGTGATATCTTTGGTAAATGCGTTCCATATCAAGCAACACCTTTGGCTGGTTAATTAGAGAGACGTGAAGCTCATCACAAGCAACCATTACAGGGAAGTGCATTTGGTGACAGTTGCTCAGTCCATCACTCTACATTTCAAAGTGAGCACAACCCTCTTTAATCACCCACCTCCAAAAAAAAAGAGCTACTCTCTTCCCAAAAAGGCTTCTCCGATAAGATAAAGGGCATCCCAAAGGCAGAAGGCAATGTTGTTGATCCAAATCCTTGATAGTGGAAACAAGACTTCCAAAGGATTTCCAAGTGGAAGTGGGAAATTTGTTGGCTTCTTTGATAGCTATCAAAGGTGGAGGTCATGCAAAAGCAACTGAAACAAGGACCTGAGTTGAATCCTCCAATGTGTGCTTAGGAACATGAATGCTGAAGTGAGAGGCAACTGAAACAAGGACCTGAGTTGACTCTTCATAATTTCAATTTCATAATAACTATTTTCAAAAATGTGTATATAAAAATTGGAAACACTTCAAAGGGAAAAAATCGTCAATGATTAAAAAACTAGGAATTAATAGCGCACTTTATTATACCATATTATACTAAATATAGTTTTTTTTTTCAAATGAAGTTGAAAAGAAAATGGTTTAACATGAAATGACATAGCATGGCATCATGGTTCTCTAAATTATATATATGTTTAATATTGAATTCACTTCAACTTCGCTCTTTAACCTCCGATATGACATTGTCCAATGTCATCATGTTTGTTCTTTTTTTTTAAACATTTGTAGCAACTCTAGAGTCAATGAAATGTCATTTTTGTATTTTTCATATGAAACTTCAATTAGATTTGGTAGTATATTTTCATGAACATGTCACCTCAAAGTGTAGCTACTATATTTATCTTCATTTTTCTATTAAGTAGTGAAGACTATGATTTTAAGATAACATTGTTTTTTTTAGCATTTAACATAGTAGCATAGATCATCAGCTTGTAACGAAGTTGCAAGAATGATATAGTTGCAGTTACTGCAAAAATGTTCAAATAGAGGTGTATAAACAATTTTGAATTCTAGAATTCTTTGCACTTGCAATATAAAATAGATGTATTTATTTAGTTTCTTTTGTATAGATTGTAAAAAATGAATTAAAGCAGATAGAATTGGAAAACTTGTATGTTTGTCAGAAAAGAAAGCAACAACAAAGTACTAAAAGTACATCTAACATTTAATCTTTTAAAAAAATGAGCATCGAGTGAAATTACTTTCTTGGAGATTGGACTATGAAAGACATTACCAGTTTTCCGTCTCACACTTAGAGGTTAAAAAAAAGTGGGCATTCCAAGACATAGGTTTCCAAATCCATTTGAACCATTTCTAGTGACATTTTTAGATAAATACATGAACATGGATCTTGAGCTAAGTTGATATCGGACTTAAAAGGAATAAATCTTTAAAAACCTAGTCCACTTATAATTGAGACCCGTAAATATTATGTTTGTTTTCATTATCTACTAATCGATAGTTTGCATTTGGACTTGCATATATTTAGTTTGCATTTGGAGTTGCATATATTTTGTTAGAAAGAAATTAAAGGAACATGTTTGAAAGGGTCAATACTGAAGGAATATAGAAGATGAAAATGAAAACATACGCACAATTGCAGTGTCGTATGTAGACTCTTCATATTTTATGTTCAATTCATAGATATTTTATGTTCAATTCATAGATACTCACCCTTCTTTTCAATGTAGCATATTGAATAAAATAAATTTCAAACACAAATTAAGAACAAATAGATCCCACGACCTCCATGCAAGATTTAAAGAGTTATTGTTGCATCTAAAAAACATTTATTTGGGTGTTTTCCTTCGAGTACTTAGTGAATCCCTATTCTTTACTCAACATGTGAAAGCTACATCTTTCAATATACTCCATGAATATATTGATAACCTTCTCCCATGAAAAGAAATAATGATGAAAGAAATATTTATTTAAGAAAGAAAATGTTTGTACTAAAATATTATATATTTGAAGCTAAAGTTTACATGTTGAAAAAAAAATTAAAAGTCTAAAATTTGTACCTCTATCTTATTACAAACCTTCATTTATCATTGGATTTCATATAAAATCTAACAATTAAAATCCATTTCCCCATCAATTCTTACTACTGGATTAATTAATTATTTATTGAAATTTTTTGCTTCCATACCATGATTGTATTAATTTTTTATATATGATAAGAAATATAATTGCAACATAATAGATATTTTTGTTATCGATGAATTTTTTCAATAAAGGAACAAGAATTTTAAGGAGAGGAAAAAGGCATAGGCCTAATGTATTATAGGAAAAAGGTGGGAGGAATAGAATTATATGCTATATTCATTTTGATGTTGAGTTCAATGAGTTTAACTTACTCATATAAAATGGTCATTTGTTTAGGGGGTAGGTTTTAATTTGTTTTATTTTTTATTTTTTTATTATATAGTTTAGGGGGGGTTTAAGAGGGGTGTTTAGAAATGAGCACTTTGGGCATCTTGCAGACATAGAAGACCCAATGGAAGAGGACATTGATGTCCCTAAAGAAATCCTTGTTGAGGTTTATTTATTGTCTTAAAGAATCACCAAAATATTTAATTATCGACGAGGGTTGGTAATCTTAGAGTTGTGGCATAGTATATGCTGAGGTAGAATGGGACCTAAGTTTTGGCTCTGCAGACCTTAGAAATGTTTAATAAAGAAAAGATCGAAATATTTCAAAATGAAAAACCGATTCAAACTTTAGAAAGACAACAAAAGAACTAATTAAACCTAACTAAACCAACAGATCAGAATAGTATCAAGCTATACCACTCTACTCTATGATTAAATAATGGGAAAAGAAAAAATACTAATAAAAAAGAAAATTACTTTTTATGAAAATGGAAACTACTTGACTAAATACAAAAAATACAAACTACTTGACTAAATACAAAAAATACAAACTACTTAATGAATTCAACAATTATTCATGCATTCAATTAATACTTCAAGACTACACTAAAGTATCTAATTCCATTCTCCTTGATGGTGTACGTCAAATGTGATAGGAACTGGGGTGAATGTATCGTAATGAATTTCGAATGTAACAACAAAATAAAATGGGATTAAATCTAACCTAATTTCTACAAACAAATGTAAACTATAAAGAGACCAATTACAATTAATTTTAAACATTATGATCTATCTTCTATCCATAAGCAAAATGATATAAAACTAATGAAATCTAGAAGGAAGTAGAAAACTTAATAAAGATATTTACTTGAACTGAATCTGATTTGGAAGCAAGTAGAAAACTTGATAGAGATATTTATTTCTGAACCAGACTCTATTTCATTAACATCTTCATTATCTGTGTGAATGGGAAACTGGTCCTATGCTTAACAAAGAAACTATCAAAATTAAGATAACTCGAAGAATGAAATTATTAACTCTAATTCGAGATAAATCTTAAGAACATATAATAAACTATACTAAGAATGAAACTGATAAATCATAGAGCAGTAACCTATTGGCAAATCAAACATGAAAGACATAACTTAGAAAACAAATAAAGCAAAGTTAAGGAAGATGAAATGGAAACTAAGAATGATGACAAAACTTAATTAAAACTCTATGCAATGGGAAACAAGATCTTAATTACATCTAAAACTGCTAATTAAAAGCAAGAAATATTACAATTAAAAATCCTGAGAAACTGGATTCTAAATAAGCATGAAAACAATGCAGAAAGTACTGAGGTCTGAATGACGATCTGGATGACAGTATAAATGATAGTCCGGATGTAGAAAAACGATTTAAACTAAGGAAAGAAGTAGTTTGGATGATCTTAACTACCAGTTGGCTGATGCATATGAACCTACAGTGAAAAGGAAGCAATGGAGAGAGTGTTTAGAAGCTAAGATAACAAGAAGCAACCTATACTAATCATTGTTCTAAGGAATGAACTATTTCTATGACATAACAAAACTAAGGTATGATTAAAACTAACCTACAACTACAAGAACACATTAGCAGAACTAATTCTAACTATGAATTTAATTTGAACTATTAAAACATTAGCTAGTTGATTCTACCTAGTTGCAAAACACTGAAAATAAACTACAAGAAAAACTATATGCTTGACTGGTAATTATCAATTCTGTAAATGTAAATTAAACTATCAACAGGAAATAAATGACAAGAAATGAAACAACAGCTACAGGAAAACACAGTCAAATACAATTACTGAAAATGAAAAACTTATTTAATTGCAGAAAGAAAAATACAAAATATATAGAATAGAACCTCTGGTTGTTGAGGGGCCCTTCCCAGCAATCATAGATTGAAGCTTTAACTCACACTAATCACCAACAGCAGAACATCAATAGTAAAATTCAGGAACTTCCATTAACTGAGAAAATTACACAACGTTTCTACAAATTACTGATAGCGTGTATGTATATATCTACTATGCTATATATCATCTACATTTTTTCTGCGTTTCTCCAAAGGAGGCGTTTATTTATAACATTACAATGGGAGAGAGGGTCGACATAGTCGACCTCTCTAAAAATAGAAGTCTTTAATGTCTATACAACGGCTGCTTGGTGGTTGACGACAGTGCAGAGGCCCTCGGCCTACTTCCACGACGTTGATCCCCTTTGACACGAATGGTTGCGAGTCGGTTTCCTTTCATCGTGGGAAGATAATGCATTGGCAGGCTGAGTGTGGGAGAGCAATGATCTTCTGGAACATCAACGTGAGCAGAGGTGTGTGATGTCAGGATGGGCGAACAAGAAAGACGGAGCTTCTGGAGCATTGACGTGAACAGGAGGTGTGTTGTCGAGCTGGGAGAACAAGGAAGCGAATCTTCTAGAACGTTGACTCACCAACCATAACCACCACGTTGCTAACAGAATCCATATTTCTGTTTTTGTCTTTAATGGGTAGGAATATGCCAACCGATGATTCCGCAGGTTGAAAAAAGGGCTGAACGGCAGACTGGTTACGCCTGAACATTTGCAATGTGAACACGAGTTTGAACGGAGGTTCGTTTGAATCCCATAACCTGCAAGCCGAAATCTATTTTCCAAGCGAGTCGAAAAAACATTAAATTAATATTAATAAACCATGAAAATAATGATATTTAGCCAAGATTCACATGATATGTAAATACGATCATACCTGGGTCTGATTGACGGCCTGAATGGAAAAAAAGAGTGACTTATTATATCAGAATAGTGAAAATAACACCATTCAGAGTATATTTGATGATAAAAAATGGTGACAAAATGGACACCAACAAGCCTAGCTCCAGAAAATTCCAATTTCGATGAAGAATTTGGCCTACATGATATTGTTGATTAGTTGTATGATATTGTTGATTAGTTTCATATCTTGAAGAAAATGTTAAATTTGAAATTTTTTTGATAAGATATATTAGTAATGTTTTGACTTTAAGACTTTATTTTAGAAATAAAATTTCTATATATAATATTTTTAATATGTTTTTTACAAATATATGGTATAGTTTTTCTTGAATTTATGTGAATCGTCACTTTTCGAAAAATAATATGAAATAGTATCATTTTTATACAAAAAATCTCTAAAAATTCATTGAAAATAATTTTAAATGTCTTTATTTTCTGGATTTTTTACAATTTTGTTAATAAAAATATCTTATTTTGTCCATAGAAATGTCTTATTTTATAGAAGAAAAAAATTGCAAAATGTATATGTTTTTTATTATAAATTGCTTATAAATGTATGTTATTTTGTTAAATTTCTAAAAACACGCTTGAAAATAGAAATTAAATATATTTTATGACAAAGATAATTAAAAGGCCCCAAAAAATGCCTCAAAATGAAAATGAGTGATACTGGTATCAACCCTTTTTGAAACGGAGGTAAAAATAGCTACTAAAATTAGGAGAAAGAAAAATGAAAACTGTGTCGAGTTATCGTTTCATAGTATAAGTGGTTCATTGTTTATTGCTTAGCTATACAATAAAACAATAGTAATAATAATCATGGTCTGCCTGGAATCATATAATCATCATATTTCTGTTGGCGCCAATAGATAATTACAATAGACTTTGTTAGATTTAACCTCTGTAGGCATGATTTAACCTTCAATATGATCAATAGTAGAAATAGGAATATTGATATTATGATAGATTTATGATAGGCCAATACACAGAGCCATTGAAGATAGTAATGAATGTTAGCTCATTCATTTATATTAGTTTGATCTAAATGATCAAAGACCTTTTTAATTTAATGATTTTATTTTATTTAAATAATTTTAATGATTTCGTCATGAGGGAGGATAATCGCTATGTTTTCATATACATATAGTCTAGTTAACATTGTATAGCCATAGTCACCATAGCGATGTCAATATCCCACAACCTCCTATTTTGTGAAAATGTAGAACTTTTACAGAGAATGAGATATAAGGTCGGTCGCATTGCCCAAGAGGTTGAAAACTGGTTGACATTTCCTCTTGTAGAACACTGGTGGATGATTCCTCTTGCGACCTACTATTTCGGTAAGATTTTCCCCACTCATATCCTCCATTTTTTCATTCAATCTATTGGAGTGTTTCCATATGCCTATCCATTTATTTGGAAATAAAGCCATTCTACTAAGTCCCATAACCTACAAAGTCCTATAAACTACAATCAGAAAGCCTCTAGGCAGATTTAAGGACGATGCAGAAGAGATTTAAGGGTTTACTGGTATGACAGGGGGCGGATCCTCATAGGCCATCAACAGACGACGAATCCGACAGATGAACCGTTCCCTTAAACAATGCCTTCGGTGTAATTTCACCTATAGTGAATATTCAATGAATTTGAATTTTTTCCAAATTTCCCTACATGAAATACCAATATGACCGAATTATGCTACTATGCTAGAAAACAGATCGACTCCATGCTAGTTCCATTGCCTCGTGTGAATTTGTTTCCTTGGAACGAAATGTGGAGCCCTTGTAGTGCATGGGATTTCCGGAGTGGTCGGGGCCTCTCTCACCGGTGTTTAGAGCGTGGAATTTCTCGAGCATCTTCAACACCACTTCGGTATAGTGTGGACTCTCTCGTTGATGCTCAACACATGGAAGTTCTAGGCAGCCTTCGACGCCATGTCAACATAGAGTTCCATCACGATTCGGTCGGCTCGGGCATTTCCAACCTACATGCCAAAAAAAAACCTTTGGGTTCAACACCTTAGGTTCAAATCATGCAAGGCACGGACCAAATCATGCAAAAATTTATACAATCTTTCATAAAACCCCCTTCAAAGACAAAAATATGGAATATTTTCTTTTAAATTTGTTATTATGTTTTTTTTTTTAAATGGATGAAAGGAAAATTATTAATTCCATAATATTTAGTCCTATGATGAGTTAAAAGAGATAACATCCACATTGTATTCTTGATAATAGGATTGCTTGTACATATTTGTTTTAAAAAATAAAAATATTTTTATTGAACATAAAAAATATTTTTAATTTATTTAGCAAAAAATCTCTACACAATTTTTTTCTTTTTATACTAAATTTATTGATTGGAAATCAAATTATTTGTTTTTATAAAAAAATATTTTAATAATTTACTCAACAAATTTCTTTTCACAGAAAATAAAAAGAATGAATTTTGAATTTCTAGATCTAACTTTTTCATTTTTTTTATATTTTTAATTGCTTATTAATTTTTTTTTCACATAGAAAAGTACATTCACTCAGATTTACTTTTAAACAAATAACATGAAACTATAAACCATTGAAGATATATTCTTAAATGATTTACCAATTTTCTATATTCTTAAACAATTATCATGCAAATTGTTTTTCTAAATCATTAGCATAGAGATATGTTGAAGACGTCGCTATCACAAATGTACAACAATAATGAAAAGAATATTCTAATAGTGCTTTTATATACTTTTCTTTCTCATTGGATCCATCGAATACTTAGTTTGGAATAGAAACACGCACAAGGACAGTGGCCGCGTCCAGCGGATCCTTGAGAAGGAGGTAGTCGCTCACCTCCATCATCCCATTATTATTTTCCTCGCCTACCACAACTTCTCTCTCTTGTTCTTCTATTCTTTTATGCTTTCCCACCACATGAGTAAACTCAGTAGGAGCTACCATGTCATGTTTCTATTTGAAAACTTTGAACGCAATTCAAATTTCAGAGTTTGGAGGTTGGGCGATTCGATCCCAGTATATTCGCTTGCGTAAGAAAAAGAGGGCGCAACATATTACGATTGTGTTGGAGAATTGCAACTGGGAAGGACAAAACAAGTTGTTGTGACGCATCCACACCAACAAATGGTTTTGCATTTCTATATTTTGTTTCAAAAAACTTCGTCATCATCAAATACCATATACCACTTTTCAATCCAAATTTATTTTATACTCGGTTCTACGCACCAGTCGATGGATAAATGTGACCAGCTAGTCGAAGGAACACGACCAGTGTGAGGGTCTCGAAAGACAAAATAAATTTGGTCTTTTCCTATTTTCAATTATTTTATGTCCTGTTAACTAATCCCATTTGCATAAAACTACCTCATGGACTCTCTATAAGAAGTGATGTCATATAATGCTCCTTGGGCATTGGCAATTGTGTTAGTGATAGTATCAATTGCTTTCCCAAGAGAATAATGTAGTTCATATCCCCCCTTAAACGTAGCACTTAGGCATCTCAACAATTCCAATTGTGATAGTATTTCAACATTTCTATTTGGCATATGTCGTCTTGGTGGACTTTGTTGTTATTCTTATGATTGAGGGATTTGTTGTTCTTCTTGCAATGGAGGGACTTTATGTTCTTTTTCAATAATTACTTGGTTTCCTCTTGGATGGATTTCTTCTTCTTCTTCAACATCTGTTAGGTTTTCTTGGTCAATGTTTTGAATGTTTGGGTTTTTTGAAGGAATGGTTTCTTCAGGATTATGTGGATCCATGGAGAATACTCTTTTTTTATATAACTTCTTCTTCTTCAACATCTATTAGGTTTTCTTGGTCAATGTTTTGAATGTTTGGGTTTTTTGAAGGAATGGTTTCTTCAGGATTATGTGGATCCATGGAGAATACTCTTTTTTTATACAACTTTTTAAAATTAGATTTAATATTTAAAAACATCCACATACATTGAATTTTTTTATATGGAATTTAACAAAAAGTAGGCAAGAAACATACCTAGATTGTTTCCCAACAGAGTTAATCAAGCCACCAATCCTTCCATAGATCAAGCAAACCGTCCAAATGGAAGAGTAGACACCCAAATTGCAATTGTGTTAAATCTCGCTTGCGTTTTCTCCCTCCCGCCTTTTGCAAATGCGAATTGGAATGGGTTGGTCATGCCCCTTTTTTTCATATATCAGTATAACGCAAGTGCGAAATAACGCACTTGTGTTATGAAATGCATATGCATTATATTTCAAATACGTTATGTTTTTGTATTTTTCATAATGTATATGCGTTATAATACACATGCGTTACAAAACGCATATGTGTTATATCGCACATGCGTTACAAAACGCATATGTGTTATATCGCACATGCGTTATGTTTTTAACTTTTTCATAACGCAAGTGTATTATAATGCATATGTGTTTCTTAGGCTTAGCATTGGTTATAGGATCAAGTTTTAACAAGCCTGAACCTAAGAACACGGATACATTTACGAAATCTGTAATGAGGGTGTGTTTAGGAAATCTATGGTGGCACAAAAAAGTGGACACAACTTCATGCGACCACCCGTGTGTGGTATATGTCGATAGGCATATATTTGACACATTCTACATCAGAAAGCATTATTAATGTGTCAAATATACGCCTATAGGCATATACTAGACACATTATTGTTAATGTGATTGTTTCTAGTTACAAGTTGAAGCATAGGCATATGATCAAAACAATATATTATTAAATAACATTTATTAATATATATTAAAGTATTCATAGGATAAAAGTTATTCACATTATTTTAACATTCACAATAAAAAGTCATAATAAATAAGACACATATTTATGGTGGATAAAGGAAATGTTAAATTTCTAATACTCCATGTTTTGGAAAGTTAAACCTTGGATAACCATAGTTGACTATGGTTTGACCATGGTTTATGAATGTTGACTATTTCTTGCTCTTTGTTGACTTTAGTTAACTATGTTTGATTTTGTTAACCATGGTTGGATTTAGTGAACCATAGTGGATTATGGTTAACCATAGTTGAGTTTTGTGAAACATAGTTGACTATGATAGACATTTGTTAACAAATGTGTTTGAATTTAGTTACTAATTGTTCACTTTTGGTGAAACATGCTTGACTATGGTTGAATTTGGTTAAGTGAGGTTGAGCATAGACAATTATTATTGACCAAGTTTGACCAGGGTTAACCATGTTTGACTATCGTTGACCATAGTTTGAAAGGGGTTGACTATGGTTGACCATAGTTCAGTGTGTTTGACTATGATTGAGAATGGTTAACTATGTTTTGCTTTGGTTAACCATGGTTGACTTTAATGAACCATCATGGATTATGGTTGACTATTATTTGACCATGATTGGATTTAGCAACCCATGTTTGACTTTGGTTAACCATGTTTGACTTTAGTTTAACCATAGTTAACCAAGGTTGACTTTAGTGAATCATGTTTGACTTAGTTATCCATGGTTGAGTTTATTTACCATGGTTGACTTAGTTTAACCATAGTTAACCATGGTTGACTATGGTTGATTTAATGTGTCCATATGGCCAGAGTTTAGCATGGATAATTATTAATTAACCATGCTTGACTTTATTTAACCATCGTTGACTTTAATGAACCATCGTTGACTTTAATTAGCCATGGTTGATTTTGGTTAACCATGGTTGAATTAAGACAACAATGGTTGACCATTTGACCATGTTTGACATCGGTTAACCATGGTTTAATTTAATCAACCATAATTGACTATGGTTGGCATTGGTTAGCTAAGTTGAAGTCATGGTTGACTATTATTTGACCATGGTTTCCTGTAGCGAACCATGTTTGACTTTAGTTTCACCATAGTTAACCATGGTTGACTTTAGTGAACCATGTTTGACTTTAGTTAACTATGGTTCATTAATCATAGTTGACCATGATTTGACCACAACTGAGGAAGGTTAACTATATTTACCATGGTTAACAAAGTTTAACCATAATTAACCATGGTAGACTATTGTTTGACCATGATTGACTTTAGTGAACGATGTTTGACTTTAATTAACCATTATTGACTTTAGTGTAGAAATGGTAGAGTTTAGTTAATCATAATTGAATTTAATTAGGCATGGGTGACCATGGTTGAATTTAGTGAACCATGGTGGATTATGGTTAACCATGGTTGACTTTAGTGAAACATAGTTGACTATGATTGACATTTGTTAACAAATGTGTTTGAATTTAGTTATACATTGTTGACTTTTGGTGAAACATGCTTGACTATGGTTTACTTTGGTTAAGTGAGGTTGAATTATTATTAACTAAGGTTAACCATGTTTGACTATCATAGACTATAGTTTGAAAGTGGTTGACTATGATTTCCCATAGTTCATTGTGTTTGACTATGGTTGACTATGGTTAATTATGTGTGACTTTACGTAACCATAGTTGATTTTGGTTAACCATGGTTGAATTTAATGAACCATAGTGGATTATGGTTAACCATGGTTAACTTTAGTGAAACAAAGTTGACTATGGTTGACATTTGTTAGGTAAGTTTAAGTCATGTTTGACTTTAGTTTGACCATAGTTAACCAAGGTTGACTTTAGTAAATCGTGTTTGACTTAATTAATCATGGTTGACTTTATTTACCATGGTTGACTATATTTTCCATGGTTGACTATGTTTGGACATAGTTAACCATGGTTCACTACAGTTGACTTTATTTACCATGGTTGAATATATTTTCCATGGTTGACTAAGTTTGGGCATAGTTAACCATGGTTCACTACAGTTGAATTTAGTGAACCATGTGGCCAGAGTTTACCATGGTAAATTATAATTTAACCATGCTTGAATTTAGTTAACCATCATTGACTTTAATGAACCGTGGTTGATTTTGGCTAAACATGGTTGAATTGAGGTACCAATGGTTAACCATTTGACCATGTTTGACTTTGGTTAACCATGTTTGACTTTAATCAACCACGGTTGACTATGGTTAGCATTGGTTATCTAAGGTGAAGTCAAGGTTGACTATTATTTGACCATGGTTGACTTTGGCGAACCTTGTTTTGACTTTGGTTAAGCATGTTTAACCATAATTAAATCCATGGTTGAATTTAGTGAACCATGCTTGACTTTAGCTGACCATGGTTCACTAATCATAGACTATGATTTGACCATGACTGAGGAAAATTGACTATATTTACCATGGTTGACAAAGTTTGACCATAGTTAACCATGGTTGACTTCAATGAACCATGTTTGACATTAATTAACCATTGTTGACTTTAGTGTAGAAATGGTAGAGTTTAGTTATGTCACGTTCCCTCCCATCAGTCCAACTCAAGAAAGGGAACATGACACTAAGTCTGGGATTCTAGCCCCATGTTTATTAGCAAAATTCATAGCAAATCAAATACATATGTGTGCAGATGCATGATTAAATTTGACACAGCAGAATAAATTCTAATACACTCATCTATATACAATTTCCAGCATAATCATAATTGAAACATGCATCAATTAAAAACATTGCATAACTGAAATACAAGAGAGATTATTTATCTTGAAATGAAGTAGTCCCGAGCAACTAGCCATGCAACTGCAACGTTCCACCCAGCGATAGGCCAACTGTGCTCATCAATCTCTCAACACAGTTGCCACCCCTGAGCTGGGCATGATTTTCATAAGGAAAAAGGGAACAACCACTAACACATAGCCAAGTAATACTTCACAATTTAGCCAAGCCAATCCACAGTTGGGTTTATCAGGCTTCTAAGGAAATAGAAGGGAATGAATTGCTAAGCTAATGAGCACAACCATAGAGCTATTGGCACCTCTACAAGATCTAGCTAGCTAGGCACCCACAATACCTACACACCCAACACAAGGAAGTATTCCCATCACTTCTACATAGTCCCTCGGGCCATACCTTCTCTTCTAGTGCTCTTAGGGTGTGGATAGAAAAGTAGCGAAAGCCCTTGATCTTTAGTGAGGTTACACTCTTCACTAGGTTTATCAAGCCAATTCTAGATCCTCTTCTACTATTGGCTTCTTACACCCAAATCAAGCAAAATCAAGGGATACATATAAACCAAGCCAAGTCTATATCTCAAACACACATATTTACACAATTATTGAGGATGGAAAATGATTTTTAACTATGGGATTAACAAAATGAGATTGCCATGGGTTTTCCCAAATCATGGCACAACAAAAATGAATTGTGGGATGGATAAATAACCACAAGGAATAAAATGGTTTCTCCCACAGGTATGTGAGCATTTAGATGGCCCAAAATGGCCTGTATGGACCCCCAAATCGATTTCCCTTATTCCTTGATGTTATACAACACAAAAACGCCCTTCCTAGCTAGAAAAATGAAGGAAACCACAACAAAAACATGGAGGAAAACGTCGAGGAAGCATAGACTGCATGAGGGAGAAAAGACAATGCCTGAATCATGGCTTGGGGAGCAATTTTGTGGGTTTTTTCTTTCCCAAGAAGAAAAAATGTGATTTTCAAAATTGATGGCTTTCCCATACACGAAATTGGGCAACCATACCTCTCCATTCCCCATAGCATTAACTACCTCAACCAACTCTTGGAAGAAATAAATGATTGGGTGCATAATTCAAAATGGGTAGTTGATGGTTTATGGGTTCTCTCATTGACACTTGGCTTGAAACTATTGGCTCAAGGGTTTGAATATTTTCCCTCCCCATTCCTCGTAAAAACCATGCCCCCATACTCTTGTTGCATTGCATAGCTAGTTGTGGGTATTTTATTAAATTTCATATTTACAAGATATTCGTAATTTCTATTGTGCCTCACTAGCACACAAACCATATGCATCGATTTTTAATTGCCGATACATAAAATGTTAAATTGATGGTAGGGCCTTATCCTTAAGCTCCTCACCACGATTTTTATAACAATATTACATTATTAACATGTTTAATGCAATGGGGTCAAAATCGAGATATTACAAGTTATGCATAGTTAACTTTAATTAGGTATGTGTGACCATGGTTGACTTTAATTTTCCATGGGTGACTATGATTGACTTTGATTAACCATGGTTGAATTTAGTGAGCAATGGTTGATTGTAGTTAGCTAAGGTTGACCATGTTTGACCATCATTTACCTTGGTTGACGTTGGGTGACAAATGGTGGTTGAATAAGAATGGAAATAGTTACCATGTGACTTTATATACTAATGTTGACTTTGGTCACCCACACATGACTTTAGTTATCGATGGTTAACTTTCGTGAACCATACTTAACTCTCATGTGTGACCATGTTTGAATGTCATCGACCATGTTTGATTATGGTTGACAATGTTTTACTATGGTTGACAAATTTAGACTCTAGTTTGACAATGTGACAAAGGTTGACTGTGTTTACCATGGTTGACTAAGATTGACCATAGTTAACCATGGTTGGATATTGTTTGATATTCATGGTTGAATTTAGTGAACCATGGTTGACATTCGTCAACCATGGTTCACTTTATTAAATCATGGTTGACTATGGTTAACATTGGGGTGTGTGCAAGAAGATGAGGAACCTTTTAAATGAAATCCTAGTTTTTGAAAACACGTTCATGTTACATAAAAATATAACACGTTTCTGATACTTAGCACTTGGTATGGTAAAACCCAAGCCTGACATGTCATTAGACATGTAGGATAGATAAACATAATGCGTACACGTTATAGAAATACAAAACGTGTACGCGTTATGTAGTTACATAACGTGTACGCGTTATGTAGTTACATAACGCGTACGCGTTTTGTAAATCTAAAATCAATTTAAATACACAGTATCGACCACCCGCGACACATTTCAAGCATTAGAAACGCGAATTCGAGCTTGGACAACAACGGATTTCGTGCCCTAGAGTATTGGAAGAGCTCGATTTCGTTGGAGGGGAGGCAAATTCACCAGTGGATTGTCATCTAATCAGGTAATTCATTCACCCATACCATTTTTTTGTCAATTCTAAACCTAAATTACCATTTTTTTATAGTTTAAAACAACCTAATTTTGTAATATTTATCAAATTGGAAATAACCCAATCTCTAATTAAATTCACATCTCTCTCAACCAAGATGAGTGAATAATTACAATGAATCCCTTTTCAAGAACTCAAAAATTCCTAATGCAACCAAAAATCGAAAAAAAATAGAACTCCTCCCTTTCTACAATGTATCCATCCACATGAAACCCAAATTTCCAACTCTCAAAGGCCATTTCCCCATGATACTAATTGAATAAATTTCCTCGGAAATGGCCATAACAAGATGAAATGCATGCACAAGCGTGAATAGAAAAAATGCATAAAAAATTAGTAACTTGGTTTCTCAAAATTTCATCACAATCATTTTTCCATGAACATAATCAAAATTTCATCACAAGTGTACATGGCTATACATTGCCTCTTAGCTAAGCACCCTTAACTAAATGCCAAAACACATTAACAAAGTGCCTCTCGGGCCTGCCCTATCCACACCCTCGATCAATCTACTCAATGCTCAGGGACCGTCAATTCAACTCAAAGAAATGTCGAGTCTCTAAGCTCGTCTACAACCAATTGTATTCCAGTCCACAATTTCCCCATTTTCCCATGTCACTTTTGGTTGGTTTCCATGTTTATATAACAATGGAAAAGGTGAACACCCATGAACTACCTAGAGTGTGTCGTGAGAGTGTTCCCAACCATGATCGAGTAAATGATATTTAGAGGATTGGTGGAAGCCTTGTATCACCCCTTTTCTTTCCTCACATATCCTAATAATCCCTCGCCCCTGTCGTTTACATATCCAACAATCCTAATCTACAATCAGAAAGACCTGCGGCCCTAACCTAGTAACTACTCCTAGAAACCTATCCTAAAACCCTTCTAACATTCTTACCTATCTCGACCCTTCTTCCCTTGGATGTTGTCCTAACCCTACATCTATCCTAAACTTCCAATATCCCTCTTAAAGACCGTGTTGAAGACACGGGTCTAAGTTTTACCACTTGACATGCCCCTGGGCATGTTACCTTAACCATATTTCTAAGCCTAACAAGTCATATCCTATTCTTACTTATTCATTAACTGAATGTAATCACAGTCCTAGGACTGTGACATTTAAATTTAGTTGTTCTATCTCAACTTAATCTTCATCCTCCTAATCAACCATCTTGTCATATCAATCACATATCATAATACTTGGATCATTAATAAATATACATGTGATCATTCTAAGATAGCACTGTCATATTCCACTTGTGATATCTTATTAAGTTGACATTGTTGTTATTGTCATTCTAGTCACAATCTCTAGTTGATTATTCAACATCTTAATCATTGATAGTCATCTTAAGTATATGTAATAATATTGGCAAGACAAACTCATACATATCCATTTCATTCCATGCCACTTTTTCCTCCCCTCCCACCACAAGGTGTAAGATGTTGAAATCAATAAATTTAATGTTAGCTTATGAAGTTGATGGAAATATTGTTTTCTGGAAGGGACGTAAAGGCTAAAACATGTCAAAATAACACTCCTAAATTCTAAGAAGTTTAAATCCAAGTTTGCATGGAAAAGTCACCAATAAGGGTTAAGAAGTGCCTTAACTTCTAGAAAGAAGTTGAACGAAACTTACTTTTTAATTGTTAAATGTTTAATTTTAAGTTTTAAATGTATGTAAGTGAATGCCATTAAATTGCTTACTTGAGTTTGATTTAATAAATTTTCAATTTTGAAGAGACATCATTATATACCATGTATATGTTTCTAATGATTTTCATATTGATTTTTTTATTGTAGTTGCGGCTAAGGACACAAATGCCTAGATAATGATTGAGCTTTCCCGCTTGAGGGGCATTAGTTCAGCTTTTAGTGGTGGTGACAGGATTCACCGCTCACTTGCATCAACTCTGGATGCAATTGTTGACACCATTTTATAGTATAGCAATGTACTATATGATATTACATCATATAGAGAAAGAAAAAGACAAGAATATGTTGATGGGATAGACTACACTGCAATAAAAAAAATTGAAAATATCCAAAGAGCTCATATTTACATTATTTAGGGACCCTCGGTCAGGGGAAATCCCAAATACAAACAGGCCTCGTATATCTATTGAGTGGTGCACATTTCAACCATTTGTTGATAACTGGATGGACAGATGGTACATGGTTTTTGATATGCCACCACATAACAACAGGGAAATCCCCCTTTATTTCCTCCGAAAAATGTATGCAGAGTTTGTGTTACATAAACATGTAAACTATTTTGATATTTTGCAGTTTTAGGGGATCAGTGGGGGGATGCCCCAAAACTGACCCAATGTGAGGCTTGGATACCTTGATCGCCCTATCCCTGCACCTCGCAGGTAGTTTCTTGGGCCAAATGTCCCACTTGCACATCGTGTTATTCCACAGACACGTGATGCGTTTTTGAGTTTGGCACGGGCAGTTGTTCGCCATGGCACTATGGTTCAACATATGGGTGAGGAAGGGACATTTGTCCCTGGTGTGGTACATACACCAGGTTGTCACCATGCAAGACCATCATCTAGTGCAGGACCATCCACTAGTGCAAGACCATCGGCACATCCCCAGCCTAGTATTGAGTCTCATGAGTGCACATCGTGTGGTCGTCCCTGCTATGGTCTTGCCTCAAATGTTGCCTTCAATGGGTTTTTAAGTGAGGTATGTAGATGGTTAATTGTAATAAATTCTTCATTTATTTTCCTCTTTGTACACATATATATAGTTTGAGCTAATATATTAATTTTGTGAACTTGCAGTTGATGCTTTATGCCGGCAGCGATGCCCCAGAGTCAGATGTTCCAGACTCTATAGGGGGGCATGACATTCCATCCACTGATCTCGTCATTGGTGGAGGGATTCATTATGCTACCTATTTGGTAGGCCCCTGTTATATAGCACCCATTGCCGTATATCACACCAAGGTGAACATTTTAAAATTTCAGTTTTTTAATACTTGTTAATTTGTTAATTTTCACATACTTTACATGTTAGTTCACTAATGTTATCTATGGTCTAATATTTACAATTATTAAACTTGCGGATGGAAGATCCTTCACTGGGGCAATCCAATGTGGACGTAGCATCCATGTTCGTATCGTCTGAGGAAACATCTGGGATCTAGGTAAACAATTACAAATGTCATTTTTTAAATACATGTCCGTTCGTTGAATCATGCATGTCTAACTACATGAACACTTGCTAACTGTAGGAACCAACCAAGACATCTGGACCATTTCCTGGATTTGTATCTCCTCCTAGGCCATTCATGAACAAGGGTCGTGTGTATGTGAGGCGGGAACTCCTAGCAAGACTCCAGCTACCCATGACCATGGGCTTACTGATACCATGGTAATGTATATCCTTCGATGATATTTGTTGGTTAACTTGAAATCGAGTGCATAAATCATTTTTTTTTAATGTTTGAATTGCATGTTTACTGCATTAGGAACCAGAGTTGTCTATTGAAAATCTCACATCGATGGTTGATGCAGCAGTCAGTGATGCATCTGCAATGGCAACTGGTCACATAGAGGTATGTAACTATTTCAACATGATCTTTACATAGTTTATTATTGTTGTCTATTGTGTATTCATGCATGTCTAACTATTTCAACATTTTGTGAATGTAGCCACCAGCAGTAGGAGCAGTTCCTAGCCCCCCTGGTTCGACCATGGTTGCGACCATCCTGGATGTTCAACCAATAGCTCCATCTCCTACACAAGGACTGCAAACCCCTTTGCCATGGTCTCTCGTTGAGGTGAGATGTCCATTAGTGACCAAGTGTTTCATGCAATTTCTATGCACATGTCGATAATTGTTGAGCTAATGTATTAGTACATAGTTAGTTGAATTTAACAATTGATATTTAATTTGCAGGATCCAGAGACGCACACCGATCCTAGAGATGTGCCTAGAGGATCGACGTTAGGAAAGAACAAGAGGAAGCTTGAGTTTTGATGTGTCTTATAGGATATATGTACATTTGGATACATGTACATGTGGCTTGGATAGTTTTGGATACATGTACTTTTGGATATATATGTACTTTTGGATACATGTACATTGACTTCATTGTGCATGTACTTTTGGAGACATGTACATTGACTTCATTGGATACATGTACTTTTGGATACTTTTGGATATATATGTACTTTTGGAGACATGTACATTGATATTTCACTTATAAATTAATGATACATTTCACTTTGTATTTGTTCTTCGGTTTCCACATGTTCTTGTGTCAATCCATTGTGTTGATTTGTGTGGATTATTTATTACTCATGAATGTGCTATGTCAAAATAACAAACTATTATATTTAAAGGTTTCAACGAACTCACTACATGCACACTAATTGGATATCTAATTAAAAATTGTGATTTTGGATGATCATTACAAGTTAAGTCAAAGTTCTTGCTCATGTAATTTAATAAAACTAAGTGCAATACAATGTATTTCAAGGTTTCAATGAACTCACTCATGCGCACTAATTGGATAGGTCTAATTAAAATTTGTGAGTTTGGATGATTAAATTACAAGTTAAGTCAATGTTCAAGTGTAATTTAATAAAACTAAGTGCAATACATGCTACACATTTCATCAACCCCCAATATTTGATTGTACAATTAGATTCAACACTGCATATGAGTAACAACATACAAGTGCTCAAAGCAACATTGGTGAAAGGAACAAACGTTACCTCGGGATTCAAGAAATAAATTGCCTTCTATTCTTAACTAGATGCTACATGTTAAATTCTTTATGTAAATGTTTTATGGTTAAATTTATGCATTGAACTAATGGTTATAATTGGTATAAAGCATTTATCTAAATCAAGTATCAAAAATTTAACATGGTATAAGAGGTGATTTGTCAAGAAGGAAATTATACAAGACTTAAAAAACAGAAACCCTAGGAGGACCAAAAGTCACCAAGTGTCCCTGAACGACATTTTCATGCGACTTGCCACTCGACATAAATCGGAAACTGGAGGTCGGATAGACAAACCGTCGACTCTGTTGGTCTCCTGGCATGTGATTACCTCTAGGGGGTCCTCTCCCACGTCTTCTCATGGCCCAGTTACTTCATTGTGCATTCATTTCATAAACTAGGGTTTTGCTCAGTTTCTTTCAATGCAATCTCGTATTGGTGGGTCAACTCTACAAAACCCTCCACCGAGCTAGTGTTGGTCGTGTTCCCACGTTGGCATTTCCCATACACACTTGTAGGAGCCAATGACATGCAATCTTGTTGCTCCATTTGATTTTTCACTCCCGGACTGAAAGTCGCCAAGTGTCCCTGAACAAAATTTTCATGCGACTTGCAACTCAACATAACTCGGAAATCGGAGGTCGGATCGATGAACCGTCGACTCTGTTGGTTTCCTAGTGTGCGATTACCTCTAGGGGGCCCTCTTCCTCATCTTCTCATGGCCCAGTGACTTCTTTGTGCATTCATTTCGTAAACTAGGGTTTTGCTCAGTTTCCTTCAATGCAATCTCGCATTAGTGGGCCAACTCTGCAAAACCCTCCACCGAGCCAGTGTTGGTAGTGTTCCCATGTCGGCATTTCCCATGCACACTTGTAGAATCCAACGACATGCAATATTGCTGCTCCATTTTCTTTTTCGCTCCTGGACCGAAAGTCACCAAGTGTCCCTGAACGACATTTTCATGTGACTTGCAACTCGACATAACTCGGAAACCGGAGGTCGGATCGACAAATCGTCGACTCTGTTGATCTCTTGGCGTGCGATTACCTCTAGGGGGGCCTCTCCCTCGTCTTCTCATGGCCCAATTACTTCATTGTGCATTCATTTCGTAAACTAGGGTTTTGCTCAGTTCCTTCAATGCAATCTCGCATTGGTGGGTCAACTCTACAAAACCCTCCACCGAACCATTGTTGGTAGTGTTCCCATGTCGGCATTTCCCATACACACTTGCAGGAGCCAACAGCACACAATCTTGCTGCTCTGTTTGCTTTTTCACTTCTGGACCAAAAGTCACCAACTGTCGCTGAACGACATTTTCATGCGACTTGCAACTCGGCATAACTCAGAAACTAGAGGTCGGATCGACGAACCGTCGACTCCATTGGTCTCCTAGTGTCTGATTACCTCTACGGGACCCTCTTCCTCGTCTTCTCATGGCCCAGTGACTTCTTTGTGCATTCATTTCGTAAACTAGGGTTTTGCTCAGTTTCCTTCGATGCAATCTCGCATTGGTGGGCCAACTCTGCAAAACCATGCACCAAGCCAGTGTTGGTAGTGTTCCCACATCGGCATTTCCCATACACACTTGCAGGAGCCAATGGCACACATTCTTGCTGCTCCGTTTACTTTTTCGCTTCCGGACCGAAAGTCACCAAGTGTCCCTGAACGACATTTTCATGCGACTTGCAACTCGACATAACCCAGAAACTGGAGGTCGGATCGACGAACCATTGAATCCATTGATCTCCTGGCGTGTGATTACCTCCAGGGGGCCCTCTCCCTTGTGTTCTCATGGCCCAGTGACCTCATTGTGCATTCATTTCGTAAACTAGGGTTTTGCTCAGTTTCCTTCAATGCAATCTCGCATTGGTGGGTCAACTCTGCAAAACCCTCCACTGAGCCAATGTTGGTAGCGTTCCCATGTCGACATTTAACATACACACTTGCGGGAGCCAATGACACGCAATATTGCTGCTCTGCTTTCTTTTTCACTCCCACGCTGGAAGTCACCAAGTGTCCGTGAATGACATTTTCATGCAACTTGCAACTCAACATAACTCGGAAACCGAAGGTCAGATCGACGAACCGTCAACTCCGTTGGTCTCCTGGTGTGGGATTACCTCTAGGGAGTCCTCTACCTCGCCTTCTCATGGCCCAGTGACTTCTTTGTGCATTCATTTCGTAAACTAGGGTTTTGGTCAGTTTCCTTCAATGCAATCTTGCATTCGTGGGTCAACTCTACAAAGCCCTCCACCGATCCAATGTTGGTAGTGTTCCCACGTCGGCATTTCCAATACACACTTGCAGGAGCCAATGGCATGAAATCTTGTTGATCCATTTGCTTTTTCGCTCTTGGACCGAAAGTCACCAAATGTCAGTGGATGACATTTTCATGCAACTTGCAACTCGACATAGCTCGGAAACCGGAGGTCAGATCGACGAACCGTCAAGTCCATTGGTATCTTGACATGCGATCACCTCTACGAGGGGATCTCCCTCGTCTTCTCATGGCCCAATGACTTCTTTGTGCATTCATTTCGTAAACTAGGGTTTTTCTCAGTTTCCTTCAATGCAATCTCGCATTGGTGCGTTAACTCTGCAAAACCCTCCACCCAGCCATTGTTGGTAGTGTTCCCACATCAGCATTTCCCATACACAATTGCAGGAGCCAATGACATGCAATCTTGCTGCTCCGTTTGCTTTTTCGCTCCCGGACCGAAAGTCACCAAGTGTCCCTGAACGAAATTTTCATGCGACTTGCAACTCGACATAACTCGGAAACCGAAGGTTGGATCGACGAACCATCAAATTAGTTGGTCTCCTGGCATGCGATTACATCTAGGGGGCCCTCTCCCTCGTGTTCTCATGGCCCAGTGACTTCATTGTGTATTCATTTCGTAAAGTAGGGTTTTGCTCAGTTTCCTTCAATGCAATCTTGCATTGGTGGGTCAACTCTACAAAACCCTCCACCGAGCCAGTGTTGGTGGTGTTCCCACGTTGGCATTGCCCATACACACTTGCAGGAGCCAACGACACGCAATCTTGCTACTCTGTTTTCTTTTTTGCTCTTGGACCGAAAGTCACCAAGTGTCCCTGAATGGCATTTTCATGCGACTTTCAACTCGACATAACTTGGAAACTGGAGGTAGGATCGAGGAACCTTCGACTCCATTGGTCTCCTGGCGTGCCATTAACTCTAGGGGGCCCTCTCCCTCGTCTTCTCATGGCCCAGTGACTTCTTTGTGCATTCATTTCGTAAACTAGGGTTTTGCTTAGTTTCCTTCAATGCAATCTCACATTGGTGGGTCAACTCTACAAAACCCTCCACCAATCTAGTGTTGGTAGTGTTCCCACGTCGGCATTTCCCATACACATTTGTAGGAGACAATGGCACAAAATCTTGTTGCTCCGTTTTCTTTTTCGCTCCCAGACCGAAAGTCACCAAGTGTCCCTGAACGACATTTTCATGCGACTTGCAACTTGACATAACATGGAAACCAGAGGTCAGATCAACAAACCGTCGACTCCATTGGTCTCCTGGCGTGCGATTACCTCTAGGGGGCCCTCTCCCTCATCTTCTCATGGCCCAGTGACTTCTTTGTTCATTCATTTCGTAAACTAGGGTTTTGCTCAATTTCCTTCAATGCAATCTCGCATTGGTGGGTCAACTCTGCAAAACCCTCCACCGAGCCAGTGTTGGTAGTGTTCCCACATTGGCATTTCCCATACACACTTGCAGGAGCCAACAGAACGCAATCTTGCTGCTCTGTTTGCTTTTTCACTCCCGGACCGAAAGTCACCAAGTGTCTGTGAACGACATTTTCATGCGACTTGCAACTCGACATAACTTGGAAACTGGAGGTCGGATCGATGAAGCGTCAACTCCGTTGGTCTCCTGGCATGCGATTACCTCTTAGGGTCCCTCTCCCTCGTCTTATCATGGCCCAGTGACTTCTTTGTGCATTCATTTCGTAAACTAGGGTTTTGGTTAGTTTCCTTTAATGCAACTATTGCATTGGTTGTCTCAATGACTACACATGGGTCTACTTCAAGTGACTTAATCATTCGTTGTATATCAAACTCTACATATGCTACATTTGAACATGTTGCAGCATTAAGAAAATTTTAATTAAATTCCATACGTAAGGATTGTATCATACTATGTTTCAATTTCTAAAGAGCCTGATATGGCCATGACTTCTCATACTTGAAACAAAATATGGCAAACACAGCTTCCACATCCGTGCATCGATTTGGAACTAATTTGTTGAAGTACGTAGCCAATAGAAATGCAATGTAAAACGATAAACCTCAGTAAATGACCCACAAAGCAAGAGACTCTGAGTCATATTTGAATTCGTTGAAACCTAAAATGCATACTTATCACACTGCAAGATACTCTTGGTCACTTCCAAGATGCAAGAGCCTCTGAACCACTTTTGAAAAACAAATGCTTACCAAATCCTTTTCAGCCTCAAACGCTTCGACAATGAATGGAATAGCTTAGCCTAGAATGAAATGCTCGTCAAATCCTTCTGAGCATGGTCTCCTATATTCTCTTCCCCAACAGTATGGATAAAATTTTAATTGAATTCCATACCTAAGGATTGTATCATACTATGTTTCAATTCCTAAAGAGCCTGATATGGCCATGCCTTCTCATACTTGAGACAAAGATGGCAAACACAGCTTCCACATCCATGCATCTATTTGGAACCACTTTGTTGAAGTACATAGCCAATAGAAATGCAATGTAAAACGAAAAACCTCAGTAAATGACCCACAAAGCAAGAGACTCTAGAAGTCATATTTGAATTCGCTGAAACCTAAAATGCATACTTATCACACTACAAGATACTCTTGATCACTTCCAAGATGCAAGAGCCTCTCAACCACTTTTGAAAAACGAATGCTTACCAGATCTTGTAGGTCCATTTTGGAAACTAGGGTTTTGCTCAGTAAGGGAGTGTGCAATTTTTGCACATGAGGGTCAACTTTGCAAAATCATCCACCGGGAACTTATGGCTAGCGTTCCCAGTTGGAACCTTCCTAGACACACTTGTAAGACTCCCCGGAACCCGGTTTTGTTGCACAATCATCATTCTATGCCCCCGGTAGGTATCCAGCAAGTGTCCCCGAAGGCCTTTTGGATGCAAGACGGAACGAGCCATAGAATGACGACCGTGGCTCGGATCGAAAAACCGTCGAATCTATTGGATTCAGGACGTCGAGATAGTGCTAGGGGTGCCCCTCTCCTCTGGTCCCGTGGCACAGGTGTCATCTTGTAGGTCCATTTTTGAAACTAGGGTTTTGCTCAATAAGGGAGTTTGCAATTTTTGCACATGAGGGTCAACTTTGCAAAATTATCCACCGGGAACTTATGGCTAGTGTTCCTAGCTGGAACCTTCCTAGACACACTTGTAGGACTCCCTGGAACCTAGTTTTGTTGCACGGTCGTCATTCTATGCCCCCGGTAGGTATCCAGCAGGTGTCCCGGAAGGCATTTTGGATACAAGACGAAACGAGCCATAGAATGAAGAACGTGACTCGGATCGGAAAATAGTCGACTCTGTTGGATTCAGAGCATCAGGATAGTGCTAAGGGTTCCCCTCTCCTCCGGTCCCATGGCCCAGGTGTCATCTTGTAGGTCCATTTTGGAAACTAGGGTTTTGCTCAGTAAGGGAGTGTGCAATTTTTGCACACGGGAGTCAACTTTGCAAAATCATCCACCAGGCACTTATGGCTAGTGTTCCTAGCTGGAACCTTCCTAGACACACTTTCAAGACTCCCCAGAACCCATTTTTGTTACACGGTTGTCATTCTATGCCCCCGATAGGTATCCAACAGGTTTCCCTGAAGGCCTTTTGGATGCGAGATGAAACGAACCATAGAATGACTACCGTGTCTCAGATCGACAAACCATCGACTCCGTTGGATTCAGGGCATCGAGATAGTGCTAGGGGTGCACATATCCTCCAGTCCCATGGCCCAAGTGTCATCTTGTATGTCCATTTAGAAACTAGGGTTTTGCTCAGTAAGGGAGTGTGCAATTTTTGCACACGTGGGTCAACTTTGCAAAATCATCCATCGGGAACTTATGGCGAGCGTTCCTAGCTGGAACCTTCCTAGACACACTTGTAGGACTCCTCGGAACCCAGTTTTGTTGCATGGTCATCATTCTATGCCCCTGGTAGGTATACAACACGTGTCCCTGAAGGCCTTTTGGATGCGAGACAGAACGAGCCATAGAATGACGATCGTGGCTCGGATCAACAAACCATCGGCTCCGTTGGATTCAAGGCATCAGGATAGTGCTATGGGTGCCCATATCCTCCAGTCCCATGGCCCAGGTGTCATCTTGTAGGTCCATTTTTGAAACTAGGGTTTTTCTCAGTAAGGGAGTGTGCATTTTTTGCACACGGGGGTCAACTTTGCAAAATCATCCACCGGGCACTTATGGCTAGCGTCCCCAGCTGGAAACTTCCTAGACACACTTGCGAGACTCCCCGAAACCTGGTTTTATTGCACGATCGTCATTCTATTACCCTGATAGGTATACAATAGGTGTCCCTGAAAGCGTTTTGGATGCGAGATGGAACGAGCCATAGAATGACGACCGTGGCTCGGATCGACAAACCGTCGACTCCATTGGATTTAGGGCATCGGGATAGTGCTAGGGGTGCCCCTCTCCTCCGATCCCATGGCCCAGGTGTCATCTTGTAGGTCCATTTTCAAAACTAGGGTTTTGCTCAATAAGGGAGTGTGCAATTTTTGCACACGGGGGTCAACTTTGCAAAATCATCCACCGGGCACTTATGGTGATGATGATGATGATGGTGATGATGATGAAGACATTGATGGTGATGGTGATGGTGATGAATATGGAGATGGTGATGGGATGGTGATGATGATGGGATGGTGATGATGATGATGATGGTGATGATGATGAAGACGATGATGGTGATCATGGTGATGGTGATGGTGATGGTGATGGTGATGAATATGTTGATGATGATGATCATGGTGATGGTGATGATGATGTTGATGATGAATATGATGATGATGTTGGAGATGTTGATGAGGAACCTAGAGATGACAATGTTGATGAAGATGTTGATGATGATGATGATGGTGGTGATGATGAATATGTTGATGATGATGGTGATGGTGGTGAATATGATGATGATGATGATGATGATGATGATGATGGAGATGTTGATGATGAACCTAGAGATGACAAGGATGATGAATGGTTTTGCTCAGTAAATTTATCAAGCTTTTGAGTTTCATGATAGTGGCACCATTGTGGAGAGGGTGAAGAGGTAGTGTTACTTGTAGGGAGATTAGGACATATTGGAGGAAGTATCTAAAGGGTACATAGGGTTTAGTGCTAGGGTTTGGGTGAGGGTTAGGGTTAGAGTTATAGAAGGAAATTGAATTAGGTCATTTCTCTAATGTACATTTTATATTAATGGTATGGCTTGGTCTAAGGTGGTGCTCTCAAATAGCTATTTCATTATGAAATATTTAACAAGACATGAATTAAATTTAATATAAGTGTATTGTTAAATATAGTGAGCATTGAGCATGGGCAACCAAATCTATGAATATGTGTATTGTTAAATATAATTTTGTTGGGTGAAGCCAATAACCAACATAATCAACATAATATAAGAGTTTTTTGGGTTGGGGATAATCAACTTGTGTGTAGAGCTCTAGGCATCAATGGTTGATGGGTTTCTCCATCCACATAAACAATCCAGATTAGCTATGTAATGATCCCATTACAAAACGCATGTGTATTCAATCAAACAAATTGAGAGGCAAATGCAATGCATACTCTTTCTAACTATGCAACTTGAAGGACTGAGCATTAACTGTATCGAAACATATTGTGTGGAGTTGTGAGGCAAACAAGCTATGGAGGCAAAACCAAGTCTCTTTTACAATTTCCAAAGTCAAATTTTATTGATCATAGTTTAAGTCATAGCGTTAGAGAACCCAAGGAAAGTTTCATCTAACTCTACCCAATCCCATAATCTTAGGGATTATTGATCATATGTAAAAAATGGCATATTCATAAACTTGACATATAAGAGAAATTTTGACATATTTATAAACAACATAAACGTAAATTTGGCATATCAAGAACACAAATGACATATTCATAAACAACATACATGAGAAAATTGAGCATATATCAATATTCAATTACAAATAGTATAAATAGTATAGTATTAAAAGTATGTAACACACCTCATCATGCTAGATCCCACCTATCATCATACAACCAAGCCCTCTAGATCATCTCTTATACTGATGGTCTCCATTAGTCTCTCGTGCTCTGTATTCGGTAAAAAGTAGCGTACCATCGATGAATTTCGGCTAGGAATTGTTCGTACCTGGAGGTTTGTACCAATGATTAAGTTGTTAAAGTGATACACACTTGCACCTAGTTTGTAATCCCTATAAACATATCCACCCTTATTTCTTGCATTGCTGTCCTATGTCAAGTATTCACCTTTAACAACCATAGACCCGATTGGGAAGTGGTTGTTTTCATCGCCAGTCATGGACATATTGAGGGTTTGATTTTCCATTTATACAGTGTGCCAACTAGTGATCACCATCCCATTGATTATATTTTGAGGAAACCACTGCGTATATGTTCCCTGCATAATATGATTGTAGGTATATGATCAAAATATTTTTCGTGTGATACAAGGCCATTAATGTGCATTTGAAGACTACGTAAATAAACAAAAAAATGTTAAGGAAATGCATCGTACCAAGTTGTACAAGGTCTGAGACATGATCAAAATCTATTGAAATAGATGATTGGTCTTCTTCCAACGGAGTTAACTCAACAATTGCATGCTGATCAAGTGGAAGCGATATGCGATCCCATCCATCAACCCAATCCAATGATTCACACCCATCCCAGTCACCATCACAACAAGGCAGGAAAAAACAAGCGAGTTTTTTGGTCCAAATTTCAAATACTGGGTTATCAGAGCTTCGAACCAAATGAAAGCCACGAGTCCCAGGAACAGTCTTGCATTCCCATGCATGTGAATGATCTATGTCTACCACCTCCCCAAAAAATCTCTCCACATGTCTCTTTCTTGTGGATTCTACTCGCATAGTTGATTCCTCTCCCATTACTGACGTGCACCACCTGACTATAGATTGAGCATTTCGAATAGTATATTTTGTAGATACTTTCAATTCCTCTCTTTGTAGGGTTGTTTGATGCATGATCCGGCTCCATCATGCTCTCCTTTACCATTCCCAGTCTCAAAATAGTTCCACATATGTGGCAATTTGTAGATTTTATGCAGTGAACACAACCATTGAAATATGCGCGCATTTTTTAACTGACTAGCACATCCATTAGACCAAATCCAGTGTCGATGCATATGTATGTTCCTTCCCTTCAAGTGATCATAGAACATGATGAAGCAATGACGTACATAGTGGAATTCATGGCACCTATCATCACTTATGTAGAAGTGATATTCCTTCGGAATTTCTCTTTGCTCTTCACTGCTATTTGGGCCATGCCTATATGTGATATGGACCATTAAGGAAACCTGCTCATAGTGATAATACTGACTTTGGATCTCATTTTGAGGTTGCAGAGTGTAGTTCTCGGCAAAATCAACAACTGAAAGTATAGTGATAATACTGACTTTGGATCTCATTTTGAGGTTGCAGAGTGTAGTTCTCGGCAAAATCAACAACTGAAAGTATAGTACCACGGGGAAATGTACCTCTTAATATTCTAAACTTCCCATCCTGCCATTGTGCCAAGTGGACATGTTGAACATATTGATGTGTCTTTTCAATAAATTCCTTGACGAAGTCACTAACTTGTACCTGGTGACACAAAATGATCTCAATATCAGTTTTTTTTGTAAGTAAGGATTGAAATGTAACTGTTCAAACATAAATTTATAGATATAAATGCATACCTGAGATGTTACCAATTGTATGTTTTTGCTTTCTTTCCCTGGGACTATTTCATAGCTGATATATTTGAAAATTTTCATGTCTATAACCATTTTCCCAAATTCATTGTCTCCACTCTCGTGCATACATTGGCTCAATAATGCCATTCTAGCATAGTTGGAGCATTCTCCATCCAAACAAGATTTTGCATAGTATGTTTGCCCCTCAGGCCTATTGCACATGATTCTATGAATGAATTCTCTTGATGAAGTCGGTGGTATTGTCAGGGAGCAATCCTGCACATGGTTAGTATGCAACACACGATGAATGTACAAAAATGTTTCATAGTAATATTCATATTCTACGTGGTATCTACAACAACAAGTGTTACAGAGAGTATTTATTCTAACATACCATGGCTTACATTTCTCAAAAGATCTTTGCCCCAAGTTCAATTGTCTATGTTCATTCATAAATTTCTCGTATAGTTCTGTCTTTGTTATATCAAGAAGATGCTTAGTATGTGGTTCACGATCCTTTGAACCCCTTCTCAGTTTTAGTACATCCTTCCGGTTTGAAGAAGGCCTTGTGTGATCATGCCAAAAACTCTACACTAGTCCCTTTACTACATCAACTAGCTTCATGTCACGACATGGCAACTGACCAATAAAGGCCCAAAAATTTGTTTGATCGGTTCTGTCAAGATGTTCTCTTCTAATAGAATACCCATGGAGGGTTTTTACATTCAAATTAACTAGTTTGGATGTAGGCTTGAGAAAACGAAGGACCCTGGTGTTCTTATTTACAATTGCTTGTGACAACACACGACGAGCCGCATTGCGGTCCTTTGAACGTGTGTTCTTACCAATTTTACCAAATGCATATACTAAGCTTTTAACTATATGAGAACTTGGTTCATAATTCTTTATCATCTTTATCCCTAAGTTTTTCCTAACAATATTCATGCCCCTAGATTTTAACAATGATAAAAATAATCTACATTTATCTCCATCACATTTAGAAACAAAATATTTATCAAGTATCTGTTGAGTTTGATAAGCAATACTATGCTTAGATAGTGTACCTTCAATGGAATTGAGGAGACTTGCATCAACTTGTATACGCTTGTTGGAGGGGACCCTCTGGGATCCTTAATTGTCATTAGTTACTTATGTAATAGTATAGTTAAAGAAGTAGTTGGAGCAGGTGCAACTGCTCCAACCACATATAAGATGCATAAATATACCTATCAAAGATGAATAAGATAGCTAAATTCATTTCGCTCATCCCTTGTCTTGATTATATATCTGTGTGTGCTTATACTCTTTGCTTGAATACAACATCTAGCGATGTTGTCGTTCTCTTTTGGTTGGGTGACAGCAACAACAAAGGAGGAACGGTTTGAACCTGAAGGAGATTGTGAGGAAAAAGAACCCTGCAAGAAACACTCAAAAATGGTGATGCTGCATGAAAGATTAAAGAATGATGCTGCCATAGAATGATGGAGAGTCGTCGACCAACGCAACCAACCGGCCATTGTATCACCCTGCGATCAATATTCAGTAATTTGTCGTCCAAGTAAGAGCCGACCGGTGGACGGATGCTGATTGCAAACTGCTTAAAGAAGTGATCGGGGTGGTTGACTCCCTCTAACTACTGTAACAGAATATCTGCAAGGAGAAAGAACTGCTCAGAAATAAGAGATGATGCTCCCGGTGTGCATTCTTTCAGGAGGAGTTCATATGCACATAAACAGTAACGAAATTTGTTAAAGTCGAGTCCCGCGTTGGTGAAATCAGTTTGAATAAAATCTCTTGATATGTCATGTTAGTTTCCTGCATTGTCTTGAGAGAAATAATTAAATGACTGGATGTCGCGACACTAACACTTTTCAATGTCTATCGACTATATATAAATTATTAATTCATGATGAGAGCATACACTCTGTGGAGAATATTTGGATTGGAGAATTTGTTTCTATTCTTGGCTTACAGGTGTAGTTGACCAAGAAATTCTATCAACTAGTGCATTGATCATTCCATTGATGCATTATTGTCATGGATCCATAGTCATTCAATGAGCAGAAAATATCCAGTACAATAGACCACCGTAACTAACTTCCCGTCGACCAATCATGCTGTATTCAAAGAATAATTGACTAGGGATGAATGCCATTGGTTGTATGTCGATAATGCGAAGACTGTCGTGTTAGGAACCCATGTCTTTACTTTGTTAGTATATTGTTGTTGGACGCATATGCTTTGTAATTCGTCTCGTAGTATTTGTTGATCCATAGTTTATATTAGCCCATAGTATTGACCCATAGTATTGGACGCATATGCTTTGTAAGTCGTCCCATAATATTATATGTCCCATGGTTTTGACTCATAGTATTGGCGCCTAGACTTAGCCCATGGTTTGTATTGACACATAGTATTGACCCATGGTATTGGCGCCTAGACTTAGTATATAAGTGTGTGTTGAGGCCTATAAAATCACCATGAAGTTATTTGTATTGAGCTTGCTCAAAGGAGGCTGCCCCCTCGAAGTGGCCCGTGATCAATATAAAAGTGATTCTGAGTTCTGTTATTTCTGATATCTCGTGTATTTGCATTAATTAATTATTGCAGGTTCTTCACATCTGGTATCAGAGCACTTTCTTGGGCTCGTTGGGTGGAATTTCTGCCAATTTTTTTTTCGCATCTGTTGCAGCTTCGGATTTGGGAATAATCCCTATCCACTTAACTGTGGGAAGTACTTGGGCATAAGCCCTAAAACTCAATGTGAGGAGTACCACAAGAACCCCAAAGTAGCTGGCCCATTAAGAGGACCTGTCAGCGAAAAGGGCAACGACCCCTACCTGATTGACTAGTTCCCACCCGTGAGGTAAACCAAGAGTTGTCGTTTGTGGCAAAGCGGTTATCAATTTTACCTGAGCCGTGGAGTGAGGGATACTGCCCCAATACGTAAGCCGTCAGACATCATTGGTGGCCGAGTGAAACACCTGAACTGTTAGGAAGCCGTAAATACCCGGGGTCCATATCTATTTTCAGTTGAACTGTTGCTGATCACTTCCACTCCAGATCCAGCCGTTTCAAATCTATTCTGAAAGTCGTTCCAGATCCAGCCGCCATTTTAGCTCCAGCCATTTTCGATCCCTTTCACGCCGTTTCAGATCCATCTGTTGTGGATCCCTTCCACGCCGCTGTTGCCGATCCATTTCTGGAAAAAATTAATTAATTAATTAAAAAAAAAAATTATTCTGTTTTTCGGCCATATCTCCCTTGTTTCAACTCTGTTTTCCCTGAAACTTCACTGACATCCCTGCAATCCCACTCTGCATATTTCATTCCTGAAGACCCTATCCCAAATTCCATTTCCCAAGACCAGAAATCCCACATTTGTCTATTTTTAGGGTTTGTCATAACTTCTTCAATTTTCACCCAATTGCCTTCAAATTTTACCATAGAGTTTCCGCTTCTGAAATCCCCATTTTTTGCTTCCCTGTCCCTCAGAAAGTGTCAAAACCCAATTACCCCTCCGATTTTTTCCCAAATCCAAATTTCCCCTTACTAAATAAGCTTATGTTTGTGTTTTTCTATCCATTCCCCCCCCCCCCAAAAAAAAAAATACTGGTTATGGTTGTCACTCACACAGGAGCAAACACCATGGAGGAAACACTTGCAGCCATCCAAACCAAACTCCAAGATCTGTATGAAAAAATTCTCAGCCTCCATCTTCAGCATTCAGCCATGAACAATAACCGACAGTTTGAATCTTTTGCAACCCCCGGGTTCTCTTCTTCCAGCAATTTTCGTGGGCCGAAGCTTGATTTTCCTCGCTTCAATGGTACTAATCCGACTGGATGGATATACCGAGCAGAACAATATTTCAGTCTGCATAATACTTTTGATGTCCAGAAAGTTCCACTTGCATCCTTTCATTTGGAACAGGGAGCCCTTCAATGGTATCATTGGTACATCAAAGCTCATCCTGAGCCAAACTGGACAGATTTTTTCCAACTCCTTTTGCCACGATTTGGTCCTAGTGCTTTTGATGACTTCACAGGAGCACTCACTAAACTTCACCAAACTGGCACAGTGAGAGAGTATCAGATGGAATTTGAGAAACTAGCCAATCACACAGAAGGATTGTCTGATGAATTCTACAGGAGTTGTTTTATCAGTGGTCTCAAGGATGAAATCCGCTCAGAGGTCAAAATGTTTTGTCCCAACACAATGATGGAATTCCTAGGGTTGGCTAAGCTAGCCAAGGACAATATCGCAGCTCAACAACGCTCCAAACCCACCTTTGTTCCCTTCAGAAATATGGGTTCCCAACGACCCCCATCACGCCTGCTCCTCAACCAACTCCTATCAAGCAATTTTCTAAAACAGAGATGCAGGCATGTCGAGAAAAAGGGCTTTGTTATAATTGTGATGAGAAATTCACTCGGGGACATAGATGTGTTCAACAAAAGCTCTATCTCTTGGATGTGGATTCTCCGCCTGCCTCAGAACTTGATGAAGAAGCTCCAGATACAGTAGATGATTAGGTCGACATTCAACACCCGCCTGTTGACACCCCATCTCAGGACGACCCACCTGAGATCTCTCTCCATGCTGTAACCGGCATCACCACCCCACAAGCAATGAGAGTCAGGGGATACTTCAAGAAGCTCCCTCTTACCATACTCATTTATTCTGGTAGCACTCATAATTTCATTGATCCTCGGATTTCCAAACAGGCTGATTGTTTTGTCCATCCTTGCTCCAACTTTGAAGTAATGGTTGCCAATGGGGGCACCTTACCTTGCAAGGGGAAGTGTCACAATGCGCGTATCTCTATAGAAGATTATAACCTGCGCTCTCACATGTTTTCCTTGTCCTTAGGCGGATGTGATGTGGTTTTGGGTGTTCAATGGTTACGCACACTTGGCCCCATCTTATGGGATTTTGCTGAACTTTGGATGCAACTTTCAGTCAATGGGGCACAACACAAATTTATGGGCTTACAACCAGGGTCTCTCTGCATCATTAGTTCACATCGCCTGGAAAAAATACTTAAGAAGAATTCACATGGTGTCATCGCTCAGCTCCATTCCATTCAGATGCACCCATCAACAGTCTCCACTACTTCCTTGGATAGATATGCAGGTGTCTTTGCTGAACCAATGAGCTTGTTGCCTTCAAGAGACCTTTCCTGTAAGAATTTAGCCGCATCTACCTCTCAGCAGGAAATGATGACTATTTTGCATACAGTACAGAAGTGGCAGCCATCCCTATTGGGGAATTATTTCTGCATCAAGACTGGTCTCCAGAGTCTGGAAACTTTCTTGGAACAACGAGTCTCCTCCCCAACACACCTAAAATGGGTTATCCAACTCATGGGTTATGACTATTCGACCACTTACCAGAAGGGTAAGGACAATATGGTGGAAGATGCTCCTCCTCGCACATTTGATTACCCAGTTTCTCTTACAGCTATTTCTTTGCTTGTTCCAAATTGGTTGCAATCTATTCAACGGGGCTATCTCTTCTATCAACTCCATGCTTCTTCATCAGTAGGGCACTCTGGGTTCCTCAAAATGTATGACTAGGAACAATGTAACTTCTTTTGTCAGGGACTCAAAAGGACAATTCAATAAATGGGGGTTGACTGTGATACTTTCCAGGTCAACAAGGGTGAAACGACCCTCCTTTCGGGACTGCTCGAACCCTTGCCCATCCCTCCACAGATTTGGACAACTATTTCTATGGATTTCATAAAAGCGCTCCAGTGGTATACTACCACATATCAAAGGACACCATATGAAGCAGTCTCTGGACAGGCACCACCGGTTCTTCTTCCAAACACCTTCAGTAGCTCCCCAGTTCAGGCAATTGACTCAATTCTTCGAAACCGTGATCATCTTCTTCTCATTCTGCAGGACAATTTTCACATGGCAAGAATTCGACTGAAACAACAAGCCGATCGGAACCATTCTGAGCACACTTTTCACATCGCTGATATGGTTCTGCTTCATCTACAGCCTTCCATGCAATCCTCCATGAAACTCCAAAGGCACCAGTGGCTCAGAATGCAACCCGAGGATGCTACAGGGGACCCACTCCTTCAGATTCTGCATCAATTTCCACATCTAAAGCTTTGAGAACAAAGCTTTTTCTAAGGGAGAGGGGATGTTAGGAACCCATGTCTTTACTTTGTTGGTATATTGTTGTTGGACGCATATGCTTTGTAAGTCGTCCCGTAGTATTTGTTGATCCATAGTTTATATTAGCCCATAGTATTGACCCATAGTATTGGACGCATATGCTTTGTAAGTCGTCCCATAATATTATATGTCCCATGGTTTTGACTCATAGTATTGGCACCTAGACTTAGCCCATGGTTTGTATTGACACATAGTATTGACCCATGGTATTGGCGCCTAGACTTAGTATATAAGTGTGTGTTGAGGCCTATGAAGGCACCGTGAAGTTATTTGTATTGAGCTTGCTCAAAGGAGGTTGCCCCCTCGAAGTGGCCCGTGATCAATATAAAAGTGATTCTGAGTTCTGTTATTTCTGATATCTCGTGTATTTGCATTAATTAATTATTGCAAGTTCTTCACATGTCGATTGACAAAAATATATAATGCGAAGTATATTCGTAAATCAGAACAATAAGCCCCTCAATTAATGAAGAAGCAACAACTGTCGATGAAGACACAAGTTGTTTTCTCTTGTGGTCAGCGAAGATCTCATCCAGGCGAAGCGGTCGATGTCGATGGATGATCAAAACACGGGCATAATTTGAAGATGCAAATGATGGAATGCTACCGCAATCAATATTTGTTTCATGGTTGATGTTTGAGAGTTAAATTTTGATCATTTTTTGGGTCAATATGTTTCATAACATGGATATATGTTATATGTGGTCGATGATAATTGGTTGACACCAAGTGAAATGGTCGAAGTCGATATGGTCTTTTCCCGACCATTTTAATATGGTTAATATTGTTTGTAAAATATAGTGGAATGATCCAAACTTTATGGTCGATATATAAGCCGACGATTCATTCTAATTTGTAAGTTGATATGGTCGATATTATCAATTGTAAAATGTGGTCGGGTAACATGTAAAGAGTTGGTCGATTTCCCTTTGGTCGATGTCGACATATTAGTAAAGTTGTCTTGTTGGTCGAGTATTTAAAGTGGCCATGATGTTGTAAGTGGTCGGGTCACTTTATTTTTAAAAAGTGGTCGAAACTCAAAATAGTCAAGTCATTGGTCGATATTATAAGTTGTCGAGTCTTTTTATGAAGTCGATGGTCGAGAGTCGACCTTTTGTATTATAATTTTGTAATTCAGTCGGTCTCTAGCTGACTCAATAAATCATGTCGATTCAAGTAAGTCATGTCGAGTCGAGTCAAGTCGACCAATCTCAGTCGGTATCGACCACAAGCAGCAGCGGCACATTCAAAACTTGTAGGAATCCTCACGACAGCTGAGTCTACAAAAAGCATGTATTCAAGCAGAAGACATCTATACCACACAAAGAAAGCGCTTCACGTTAATAATGGCAAAAGAACACTTAAATTGATCAAGCCCCCCGGGGCTAACACACATAAACATCTATTCAACGCCATTTCATACGTTTTTCAGGAAGTTGGTGAGTTGGTGCAATGGCAGAGCGTGGAAGCCCAGAGGCTCCTGGACCGTAGAGAATGAGTCTGGCAGGAAGGTGAAAGGGGTAAGCGGCTCGATTGGCCACTACCCGACTGTTGACAGAGACTAAAGGAATCGCAGTTCATGGTTGTTAATGTTTTCTTCGGGACGAAGAAATATTTTGAGGTGGGGGAGATGTTGGAGGGGACCCTCTGGGATCCTTAATTGTCATTATTTACTTATATAATAGTACAATTAAAGAAGCAGTTGGAGTGGGTGCAACTTCTCCAACCACATGTAAGATGTGTAAATATACCTATCAAAGATGAATAAGATAGCTGAATGCATTTCGCTCATCCCTTTTCTTGATTATATCTCTGTGTGTGCTTATACTCTCTGCTTGAATACAACAACGCTTCTGAGTTCTTCGACGTGTGCTTGCTAATGGAGGTAAGGGGGTTGGAATTCTACCATGTAGCGCATCACCAAGACGCTCTGGCGTTTCAGTAGTAGCTTGTTGTCCTTCATTCTCTTCCTAGTAGTTGGATGGTGGAAGTCCAACATCCTCATCGATGGTTTGGATAACATTTTCTTCTTCAACAATAGGCTCCATGTCCAACGCCTCTCTGACTTCATCACTTGTATAACCACAAGAGGTGAACAAATTTTGTGTTTCTTCATGAGCTTCATCTTGAGATAGTAACTTATCACTTTGACTTGAAGTGGGAATTGAAACATCCCCTAATGAGAACCTACGTTTTGCTTCTTGATTACTTCCATCAGGTGCTTTTTCAACAACTATTGTGGAAATTGAAGGTCCCTCTAGTGAATTCTTCCTTTTTTCTTGTCGTGGATTAATAGGATGAACCGTGGTATCCTCTATAATTGGATTTGGATTAGTTTCCAAAGAAAGCCTCTGATTCATCATGTCTATTCTTTTATTTTCTTTCTCTTCTTCAATGACTTCTTGAGGTCTCTTCTTCCTTGCTGATTTTCTTCCTCAATTACCTGCATTCCCCATCACCACAATGATCAATTCAATATAGTTTGTTTTTGTTGCTCCTCAATTACAAGCTTTCAAACCTTTAGTGCTTTAGAACTATAGATCCTTCAAGGTGATTCAATCTTCCTTCTCAATTGTTCATATTTCCCATCAAAACAATGATGAATGAGAAAATTTACCTTTGGTGCTCTTCAATAATAAGCAAATGAAAGTTAAATCATAAATTGTTCCTCAAGTTAATTCTCTTGTACAATTGTGTATATCCACCATCACCATGAAATGGTCTTGAAGCTTGATATCTTATCTTGTGTGCTCCTCAAATATAGGCAAAATGAATCTTTCAAAGACCTTATCTTTGGTGTTATTCAATTGGAGATTCTTCAAGCTTGCTGATTATCTTCTTCAAATATGGCCATATAACCCAACACCACACTGATCAACCATGAAAGATGTCCTCAATGTTGCACCTGCATAACAAAAATAATGATGGAGATGGTGTAAATTGTGAATATTTCCAATGGCGGGCTCGTGCTCTGTTCGAAAAATTGCGGGATATCCTGTTTT
>BSBM01001162.1:2007500-2202246 GCA_027924585.1 Larix kaempferi
TCCAAATAGGGAACCAAAATCCCCTAGTACTTTTTGGCACGGTCACGACCAGTTTGTCAGAGGGCCTCTCCCTTAGGAGGGTTGAAGTCGGGAGACTGGTTCCGGAGGCCTGAGTGGAATACCGCACTCCATTCAGTAACCGAAGGGCTACCTTTCGCGGTTAGCGGGATATCCCTGTATAGGGGTATTGCGGTCAACGAACTAAACGGCAGATTCACCTTTCTGGACGTGTCATGAACGGGGTGTCTTAGTTGCCATTCTTCTAGGATTGACTACCCGGTGTCCCTCCCGGTAGGGGGATATCATAGCCACTTGGCTTTCCTACTCATATTGTCTGACTTGGATTTCATCACCTTGCAGAGGATATGTTTAGTTGAGTCAGAATACTTTTAGTTAGGTGTTTGCATGCTCCTTTACCTCCCTTTGGTCTAGTGAGTCCACCATTTTTTCTTTTTAGGAAACCTGCTGCTTGTTGGTATTCTGACCATCTTTGTTGACACTCCACCTATTGTAGCACAGCTGTTGCAGTGGGTGTTTTGAGTTGGTTGTTGGCCTGAGTGCCTTGCTTTTTAGCTCTCCTTCTGCACACTCGGTTGCATTAGGCCTTTTTTGAGCTGTTTTTACTCACCTCAACCCACAGAGATTAGACACCATCTGTCACCATTGAGTCCCCGAGACATTCTCGGCGCCTCAGGGGCGAGCCCCCACAGCACGGTTCTCTTGACACCACACGTCATAGATTCCGATCATTATCCGTTGATACCACTCATCACAGATCTAGAGCCTTGTCACTTGACTCCACTCGTCAGCGACGTAGGTCTCCGTCACCAGATAGTGACGCACCTTACTTTACCTCCGATTCTGAGACAGAGTCTGAGAACCCTATTTATACTGCCCCTACTAGCCCCATGGCTGGTACGACTTCCACTCCGTTTGTCATAGGGACCATTGGTGGCACATCCACCACTACACCAGTTACTACACCTGTTTTGGGTATGCCCTCCATGGGGAACCCATCTACTGTACCCCTCACGGTACCTATTCCCACAGCGGGAATCCCTATCCCCACTACATCAGTGGCTCATACTACCTATGGTGGTGCTGGACCATCCTCCACTACCTTAGTTCCCCCACTTGGGGGCACCACCCCAAATCTTGTCCCTCCACTTGGGGGCACTGGCCCCAACTTGGTCCAAAGCACTACTGTGTCACACCCTTCTTCCAGTTTGCCATTCATGGCTAGCCTCAACCTACCTGACCTGGCCAGATTGACCAACGATCCTATTCGACACGACCCTACATGGCCTCATATGCCTACCAAACTCCCCTCTGATATCCCTAAGTTCGAGGGGAAGGCCGGTGAGGACCCACAAAACCATATCATGTCTTTCCACCTATGGTGTTCCTCTAACTCCATCGTGGATGACTCTGTTCGCCTCCGTCTCTTACAGCGCACCTTCACTGGCTCTGCAGCCAAATGGTATATCGAGCAACCACATGGGACCCACGCCACCTTTGCTTCCCTGGCCTCGACCTTCCTGCAGTTCTTCCAGTTGCCTGTTCGCTATGACGCGGGCGTTGAGATCCTTCTATCTTGTAGACAAAACACGGCTACCCATATCACGGACCACATCCATGAGTGGCGTCGACGCCGTAGCTTATGCAAGATCAAACTTGACGACCGTATCTTCCTAGATTGGTTCCTCAAATCCCTTCTCCCTGTTATCGCTAAGGATGTAGCCTCAGAAAGACCCCAGTCTGAAGAAGAAGCCATCCTTAAGGCTCAACAGTTCGACCTCATTTACGCCCAATCGGGTTACCTTTATACCATTATACCTGATGCCCCTCGCGGCGAGTCCTCCCAGCATGATGCGCCGGGGGCATCCCACGCTGCAGATGGTATCATTGGCCGTGTTTCTTCGCATCCCCAACCATTTTCTATAGCACGTCCTACCCCTGGCCCCGACCTGTCGCGGGCTACGTCACAGTCTGGAGCAACCAACTCATATGCTCCTATGACACATCACCATTCCCATGGACCCTCATGTCCACCTCAGTGCTTCGGGTATGCGACTCCTGCTTATGCTCCTCCAGTCGCCCCTCAGCCTTACTACCATCAGCAGGCTGCCTCAGCTCCTGCACCTTCACAAGCCCCACCAGCTTATTATCCGCCACAGGCAGCCCCTGCGGCACATCCACAACCTGCTCCGCAGACCTATCAGCAACCCCCTCAAGTTGCTGCACCTGCTCAGCCTCAACCTACATATCATCCTCCGCAGCCTGCTCCGGCACCTGCGCCACCTCAAAATCCACCTGCTGCCCAAGGACAAGTTTACGCCCAACAGAACCCGCAGCAAAACCAGAATAACCAACGCAACAAGGGCCAACAGAACCGCGGCAAGGGCCGTAATCGTGGGAATAACCAACCTGCAGACCAAGCTGGTCAACCGGCTAATCCCCCCGACAACAACAATGCGGCCCCCGCTAATCAAAACCCTGATCGCCCGCCCAAGCAGGCTAAAAACCCGAATTTGCGAACGAACCACCCTTGTTCTATTTGCGGGGTCTATGGACATTACACACATGCTTGCCCACACTTGGAGCGAGCCCGGCAACTCTGGGTTGACGAGGCCCATCGCCAAGGGCATGCGGCTCCCCAAGCGCCACCCAACCCCCCCCAACCTCAACAACCCCCTTTGGTGCTGCAAAACCCCTTACCAACCCAAGGTGTGGTGAACACTCAGCTGTTGGCCCCTCAAGCTAACGCGCAACCCCAACAACAACAGATCACATACGCCGCTCCTGACCAACCCATGTTTGACTCAGGTACCCACCACTTACTGATGATGTCATCTGCTGATGTCAACCTCCAGACCCGTCGGAACCAATATGGCTCCACCTCTGAAGCCACTCCCACGGATAAAACTACTAACGCCCATCCCACCGATCAAGCGTTACGTATACCTCCGCCGCCCATAGACGGCGCTGCGAAAGCAGCTCATTTCCCACTTCGCCGAATCAACAATAACCCTAATGCACGCGCTGCGTCAAACTACAACATCGTAGACGACCTAGCTCAATCTCCCGCAGCCATGTCTGCACTAGAGGTCTTGAAGAATTGCCCTTCCCAGCGCAAGACCTTACTCTCCGCCATTGGGGGCATTGACCCAAATGATTCGAAGATGATGGCATTTGATTTAGACCAGTCTGAACCACGCCTACCTTCCAGCTTAGCATTCCAAGTTACTGTTTCCGTTAGGAATCTTGTTATACATCGGTGCATCATCGATGAGGGTGCCTCCACATGCGTTATGTCTACATTCGTATGGCAGAAGCTAGGATCCCCTCCTCTCCAGCAGTCCACCACTGCGTTACGCGCCTACGACGGTCGTTCGGCCCAGCCCCAAGGCCTCCTACCCAACGTACACGTCCAGTTAGGTGGTAAAACCGTCCTTATTGACATAGAGGTAATCAATGCCCAATTAGATTACAACCTTTTACTTGGCCGCAGCTACATGTATGCCATGCGGGCGGTTGCCTCTTCCGTCTTTCGCACCATGATGTTCCCCCATGAGGGACGCGTAGTTAAAATTGAACAGCTCACATACTATGATCCCAGTGCTCCCGCGGCACCTGAAAACGTTCTCCCCATGGTTGAACAACCTGTTTCTCCTGCCACCACTTCGTTTGTTTCCTCTTCGGGGCCTGGAGTCTACTCAGACGCGCCGATGACCTCCACCTTTCAATCCATTCCTCCGCCGTCATCTACACCCGAAATGTCTGACTTATGTACCTTGTCCCATGACAACCTACCACCTAATACTCAACCACCCTTGTTGCCTAAACCACCATTGGTACCTAGCCACATCGGTGTTACACCGATCCATACGATCCCCTTCCTAGTCCCTCCATCGGGAGTAGTAAGCGCCCCGGTCATGGCTACCCTTAGCCTCCCTGGGTTAACCTTGGGATTACCGGTATGGTATCTTTCGCCTCCCGTTCGCCCGCCGACACCAGATGTCGTCCTCCAACCGGTGCAACCCATGGCTACTACCACTCAGCCACCTCCCGGTGTATCTACCCCTTCGTCCTCCACGACGCCCCCTCCTACTCCCAAACCCACTGGGGGCAGAGGTCCACAACCTTACACTGCTGTCCCACCTCCCAAGACAGTCAAAAACCCTCCAGTATTTCGTGCTCCTCCCAAATGCTCGCTGTGCGATGAGTTAGGCCATGCCACTCACCAATGCCCACAGTTACCAGCATTACAGAAGCACATGCAGATGCTCGACGATGACCCTAGCATCCCAACTGTCGAACTCAACCCCACTCCCAAGCCTAAAGATAAGTCCCTACGTACCAACCACTCCTGCGCCATATGCGGTATTTACGGGCATTATTCACATCATTGTCCCGATCTCCCGGATTACAGAGCAGCTCTCTATGAGATGAACAATCTGGATCTTGAGACTGCACCACCTACCATTGAGGAGATCTACCCCCCAGACTCTTCACCTTCTGGAGAGATTAACACCATTTACATGATCTCTTCCACTACCATTCCCTCGTCAACCGATTTGACAACGCAAACTTTCCGTACCGATGAGGAAGTTCTTGAGGCCCTGACTGCCCCGGATTATCCCTGGGACGATATGCACCATCATTCCTCTTTCATCCCAGAAGAATCCTCCTCTAGCACAGCTAACCAATTCACAGTTGAATCCAAAGACTTCCTCCCCACCAAGGTCGACTGGTTCAAGGACCCTATCCCTGCTCCTGATGCCTTCGAGGAGGGTAACATGGCCAACATCTCACCTGTCATCCAAGTTGATATTGCTGCTCCAGGACGTGCCCCTAAACTCATTACTTTAGGAGCATTCTGCAGTAAACAAGAGATTGAGGACTACATACACCTTTTTAGAGAATTCCGTGATGTCTTTGCCTGGTCCTATACCGAAATGCCTGGTCTTGACCCTACAATTCTAGAGCACCACATTGACACATGGCCTGATGTACCCCCCGTTCGTCAGCAACAACATCCTCTTTCTCCCTCAAAGTTCTTAGGATGTGCCCCTAAACTCATCAATTTAGGAGCCTCCTGCAGTCAGCATGAGATCGAGACCTACCATCAACTCTTCCAGGAGTTCCATGATGTCTTTGTTTGGCCCTCTCCCGGAATGCCTAGATTCAACCTCGCCATTCTCGACCATCACATGGACACACGGCCAGAGGCACTTCCTATTCATACAGAAACCGACTCTGAAGGCCCTCCTTTGCGCAACCCCCTTGCTGGGTTGTATCCTCCGGAGTCTCTATCCCTAGAATAGCTCGCGGCCTCATTGGTCCGCATTGTACAGTTTGCTCTCTTTTTGTTTTTTCACCTTTTTTACCATCATCTTACATTCATCATTTCTGCATGATTACAGATGGACCATCTTCCACCTTGTTACACTGGCTTCGCTGATGGCGCAAGCCGCTGGTCTCCCAACCTGGCTTCTGCAGCATGGGTCTTGTACTCCCCTTCCAACGAGATGATTCACCTTGACGGAATATGTATAGGCGCTGCTACCAATAACCAGGCGGAGTATGACGCTGTGACCGGTCTCTTGACTGCCGCCCTCCAAATGGGCATAAGTCACCTTCATGTGTTCCTTGACTCCCAGCTACTTGTCTCCCAGCTCAACAACTGCTACCAGGTGCGTGATCCCTGCCTTTTTAGAAAGTTCCTGCGCACAAAACAACTCAGTCGACAATTTGAATCCATCACATTCACACATGTCCCCAGAGCCCAAAATAGTGTCGCAGACCAAATGGCCAACAACATCCTAGAATGGCATATCAATCATACCATGTAACATCATGCATCACATTCCCATAGCATCTCATAAAAATATATATAAAAACCCAAAAAGATTGCATCACATCCACATTTGCATCCATGTACATAAATCACATGCATATCCATAGGGGCATCCACGTGCCTAAACATACACATGTCGCATCACATACAATACACAAGGGGCATCCACGTGCCTAACATCCTAACCTACTTGCATCCACGTGCACCATAACCATATCATAACTCATAAAGCGCATCCACGTTCGTACACATAAAACAACATCATATAAAAAGGTGCATCCATGTGCATATATATATATATCTCAAAAAATATACATGTTTGGTGCTATACATGTCCTGAGTACCCCTGTACTCAGCTATACAAAAAAATGGCTATACATGCCTAAAGCCTCATCTACATACATGCCGTAGCTACAAAACTCGGGGGAGTCCCCTGCGCCCCCTAATGGGAGTCGTATCCTGCATCACTGCCTGTATCGGCTGCCTCTGAATCCTCCCCTCGCTCCTCCTCCGGCAAGTCCTCCTCTCCTCCGGCCTCCTGTGCCCGTACCCGGTCCACTAGGACCGCCACCCGGATCGCGATGGATCTGAACTCTCGGGGAGCCATCATGCAATCCTGCACTATAGCAGGGTCGATATCCCACCATCCCTCGTCGGTCACCCCTACCAGTAACCGGTCTAGTAGCTCCCGGACAGACTCTAGTGTCACCGCTGGATCCCGGCGCCGCACCTCTCCTCGCCCAGGTAGCGCTGGGACGGCCACAATACCTCTCCGTGCCACATGTCCTGGCGGTGGCCTCGGACCCACATCTGTAAGAACACCCATATGTCAGTTACAGTATATCAATCTCCTATCCTATAAATAAAAATATACATAACATACAACAAAAACACATACGTACCATCGGGACCCCATGCCTGTCCTGGTGCTCGTGGCGCCTCCGGATCTCCCGTGAAGTCCATATCCCGATACGGGAAGTCGTCCAGTGTCAGTGGTATCTGGAGCCACTGCAGGTACAACTCCTGCGTAAAGTACCTGCCCACGTCGCCGCCACCACGGCGGCGCATCATCTCGCCCCAACGAACCATCCGGGGCTCCCTCATCCCTCCTGGCCTGATCGGCACCCGTGGCCGCAGTGTGGGTACCCTCTCCATAAAGAAGGCACATAAGAAGGAACCAAAACAAAAGCCCTTGCCATCTTCCTTCGCTGCCGTCAGCTGTCGCTGAACGCAGGTCAGGAACATCTGGCCCCACGCGTAGTACACTCCATCCAGTATGCGCTCTACCATCTGCATCTGACCCCCAGACACCTTCTCGGGTGACTGAGAACCCAATACTCGTACCACGCATGCCGCCATGGCCTGCACTGCCGGCTCCTGTAGGTCCCTCACCAAAAGTGCATTCCTATGCACCCTCGCGTCAGGACCACAGTACCTCCCCAACATATCCTCCATGTCGACATCCGCGGCAACCCGCGGCTGTGTGTCTGCTACCCTGCCCAGGCAGGGCAACCTCGTCAGAAAGTATACATCGGTCAGGGTGAGATCCACCCTCTCACCCTGTACCCGGAAAGCCTGGATGACTGGCTCCCAGAAGCTGATCAGACGGTTCAGCAGCAATGCTGCTGACCGTATCATGGGTATCTGTGCGAACTTCAGAAGTCCACACATTCCCAACACAGCTCGCACATGGTCATTCTCTCGGATGAACTCCATGGTCTCATCCGGGATCTCCCGCTCTCTCCAGAGCACCTGTGGCATCCTGCCAATCACACAAAGTAAACTCATCAGACTCATGTCAAGTAAAGTAAAGTACTTTTCCCTCTCCCAGAAGCCCTAATAGCTCGGCCCAAAACCGCGGCTTTCGGGCTTCCTGCCGCGGTTTTCGACCGCGGCTGTCAGGCATTTGGTCGCGGTTCCCAACCGCGCCTGTCAGCCCAAAACCCGCGGTTGGGAACCGCGTGTTCCTCCTTGGAACTCGAGGTACTCGACCGCGGTTCCATCCAGGAATCACGCGGTCTCCAACCGCGTGGTTCGGCCCGAAACTCGCGGTCTTCAACCGCGGTTTCGACCCCCTAACCCGCGGTCCACCCCACGTGGACCGTACAAATCAACCCTGGGACCCACTACCCAACCCCCCAACCCGAAAAAATATGCAGGTATGAGTTTAATGAAATACCTATATCTCACGAATCAGCAAACAGCCAGACGGATCGTCCAGAAATGCCACCTAAGCTCTGGTCCACTCAACTCACAAGTCAAAGTCAACAAGTACAAATGACACATGTCATGTTGGACCCACCACTATTTATAGTCAGTTGACTTTTTCTTGTTTTGGTCATTCTGGCCCCATACGGAGTCCGTTTTCCAAACCGTTTCCACCACTGGAATCAGCACGACGAGACCGTCATGATGGTCACCTCGTTGCATTATTTTTGTCCTGTCATTTTTGCCCATTTTTTAGACACCACTAGTCGCCTCGGTTTGCGTGCCACATCGGCCGTTCTCCGTTTTTCACATGTTTTATATCATCGGATTCATTTTTCCGAGCTGGTGATGATGTTAGAGATCATTTCTCGCTCTCACCTCCAGATTTTCTGGGCATTTTTCAAAATGCCCCCGTCACCTCGGTTTGCGTGCCACATCGGCCGTTACCCGTTTTTGACACCCTTTATATCGCCGGATTCATTTTTCCGAGCTCGTGATGATGCTTGAGATCATTTCTCGCTCTCACTCGGTACAATTTCAACATTGTGTCCCGACACCTTGCTGCCTCGATTTGCGTGCCACATCGGCCGCCATCGGATTGTTCCACTTTTTGTACATGAGCCATTCACTCCTGTCATACTGCAAATGTCTCGTTATTTTGCCACCATTTCATCTATCCCGCAAGGAGGCCCACCAGTGTTTCCCCCTACCCTCGTTCTTGGTCACCATTATTGATCCTTGATTGAACACTTCCTCCTTGCCTGGCCATTCCTTTTGTTCGGTATAAATTTATCCCTTTTTCGGGCCGGACAAGTCCTTTACGAAAAAGGCACTTAGGGAGTTTCCGTTAAGCTCTTTTCTGACTCCTAAAAGAATGAAAAGATCACCGAGCAATCTTGCTTCCTTTCATGCTCGTTAAAGTACCTGAAAGGGCGTCTATCTGGTATAAGTTTACCCCTTTTCCGGACCTGGTAGACTAATTACGAAAAAGGAATACTCTAGTCACACCGGCTAGAAGAGTTCTTCATTGCATCCTTTTATGCTTCTTTGGGCCTTGGAGACTAAATCTACGAAAAAGCAACCCCCTGGAGTCTTCTTATTTGCTTTCAGACTCTCTAAAATTGAAAGCAACCACGAGCATGCACTGTCCTGGGCTCGTAAAATCCACACGACAGTACCATTCCACCATCTCAGAGTCTTCTTATCGCTTTCAGACTCCTTAAAATTGAAAGCAACCACGAGCATGAACTGTCCTGGGCTCGTAAAATCCACACGACAGTACCATTTTGCACACACTTCTTCTAGTTCCTTAACCCTTGAAGAAGTTTTTCCCCGTGCCTCCTGGCACTTTGATCTATCATCTCGGCAGCACCCCCAATCAGGTCGCCTTTGTTCAGAGTATTCTGCAGTCTTCTGCCATTTTTACACCAGCTTGAGTCTCCCTCAACCCAGTAACCTTCCCAGATCCCATACAGCTATGATCCCTCTCCCCTTAGTCAGTTTCATATGCTGCCAGATCATTCCCATTATCATACTCTGAACAAAGGAAGTTTGAGTCCACCCACTCTACTTGCCTAGTTGTCCCCCCACAGTTTATCAGTCCTGCCATCAGCACTATCACATTTCGGTCTTGTACCTCGCGCTCCTGTCAAGGAAACATCATTGCCTTGATAGTTGCAGGTCTCCCTCTGTCGACGACAGCTCCTCTATTCCAGAGGATAGGCCCAGAGGTCCCTACGCCTTGGACTTATCACCATCTGTGGTACGTGCCTACGGATCATTCTGAGAGGAGACATCATTGCCTCTCCGAGTGGTTGTTCCTCACATGCTCGACTTCAGCACCTTGATCGCATCGTTGAGGATCGCGTAGGATTATATCCCCTCAGTTTTTAGTCGACGACCCCGGATTTCCCCTGACTCTAGCACATTGGTGAGTCACTTCGGAACGACCAGTTATATGTTCCCGTGGATGTCCGGGCTGCGTTGGCGATTGTATCCGGAAGCCATCCAGTTACATGCTTCCTTGAGTACCCAGTTTCAGTTCCAGTTCCGTGTACCATTGTGAGTGTACCCCTTGTCACTCTGATCCAGCAGCTCATCAGCCCCTTTGGTACCACACTTAGTAGCACTGTTGATTGTTCCAGTACACCAATTCTGCAGTTCACACATGATCCGCTCAGCAGTATGTCCCAGTTTTGTGTCCCCTCGGGACTCTTATGATGTACACAGTGGTCATGTCTATTACAGGTCCCCCTTTTCGGGCCTCACAGTTCTGTTTATGTATCTTGATACGAGCATGGGTATGCCCGCCTCGTCCATATATTGAGATTATTCCTCAGTCAGTATTTGAGGTCATGTATGTTTCAGGTCCCCATTTTTTGGACCCCAGTGTTATTATGTTATATCCTGATACGAGCATGGGAATGCCCGCCTCATCCATATTGAGGTTATGTACTTTTAGTTCTTGCAGTTGTTCGGGATCGTTGTTCCGGGCTTCAGTTTGTTTCTTATCTTCTCTCCACATCCCAGGAAAACCATTCATGACTAATGATGTCCATCGGCCATACGATGAGCTCCTGCCCTCGCACATCAGGGGGCAATCTGTTAACACCCAAAAAGTGCTCACTAGCTCATTTACCACATTATATGGCTCATTTGCCCATTTTCCTACCATATTTCCATTAAAAAACCCAAAAAATCCCACAAAAATGCCTCCAAAAGGCCACAAAACCCTCAAAATAGCCTAAAAAAGGCTAAAAAAACCCCCTTTTCCTCCAAAAATAGCAAAAATACCCTAAAAAGGGAACAAAAAATATAAAATAATGAGGAAAAGGAGGAAAAAACCCTATACAGCTGCATAAAACCATGTGTTTCCTAAAACCATGGGTCAGCACTCCACCACCAAAAAACTATAAATAGGTGATGGAGATCCCTTATTCCATATCCACAATCACAAGCACCCTTACTCTGCCAAAATCTCTCTCGAAACCCTAGTTCACCATTGAACTACTTTCACCTTGAGAGCCACTTTTGGCCCATTCCCATCATTGGAGAAGGAGAAGGAGCATCTTGAAGCTTGGAGCATCCTCTTGGACACTGCAAAGGGCTTCATCAAACCTTCTCTTTGAAGGTAATATCAATACAAAAAGCCATTCTTTCAATTTGATGTTTATGTTTCATGCATGCTTTAGAAGTAATTTAATTTTTTGTTTTAGCTTAATTAGTTTAATATACTGAACTGCTACTAAGGAGTCCATTCTCCTTAGTAGGTGCTCATTTGCACAAGCTAGGGGTAAAACCCTAGCTACAGAAACTAGGCATTAAGTAGCCTTTCTAGTAGCCTCGACTAACATAGCAATCCCTTCCAGCGCATGATTTCTTTTGTTATGCTGTGGTTGCTCAGCCTCCAAAGCTTTGATCTTCTCTGTCAGCAGCTTGTTCTTTTCCTTCAGTTTTTGCACCTGCTAGTTCAAGTCATCAGTCTGAGCCTCTGCTTCTCTTTTCCTCTTCAAAGCCTTCTTAGCAACTACATTCAGCTCCTGATAACGAGCATTAGCTTCACCTAAGTCCACCCTTAAAAGTTTATTGGTTTCTATAAGTCTATCATTTGTCTCATTAAGAAACACTATTTCTGCTTGATGTTGTTTTTGGACTTTCCTGAGACTTTCAATCTCTGAACATATCTTTATTTCTCCATGCAAAGTAGGATCCTAAGATGTGGAAGGTGGAATATCCAGCTTTCTGAAGATTAACTCTTCTTCATATTTATCTTTTTTTAATCTTTGTGCAATTTCAAGTTCATCTTGCTCCATTTTAAGAATGACTTCTTCTTCTTCAACTTTATTTACTTCTTCATCTGCTTCCTCCCTCTTTGTGTAATCTTGTTGTAGGCTCGTTTGATGAGAATTTGATCTATCTTTCTCTTCTTCACCTACATCAGTTGAAGAACTTTCAACTAAGGTTACCTCCTCTGTCTGTTGATTAGAGCTTGAACCTTTTTCCATCATATTCTTTGTAGTTGATCTTGTTCTAAACCTCCAACTTGATTCTTTTAATTGCATAAGAAGGATTGCATCTGCTTCAAAGTCGGTATCTTGCAAATTTTCATCTTTGGTATTATATGCAAAAGACTGTGTAACTAATTTCTCAACTATATCCTGTTCTGATGTAACTTGACCTTGAAATTGTTCAGCAATAGAACTAATTGTCCGCTCTATTCCTTGATTTTCTTGACCATGTTCTTGCTTCTCTTCAAATACATTAACCTGCTCCTAATTTTCTTGGATTTTTAGCTTTTCCTGTGACAACGGATTCTCAGAAATATCCTGTATCGAGACTCCTCCACTCTTATTCTTTTTGCTTTCCCTTTTAGGATTTCTCTTATTTACAGACTCATCCCGCTCAGCAATGAAACCAGACCAATATATAAAATGCTCCTAGGTCTTCTGCTCCTTCTTTAACACTGTTTGAATAATAAGTTTTATCATTCCATGATGAAATATTGACTGCCTTTAAACCTCAGGCTGCGCCTTTACCTTACTTGACATCTTCTGGATACTCTTATACAGGAAAAATGGCACATTCATTTTACAGTTCATTTTAAGATGCATTAAAAACCTAATATGGTATTTAAAAACCATTGAAAACCTGCCCTCGCATGTAATATAGGTTTGTATAACGCCAAGTACATCCCTCCATTCAAGTCGAAAATTTGATATATGAACTCCATTGCACCAATTTAAATCTTCTTTACCTGGCAGTAAGAAAGGATTTGGGTCAAACTCGAAGGGAAGTTTTTTGAACCATAACTCCCCCTCCATGGTGATACCTGTAGCCTCAAAAATTAGGGCTTCTGACAGCTGAAATCGCAGGGTTTTGAATTTAATAACATCCTCATTCAGGTTCTTTGCAAAATAAATCGAAACCTCCTCGTTAAACCCTGTGATTTTCTTGAAGAAATTGAACCACCCAGCTACCCTGAACACATCTGCACATAACAAAAATTTGTTTTCCAATTGCGTATCCATTGGCTCTACCCTGTTGGTCTTACCACTCCTACCATTCTTTCCCATTTTACAACTGTACTCTGCTAATTAAATCTCTGAAGAAAAGAAAAATGACAAATGTTTCAAGTTTGGAAGCTAACCGCATTCAACAAGCAGGTGTCTTCAACTCTGCGATTCTCAAATTAATTCATTCCCTCAAACTCCAATTTTTCTAATAATGGAACATTATGAAACTTACACCTATCACAAGTCTTTGACATGTGTCTCATCATTTCAAATAATTATAACAAAGACTCTCCAATCATCACAATTCGAGCCAACCATTACTCACCATGAATAACCATGTTTTCCATCATATGGGATTCTTGTAGTGCATTAGGGGTTTATTTTGCAGTTTGCGCTACCAAAATCTCCAACATAGCATATTTGATAAATACCCTTGACATAAAGTTTTAAAGTTGGTTAAAAAACTTTATAATAAAGCTGAATAAGTGTAAGTGAAAACTTTGAGATTAATAGCATGTTGATAAGCCATTTTGAATATTTTCAATTAAAGTAAAATAAAATCAACCAAAATTTAATAAAAATAAATTGAAAAGAAAATAATACAAACTATGGATAAATAAAAGAAAATAAATTTCAAACCAACATAAAGAAAACACGCAAAAACAAAAGGGAACAATTTTAGCATTAACAACCCTCCAAGGAGAACTACATCAATATAGAAGAAGGGTTTCAGGAGAAAATTTGGAGCTCCTCACTAATGTAGCAGTACAGACAGAATGATTGTCTCTCCTATTTAAAGCCTAAAATTTATCCCAATCACAAATTTTGGCCTCGGCTTAAAGGGAATGCAGCTGAAATCAGCAAAAAAATATATGTTTGAAGACAGTCATTACGCAAGAATAGTTTAGAGTGAGGAGGAGCTGTGTTGGATGAATTTGAAACTCGAAATTTCGATCCCTACTCTAGGATCGAAACTTTCTCCTGATGATGATCCCAGAGTAGGGATCGAAACGTCGAGTTTCAAATTCGTCCAACACAACTCCTCCTCACTCTAAAAAACATATCTCTGTCTAAAACTCCTAAATCCAGAGTTGTTGGCTAGGGTTTCATTTTTTATAGTCCTAAACTAACCAGATGCTCCCACAAAGTTACATGGGAATATATCAGACTTAGAAGAAGCCAGAGTAACCACCCAGGGTTCCTAAAAGAATATTTTTGAAGGTAGGTGATCAAACCCTAAAAAATATGGCATTTTCCAGAATTTCTGTAGCGCCAGTGGGCCAAAAATAGAAGGTGCGCTACAAAAGTTTCCATAAATTTTGCAGCATCCACACACTACAGATTTGGTGATACACTACAAGAGTTTTGGGAAGACTCATTTGCATCACAAATAGTTTCCAAAGAATGGCAGGTATTGTTAACAAGCAAATTAACACCCTTAGTCATGTGACAGAAGAAGCATATTTTTACTATGTGCCCGCAACATGAAGACAGAACACAAATACATTCAGAGACAAATCCTCTCTGATCTAATCACTTCTTCCATAAATGGGAGGATTAGGTGAAGAAAGTAAGAACCTAAGGAGATCAAGTTCAGTCATCGAACCGCTCATGAAAGGTCCAAACTTAAGCTACACCAATCAAATAGTGAAGAGAAATGCATTAAAGTGCATTAATTGTGCTTAAAGTATGCTAAGTTGTGCAAAAAATCCTAAAAACTATGGAAAGTGGGTTTTTGAGTGAAAATAATATAAAATAAGGAAAAGGAGCAATCCCACATTGAGAAGAAAATCTTGAAGGCCTGTTTCCCAATGCTATATAAGAAGGGCATTTGGGGCACGGTAGAGAGAACAAAGGAAGAGCAAAGGCATGCTGGAGAGATTCTGAAGGAGGAGGAAAAGCTCAATTTCTTCAAAAGCAAGGGTGGAGAAAGGAAAGCGCCAACGCAGCCCGGACATCCACAGGAACATACAACTGGGCGTTCCGAAGTGACTCACCAATGTGCTAGAGTCGGGGGAAATCCGGGGTCTTCGACTAAAAACTGATGGGATATAATCCTACGCGATCCTCAACGATGCGATCAAGGTGCTGAAGTCGAGCATGTGAGGAACAACCACTCGGAGAGGCAATGATGTCTCCTCTCGGAATGATCCGTAGGCACCTACCACAGATGGTGATAAGTCCAAGGCGTAGGGACCTCTGGGCCTATCCTCTGGAATAGAGGAGCTGTCGTCGACAGAGGGAGACCTGCCCCTATCAAGGCAATGATGTTTCCTTGACAGGAGCGCGAGGTACAAGACCGAAATGTGATAGTGCTGATGGCAGGACTGATAAACTGTGGGGGGACAACTGGGCAAGTAGAGTGGATGGGCTCAAACTTCCTTTGTTCAGAGTATGATAATGGGAATGATCTGGCAGCATATGAAACTGACTAAGGGGAAAGGGATCATAGCTGTAATGAATCTGGGAGGATGACTGGCTGAGGGAGACTCAAGCTGGTGTAAAATGGCAGAAGACTGCTGAATACTCTGAACAAAGGCGACCTGATTGGGGGTGCTGCCGAGATGATCGATCATAGTGCCAGGAGGCACAGGAGGGTACTTCTTCATGGGTTAGAAGAAGTTTGTGTAAAAATGATACTGTCGTGTGGATTTTACGAGCCCAGGACAGTTCATGCTCGTGGTGGCTTTCAATTTTAAGGAGTCTGAAAGCGATAAGAAGACTCTGAGGTAGTGGAATGGTACTGTCGTGTGGATTTTACGAGCCCAGGACAGTTCATGCTCGTGGGTGCTTTCAATTTTAGAGAGTCTGAAAGCAAGTAAGGAGACTCCAGGGGGTTGCTTTTTCGTAGATTTAGTCTCCAAGGCCCAAAGAAGCATAAAAGGATGCAATGAAGAACTCTTCTAGCCGGTGTGACTAGAGTATTCCTTTTTCGTAATTAGTCTACCCGGTCCGGAAAAGGGTTAAACTTATACCAGATAGACGCCCTTTCAGGTACTTTAACGAGCATGAAAGGAAGCAAGATTGCTCGGCGATCTTTTCATTCTTTTAGGAGTCAGAAAAGAGCTTAACGGAAACTCCCTAAGTGCCTTTTTCGTAAAGGACTTGTCCGGCCCGAAAAAGGGATAAAATTATACCGAACAAAAGGAATGGCCAGGCAAGGAGGAAGTGTTCAATCAAGGTTTAGTAATGATGACCAAGAACGAGGGTAGGTGGGAACACTGATGGACCTCCTTGCGGGGTAGATGAAATGGTGGCAAAATAACGAAACGGTTGCAGTATGACAGGAGTGAATGGCTCATGTAAAAATGTGGAACAATCCGATGGCGGCCGATGTGGCACGCAAACCGAGGCAGCAAGGTGTCGGGACACAATGTTGAAATTGTACCAAGTGAGAGCGAGAAATGATCTCAAGCATCATCACGAGCTCGGAAAAATGAATCCGGCGATATAAAGGATGTCAAAAACGGGTGACGGCCGATGTGGCACGTAAACCGAGGTGACGGGGGCATTTTGAAAAATGCCCAGAAAATCTGGAGGTGAGAGCGAGAAATGATCTCTAGCATCATCACCAGCTCGGAAAAATGAATCCGATGATATAAAACATGTGAAAAACGGAGAACGGCCGATGTGGCACGCAAATCGAGGCGACTAGTGGCGTCTGAAAAATGGGTAAAAAATGACAGGACAAAAATAATGCAACGAGGTGACCATCATGACGGTCACGTCGCGCTGATTCCAGTGGTGGAAACGGTTTGTAAAAACAAAAAACGAAAAAGAAAGTACTGTACAATGCAGACCAAAATGGGGCCGCGAATTATTCTATGGATAGAGATTCCGTAGGATGCAACCCATCATGGGGGTTGCGTAAAGGGAGGCCTTTAGAGTTGGTTTCAGTAAGAACCTGGAGTTCCTCTGGCCGTGTGTCTATGTGATGGTTGAGAATGGTGGTGTCGAAACCGGGCATTCCGTTAGAGGGCCAAGCAAAGACATCACGGATGTCACATACCCCAATTTTATTAAAATAATGTAATTATTTTTAATATTCCTGAGAACATTATGTTAAATTAAATGCTAAGTAGGAAGGGATGACTCAGCAGAGTCTCCAGAAATGGAATGTAAAATCTGAATAATTATTATTAATAAATAAATTATGGAGACAACAGCATGGGAGAGCTGTTAAAAGAGGTTACTGGTCTAACTGGTGGATGGAATTAGGTGGAAGGACAAAAGACAAGTGGCAGCATCCTCAAACACTTCCTGAGTTGCAGGTGGCAACTTCCCTATATTTTGGGGTCATGATTCCCCAAGAAAGTGGAATCTGAGCAGGTGGCTCATTAATGACAGTTAGCCCAACTAAGACCTAGGCAATCTTTTAAATACTACTCAATGAACTGAGCTGGGGGTTCAGCAATTGTTCTAGAGGGAGAATACATTCAGGTGAATGCTATTCAGGAGTCCCATTGAGGAAGTGGGAAAACAGTAAGGAAGTGTTTTTGAAGCAGGAAGTTGCAGTAACTTGGTTCCAGTATAGCTAATTTGGGCTGAGGGAATTATTGGCCGTACCTAGATTCCAGCCAGTTAGACCAGAGCAAGCTCGGGGGTCCTGAGAAGTGCTGTCTGGGCACTCTCCAGGAATTGGTAGGGAGGAACAGCCTCCCATTGCTGTTATTGTCTACCATAGCTACAGGTTCTGCCACTCTTCCTGTTGTTGATTTAATTTATTTTCATATGAGATAGACTAGTACAACTATGTTTTTGACTGTATTCAACTTCAGTAAATCAGTCTCTGTACTCCCTTTTGTTATAAATTTCAGAAACGCAGATGTTATAGAGATTTCCTATTTTTATTTAAATAGAGTATTTATCTTATACAGAACCTAATTGTTACTGTTATAGTTAATAATTACCATGTTTAGGCATATTCTAGAATTCCTGTTAATGGTTCAATAATAGACAGAAATATTAAACAATAGATATTCCAGTAATATACCTGCATATATATATGTATAGCATATTTCAGTCAACTTTAGTTTTAGGTCATTCTTATATTGAGTTAACAGATAAACAAAACTCATTTTAAATATATTGTTTATACTCAGAACATGTTTGACAGCTATCGATTATCTAAAGAGGTGACTGTAACAATATTTCATTGTTACAAGCTTCCACATAATCTTAATCATCTACACAGTAGTCAAACACAAACACTTAGCAACTGTATAGTATTATTCTCCTTCAACCTAGTAATTATAATACATTAGCCATGCTTATTATAATAGAATTAACAAAGTTGTTTTAAACAAAAACAAACATATTACACAACAGAGAAACTGTCGATGAACGCAACCATCTTTGGCTGTTACAAACCATCTTAAGTTTACACAGTAATCATATTTATTCAGTACAAATGTTCTTCCTTAGGTAGTCCACAAACCCTACACGGCCGTAGCCTTATATTATTCCTTCGACAGACTGAAAAACAATTGAAAAGAATGCTTTTTATGACAGACAGAACCTACAGCATCTTAACACATAGTTCTATGTATATATTATTCTATTCATAGTTTTATTTAATAATTATATAGATTCAAAATAAATTGTTACAACTCGTACCCAGTCACCACCGAGTTAACAATATCATACTTATGCATTGAACACAAAACAAAACCCCCAATTCGCCAGAATAACCCTATGCTATTAACTATTACAGACATAGTGGATAAACTTCCACAATCTTTTATTTAATACTCCAAAACGAAGAAAAACGCAGAGAGACAATCATAGGGTTTCATTTATAACAGAGTTAACATCCATTGCAGGTACCGAAGAATTCATCTATCCTTACAGTTCAAATACTCTTGAATAATTTAACGAAACCCAAAAATGAACACGGCCATGATAGGCCCAGTAATATATTAAGTATAAATTTTATGCAGCGAGGATGGAACCCTACGCTTAGCAATTACAAAGTACAATAACAGAAACCCTGGCCTCATACAGTCTGAGCCGTGAAGGGCTCTCCAATAAACATAACAAGGTTTCAACCCTTTCATTCAAACAAAATAACTTATACAGATGATTGCAACCATGAACATCAAGTCGTCAAACGACCTCACTACACAGGAGTTTTCCTCCATGACACAACCCTAACCACAAAACCAGCAAAGGAAGAGACAGCCGTGGATAACCAGGCTTACCCGGTTGAGCCAGCGTTGGAGAAAGAACCCTGTACACCTTCAGAGCCGCGTGACCTGCACATTCAATGCTGAAAGATGTTAATACACTGTTTATGCCGAGAGTTTTAAATAATTGTATATCTACACTGCTTGCAAAACAGAAATTGCGAAAATAAGGTTATTTATTACCTGAGCAATGTAGCCGTGGATATTCTGGAAGCCACCGGTGGGAGCAGACACTGAAACCCCCATCACCCTCGTCGGTTGAAAGAGAAAGGAACACCCTCAAACTCTTCCAATGACGGCCACGACAGACAAACCTTGCAGACGGAGACCTCAAACTGGAACTGAATCAGTCGAGAAGCAAACCCAAAGCCCAATGGCATCAACTCTCTCATAACCTAAAGACATTACCGAGAACCCTATCTCTTACCCACACCAGCACAGTGACGAACTGTAAATAGCTGGGACTTAAACTTATAAAGAACAACGAGACCACGAAGCAATAAAACTATAGCAGACGCTATCCCCAGAGCCGAGGACATACCCTATTGCCGAATGGAACCTCAAGGCCATAACCACCACACTCTGCACATTGTTACAGTGCCTTCATTACAAAACTCAGACAGGGAGGGTTTCATCCTTAGGACCCGAGCCCGAAGGCAACTACAATAACCTGTAGGGTTTCAATAGCAGCTTATATATCGCCCATCGCATGGAGGAGATGCAACCACGTAGCACTCAAATAAATCAACGTAGCATGGGTCGAGAACCTATAGTTTCATTGCCAACCAAATAATTATACACCGATTCTTTTCCAAATCATGTCATATATAAGTCAAACGTATGAGATAACAAATGATATATAATCATTTGGCATATAGCCTTGCAATTGAATCGTCGAGAATCCCAAGCAATGGGAATGTATAATCACTACAATGATAGAAATAAGAGTTAGTCAACATCATATATGGATTATTCCATAACTTAATAGGGTGGATAATACTTTAACATAACTTAGTTATAAATCTTATCCATGGTAAGGGAATAACATTAGGACTATGACAAAATCAAGTTAATGCACATTTACAATGAAACCAGGGCATAGGTTAATGTCTTTCGCATATCACTTTACACAAGATGTTGGTCAACTTCAACCCTAGAGTTTTCTCTATGGCCTAGTATGATAAATACAACCATAACACTATATAGAATATAAAGTTTGCCAATGTATGGAATATTATGATTATTGTACAATCATTATATATATAAATTAATACCAAGTCATAGATTAATGCCAGGTGCATATTACATTTCTATGTTCATATAAGTACCAAGGTAGTCAACCTTCAAATTAAAATGCCTCGTTATTTAATACTTGAATGTTACCAAGTCTTTAAGACAATAAATATATTGCCATTATATACTAGCATCAGAATTGCTATCAATACTATTGTTAACAGTAACAATATGAAAAATAAACCTCTATTATTAAGATGTTGAAATAGAGCTTCATCTACAGGTGTACATCGTAAAGATAGTTAAAATCAAGGCACCGTCAAGTAACATAAGTTAAACTCTAAGTGGACATTGGACTTCAACGCATAGGATCATATTGAAACAACGCTAGAGGCGTCACCTTCTCAACTCGCATTATCAATGCATGAACAAAACAGTAGTCACCGGTATTAAGTTGACAACAGGTCACATGATGCAAAGACACTGTTACAGCCAAAAATTCTGATATCACAAATGTTTCATTTTAGTTACAACAGTAACATAGCATAATAATCATAAAAACATAATTATAACTGAGACAATGTAAATCTTCGTAACACTTGACGATACTAGCTGAATAAGAAATATCATGACGATCATTAAGTTTTGAAGTATAGGGAGTATTGATGCTCACCAAGTTTAACATACAGTGATCCTTACTTCACTGACGCACCTGAGAAACAAAAGACGACGTATGCATTAGCTCGTAAGCTAAGTAAGCCAGTCAACTACGACTAGCTCTTCCCTTGCGGTTCAAAACAAAACAATCATTAATTACAATCACCGAAATCAAAGTTTTAATAAAACAGAGTCTTTAAACAGTTTATGTTAGTTGTTTAAATTAAAACAATATCAGAAATACTACCTAATTAACATTTATTGTTACGAATAAAAAATTTTAAATTTTTCAGAATTAACGGGTTCTGACATGTGGTATCAGAGCGAGGTTCAGACACTAGGCCTGGATGTGACTCCACTAAACTTCCGTAAACAGCGATCATAAAAGAAGATTTTGTTTTATTTATAAAATACTAACATATATTTCGGTTTAATGTACAGTACAGAAAAATTCTCTTTTCTGAATTTTTCAGACAGATATGGAAAAACTGGGAGAATATGCTGAGGAGGAATCTCCCAATGCTGGGACAAGACGGATGTCAAAAGAACTAGAGGCAGAAGAAGAAATTGCTCACACCACTGAGCTGATGCAGACTATAAGAGGATTAAAGACAGAAATGGAAACGGTTAAGAAGGATAATGAAAGAATTCTAAAGACTCAGGAACAGCTAAATCAGCTATTGATAGAAAAATTTCAAACTGACGGAAGGAGCAAACCAGCTGACTCAGAAGAAGTTAATCATCCAAGAGGGTCAAAAAGGACAAAACCAACTAAATCTGATAGCAGTTCCTCATCTGAAGAAAGAAAGGGACAACCCAGTTATCACACTAGCAGTGACAGCAGTGAAGCTGAGATGCACAACCGAAGGAAAAAGTACAGGCCTTATGAAGAGATTTCCGGGGAGTTTAAGAAGATAAAGCCCCCAACTTTCAATGGAGAAACTGAAACTGGAGAAGAGGCAGAATCTTGGTTATCCGGGATGAGAAAATATTTTCAGATCTATAACTACTCAAATCAGCTAAAGGCAAGAATGGCCATATACAACCTCTCGGGAAAGGCGGACATATGGTGGCAAGACCTGAAAAGGGTCAAAGGGATCAAAGAAAGAGAAGTTAATTGGAGTACCTTTAAAAGGTATTTCAAGAAGAAATTCCTGTCCGAGCAGTATTATGAAGAAAGGGCTAAAGAATTTTATGAACTAAAACTCGGATCTATGACGATGAAGGACTTAAACAGTAAATTTTTAAGTCTGTTGCGTTATGTACCATATTTTGTCGAAGAGAAACCAAAAATACAGCGGTTTCTTAGTTGCCTGCCTTATCATATCAAGGACAGAATTGAATATGACAACCCCAAAACACTGGAAGAAGCTATGCGCAAGGCAAACTTCTGTTACGAACAGAATAAAAAGAAAGAAGGGATAGCCAGTTGGAAAGCCAAAAAGAACAGCAATCTGATCGAGTACAAGAAAAAGGAATTTGTTCCCCATAAAAATTTCAAGAATGGCAAAAACGGGAACCACTTTAATAGTAAAAGTTTCCAAGGAAACAAAAATGGAGCTGTCAGCCATTCAAACAATTACAAAAACAGCAAAGAGACTCCTAATAACCATGGAAACTACATCAAAAATTTTGAGCGAAAAGAACCTGTCAAGTGCTGGGAATGTAATGGGCCACATTATGCTTCAGTCTGCCCAAACAGAAAGAAACAAGTCAGCAATATTCATACTGTTCAAGACGAAATGACAGTTGGAGATTTTGCAGGAACTATGCCCCGAATCAATGCAGCGTTGGAAAACCGCCAGGCTGACTACCAAACTTCCATGGTGGAAGTAGGAGGTAGAACCAGAAGGGGAAGTTCTGGTAGAACCGGATTGTATCCTCGGGAGGAGGGAAATTACTCTACGGAACCGGATAATTGGACAAGTGAAGGTGCAATGGAAGCACCTTAGTCCTGAAGAATCTACCTGGGAGCTGGAAAGTAAGATGCGGGAAGCATATCCCCATCTATTCCAGCAGGTAGCTGAAGAAGAAGAATAAGTAACATCGAGGACGATGTTACATTTTAAGGGGGTGTGTATGTCACATACCCCAATTTTATTAAAATAATGTAATTATTTTTAATATTCCTGAGAACATTATGTTAAATTAAATGCTAAGTAGGAAGGGATGACTCAGCAGAGTCTCCAGAAATGGAATGTAAAATCTGAATAATTATTATTAATAAATAAATTATGGAGACAACAGCATGGGAGAGCTGTTAAAAGAGGTTACTGGTCTAACTGGTGGATGGAATTAGGTGGAAGGACAAAAGACAAGTGGCAGCATCCTCAAACACTTCCTGAGTTGCAGGTGGCAACTTCCCTATATTTTGGGGTCATGATTCCCCAAGAAAGTGGAATCTGAGCAGGTGGCTCATTAATGACAGTTAGCCCAACTAAGACCTAGGCAATCTTTTAAATACTACTCAATGAACTGAGCTGGGGGTTCAGCAATTGTTCTAGAGGGAGAATACATTCAGGTGAATGCTATTCAGGAGTCCCATTGAGGAAGTGGGAAAACAGTAAGGAAGTGTTTTTGAAGCAGGAAGTTGCAGTAACTTGGTTCCAGTATAGCTAATTTGGGCTGAGGGAATTATTGGCCGTACCTAGATTCCATCCAGTTAGACCAGAGCAAGCTCGGGGGTCCTGAGAAGTGCTGTCTGGGCACTCTCCAGGAATTGGTAGGGAGGAACAGCCTCCCATTGCTGTTATTGTCTACCATAGCTACAGGTTCTGCCACTCTTCCTGTTGTTGATTTAATTTATTTTCATATGAGATAGACTAGTACAACTATGTTTTTGACTGTATTTACTTCAGTAAATCAGTCTCTGTACTCCCTTTTGTTATAAATTTCAGAAACGCAGATGTTATAGAGATTTCCTATTTTTATTTAAATAGAGTATTTATCTTATACAGAACCTAATTGTTACTGTTATAGTTAATAATTACCATGTTTAGGCATATTCTAGAATTCCTGTTAATGGTTCAATAATAGACAGAAATATTAAACAATAGATATTCCAGTAATATACCTGCATATATATATGTATAGCATATTTCAGTCAACTTTAGTTTTAGGTCATTCTTATATTGAGTTAACAGATAAACAAAACTCATTTTAAATATATTGTTTATACTCAGAACATGTTTGACAGCTATCGATTATCTAAAGAGGTGACTGTAACAATATTTCATTGTTACAAGCTTCCACATAATCTTAATCATCTACACAGTAGTCAAACACAAACACTTAGCAACTGTATAGTATTATTCTCCTTCAACCTAGTAATTATAATACATTAGCCATGCTTATTATAATAGAATTAACAAAGTTGTTTTAAACAAAAACAAACATATTACACAACAGAGAAACTGTCGATGAACGCAACCATCTTTGGCTGTTACAAACCATCTTAAGTTTACACAGTAATCATATTTATTCAGTACAAATGTTCTTCCTTAGGTAGTCCACAAACCCTACACGGCCGTAGCCTTATATTATTCCTTCGACAGACTGAAAAACAATTGAAAAGAATGCTTTTTATGACAGACAGAACCTACAGCATCTTAACACATAGTTCTATGTATATATTATTCTATTCATAGTTTTATTTAATAATTATATAGATTCAAAATAAATTGTTACAACTCGTACCCAGTCACCACCGAGTTAACAATATCATACTTATGCATTGAACACAAAACAAAACCCCCAATTCGCCAGAATAACCCTATGCTATTAACTATTACAGACATAGTGGATAAACTTCCACAATCTTTTATTTAATACTCCAAAACGAAGAAAAACGCAGAGAGACAATCATAGGGTTTCATTTATAACAGAGTTAACATCCATTGCAGGTACCGAAGAATTCATCTATCCTTACAGTTCAAATACTCTTGAATAATTTAACGAAACCCAAAAATGAACACGGCCATGATAGGCCCAGTAATATATTAAGTATAAATTTTATGCAGCGAGGATGGAACCCTACGCTTAGCAATTACAAAGTACAATAACAGAAACCCTGGCCTCATACAGTCTGAGCCGTGAAGGGCTCTCCAATAAACATAACAAGGTTTCAACCCTTTCATTCAAACAAAATAACTTATACAGATGATTGCAACCATGAACATCAAGTCGTCAAACGACCTCACTACACAGGAGTTTTCCTCCATGACACAACCCTAACCACAAAACCAGCAAAGGAAGAGACAGCCGTGGATAACCAGGCTTACCCGGTTGAGCCAGCGTTGGAGAAAGAACCCTGTACACCTTCAGAGCCGCGTGACCTGCACATTCAATGCTGAAAGATGTTAATACACTGTTTATGCCGAGAGTTTTAAATAATTGTATATCTACACTGCTTGCAAAACAGAAATTGCGAAAATAAGGTTATTTATTACCTGAGCAATGTAGCCGTGGATATTCTGGAAGCCACCGGTGGGAGCAGACACTGAAACCCCCATCACCCTCGTCGGTTGAAAGAGCAAGGAACACCCTCAAACTCTTCCAATGACGGCCACGACAGACAAACCTTGCAGACGGAGACCTCAAACTGGAACTGAATCAGTCGAGAAGCAAACCCAAAGCCCAATGGCATCAACTCTCTCATAACCTAAAGACATTACCGAGAACCCTATCTCTTACCCACACCAGCACAGTGACGAACTGTAAATAGCTGGGACTTAAACTTATAAAGAACAACGAGACCACGAAGCAATAAAACTATAGCAGACGCTATCCCCAGAGCCGAGGACATACCCTATTGCCGAATGGAACCTCAAGGCCATAACCACCACACTCTGCACATTGTTACAGTGCCTTCATTACAAAACTCAGACAGGGAGGGTTTCATCCTTAGGACCCGAGCCCGAAGGAAACTACAATAACCTGTAGGGTTTCAATAGCAGCTTATATATCGCCCATCGCATGGAGGAGATGCAACCACGTAGCACTCAAATAAATCAACGTAGCATGGGTCGAGAACCTATAGTTTCATTGCCAACCAAATAATTATACACCGATTCTTTTCCAAATCATGTCATATATAAGTCAAACGTATGAGATAACAAATGATATATAATCATTTGGCATATAGCCTTGCAATTGAATCGTCGAGAATCCCAAGCAATGGGAATGTATAATCACTACAATGATAGAAATAAGAGTTAGTCAACATCATATATGGATTATTCCATAACTTAATAGGGTGGATAATACTTTAACATAACTTAGTTATAAATCTTATCCATGGTAAGGGAATAACATTAGGACTATGACAAAATCAAGTTAATGCACATTTACAATGAAACCAGGGCATAGGTTAATGTCTTTCGCATATCACTTTACACAAGATGTTGGTCAACTTCAACCCTAGAGTTTTCTCTATGGCCTAGTATGATAAATACAACCATAACACTATATAGAATATAAAGTTTGCCAATGTATGGAATATTATGATTATTGTACAATCATTATATATATAAATTAATACCAAGTCATAGATTAATGCCAGGTGCATATTACATTTCTATGTTCATATAAGTACCAAGGTAGTCAACCTTCAAATTAAAATGCCTCGTTATTTAATACTTGAATGTTACCAAGTCTTTAAGACAATAAATATATTGCCATTATATACTAGCATCAGAATTGCTATCAATACTATTGTTAACAGTAACAATATGAAAAATAAACCTCTATTATTAAGATGTTGAAATAGAGCTTCATCTACAGGTGTACATCGTAAAGATAGTTAAAATCAAGGCACCGTCAAGTAACATAAGTTAAACTCTAAGTGGACATTGGACTTCAACGCATAGGATCATATTGAAACAACGCTAGAGGCGTCACCTTCTCAACTCGCATTATCAATGCATGAACAAAACAGTAGTCACCGGTATTAAGTTGACAACAGGTCACATGATGCAAAGACACTGTTACAGCCAAAAATTCTGATATCACAAATGTTTCATTTTAGTTACAACAGTAACATAGCATAATAATCATAAAAACATAATTATAACTGAGACAATGTAAATCTTCGTAACACTTGACGATACTAGCTGAATAAGAAATATCATGACGATCATTAAGTTTTGAAGTATAGGGAGTATTGATGCTCACCAAGTTTAACATACAGTGATCCTTACTTCACTGACGCACCTGAGAAACAAAAGACGACGTATGCATTAGCTCGTAAGCTAAGTAAGCCAGTCAACTACGACTAGCTCTTCCCTTGCGGTTCAAAACAAAACAATCATTAATTACAATCACCGAAATCAAAGTTTTAATAAAACAGAGTCTTTAAACAGTTTATGTTAGTTGTTTAAATTAAAACAATATCAGAAATACTACCTAATTAACATTTATTGTTACGAATAAAAATTTTTAAATTTTTCAGAATTAACGGGTTCTGACAACGGAACTCTTGGAAGAGTTGTAGATAATCCTCAATCTCTCGCTCGCTGCAGGAGGCTCCTAAAGTGATGAGTTCAGGGGCATATCCTGGGAACTTTGAGGGAGGAAGAGAATGTTGTTTTTGACGAACGGGGGTTACATCAGGCCATGTGTCAATGTGGTGCTCTATAATTGCGGGATCAAGACCAGGCATTTCGGTATAAGACCAGGCAAAGACATCACGGAATTCTTTGAAAAGGTGTGTGTAGTCCTCAATCTCTTGTTTACTGCAGAATGCTCCTAGAGTAATGAGTTCAGGAGCACGACCTGGAGCAGTAATATCAACTTGGATGACAGGTGAGATGTTGGCCATGTTACCTTCCTCAAAGGCGTCAGGAGCAGGAATAGGGTCCTTGAACCAATCAACCTTAGTGGGAAGGAAGTCTTTGGATTCGACCGCGTATTGGGTAGCGGTGCTAGAGGAAGACGCTTCTGGGATGAAATAGGAACGGTGGTGCATATCATCCCAAGGATAATCCGGGGCAGTTAGGGCCTCAAGAATATCCTCATCAGTACGGAAAGTCTGCGTCGTCAAATCGGTTGACGAGGGGGTAGTGGGAGTGTTGGTTGAAGAGATCATGTAGATGATATTAACCTCTTCAGAAGGGGGAGAGACCGGGGGGTAGATCTCCTCAATGGTAGGTGGTGCCGTCTCAAGGTCCAGATTGTTCATCTCATAAAGAGCTGCTCTGTAATCCGGGAGATCGGGACAATGATGTGAATAGTGCCCGTAAATACCGCATATGGCGCAGGAGTGGTTGGTACGTAGGGACTTATCTTTAGGCTTAGGAGTGGGGTTTAGTTCGACTGTTGGGATGTTGGGGTCATCATCGAGCATTTGCATGTGCTTCTGCAATGCGGGTAACTGTGGGCATTGGTGGGTCGCATGGCCCAACTCGTCACACAGCGAGCATTTGGGAGGAGCACGAAACACTGGAGGGTTCTTGACTGTCTTGGGAGGTGGTACAGCAGTGTAAGGTTGTGGACCTCTGCCCCCAGTGGGTTGAGGAGGAGGAGGAGGTGTCGTGGAGGACGAAGCGGTAGAGACACCGGGAGGTGGCTGAGTGGTAGTAGCCATGGGTTGCACCGGCTGGAGGACGACATCTGGTGTCGGCGGGCGAACTGGAGGTGAAAGATACCATACAGGTAATCCCAAGGTTAACCCAGGGAGGCTAAGGGTAGCCATGACCGGGGCGCTTACTACTCCTGCTGGAGGAACTAGGAAGGGGATCGTATGGATCGGTGTAACTCCAATGTGGCTAGGTACCAATGGTGGTTTAGGAAACAAGGATGGTTGATTGTTAGGTGGTAGGATGTCATGGGACAAGGTACATAAGTCAGACATTTCGGGCGTAGATGACGGCGGAGGAATGGATTGAAAGGTGGAGGTCATCGGCGCGTCTGAGTAGACTCCAGGCCCCGTAGAGGAAACAAACGAGGTGTTGGCAGGAGAAACAGGTTGTTCAACCATGGGGAGAACATTTTCCGGTGCCGCCGGAGCACTGGGATCATAGTAGGTGAGCTGGTCAATCTTAACCACGCGTCCCTCGTGGGGGAACATCATGGTGCGAAAGACAGAAGAGGCAACTGCCCGCATGGCATACATGTAGCTACGGCCAAGTAGAAGGTTGTAATCCAATTGGGCATTGATTACCTCTATGTCAATAAGGACTGTTTTACCACCTAACTGGACAGGAACGTTGGGCAGGAGGCCTTGGGGCTGGGCCGAACGACCGTCGTAGGCACGTAACGCAGTGGTGGACTGCTGGAGAGGAGGGGATCCTAGCTTCTGCCATACAAATGTAGACATAACGCATGTGGAAGCACCCTCATCGATGATGCACCGATGGATAACAAGATTCCTAACGGAGACTGTAACTTGGAAGGCTAAGCTGGAAGGTAGGCGTGGTTCAGATTGGTCTAAATCAAACGCCATCAAATGTGAATCAGTTGGGTCAATCCCCCCGATGGCGGAAAGTAAAGTCTTGCGCTGGGAAGGGCAGTTCTTCAAGACTTCCAATGCAGACATGGCTGCGGGAGATTGGGCTAGGTCGTCTACGATGTTGTAGTTTGACGCAGCGCGCGTGTTAGGGTTATTGTTGATTCGGCGAAGTGGAAAACGAGGTGCTTTTGCGGCGCCGTCTATGGGAGGCGGAGGTATACGTAACGCCTGATCGGTGGGATGAGCGTTAGTAGGTTTATCCGTGGGAGTGGCGTCAGAGGTGGAGCCATATTGGTTTCGACGGGTCTGTAGGTTGACGTCAGCAGATGACATCATCAGTAAGTGGTGGGTACCTGAGTCGAACATGGGTTGATCAGGAGCAGCGTAGGTGATCTGTTGTTGTTGGGGTTGCACGTTAGCTTGAGGGGCCAACGGCTGAGTGTTCACCACGCCTTGGGTCGGTAAGGGGTTTTGCAGCACCAAAGGGGGTTGCGGAGGTTGGGGGGGGTTGGGCGGTGCTTGGGGAGCCACATGCCCTTGGCGATGGGCCTCGTCAACCCAGAGCTGCCGAGCTCGCTCCAAATGTGGGCAAGCATGGGTGTAATGTCCATAGACTCCGCAAATAGAACAAGGGTGATTTGTTCGGAGATTGGGGTTTTTAGCCTGCTTGGGCGGGCGATCAGGGTTTTGATTAGCGGGGGGCCGCATTATTGTTGTCAGGGGGATTAGCCGGTTGACCAGCTTGGTCTGCAGGTTGGTTGTTTCCCCGATTACGGCCCTTGCCGCGGTTCTGTTGGCCCTGGTTACGTTGGTTGTTCTGGTTTTGCTGCGGGTTCTGTTGGGCGTAAACTTGCCCTTGGGCAGCAGGTGGATTTTGAGGTTGCGCAGGTGCAGGAGCAGGCTGCGGAGGATGATATGTAGGTTGAGGCTGAGCAGGTGCAGCAACTTGAGGGGATTGCTGATAGGACTGCGGAGCAGGTTGTGGATGTGCCGCAGGGGCTGCCTGTGGCAGAAAATAAGCTGGTGGGGCTTGTGAAGGCGCAGGAGCCGGGGCAGTCTGCTGATGGTAGTAAGGCTGAGGGGCGACTGGAGGAGCATAAGCAGGAGTCGCATACCCAAAGCACTGAGGTGGACATGAGGGTCCATGGGCATGGTGATGTGTCATGGGAGCATATGAGTTGGTTGCTCCCGACTGGGAGGTATCCCTCGACAGGTCGGGGCCAGGGGTAGGACGTGCTATAGAAAATGGTTGGGGATGCGAAGAAACACGGCCAATGATACCATCTGCAGCGTGGGATGCCCCCGGCGCATCATGCTGGGAGGACTCGCCGCGAGGGGCGTCAGGTATAATGGTATAAAGGTAACCCGATTGGGCATAAATGAGGTCGAACTGTTGTGCCTTAAGGATGGCTTCTTCTTCAGACTGGGGTCTTTCTGAGGCTACATCCTTAGCAATAACAGGGAGAAGGGATTTGAGGAACCAATCTAGGAAGATACGGTCGTCAAGTTTGATCTTGCATAAGCTACGGCGTCTACGCCACTCATGGATGTGGTCCGTGATATGGGTAGCCGTGTTTTGTCTACAAGATAGAAGGATTTCAACGCCCGCGTCATAGCGGACAGGCAACTGGAAGAACTGCAGGAAGGTCGAGGCCAGGGAAGCAAAGGTGGCGTGGGTCCCATGAGGTTGCTCGATATACCACTTGGCTGCAGAGCCAGTGAAGGTGCGCTGTAAGAGACGGAGGCGAACAGAGTCGTCCACTATGGAGTTAGAGGAACACCATAGGTGGAAAGACATGATGTGGTTTTGTGGGTCCTCACCGGCCTTGCCCTCGAACTTAGGGATGTCCGAGGGTAGTTTGGTAGGCATATGAGGCCACATAGGGTCGTGTCGAATAGGATCGTTGGTCAATCTGGCCAGGTCAGGTAGGTTGAGGCTAGCCATGAACGGCAAACTGGAAGAAGGCTGTGACACAGTAGTGCTGTGGACCAAGTTGGGGCCAGTGCCCCCAAGTGGAGGGACAAGATGTGAGGTGGTGCCCCCAAGTGGGGGAACTGAGGTAGTGAAGGATGGTCCAGCACCACCATTGGTAGTGTGAGCCACTGATGTAGTGGGGATAGGTATTCCCGCTGTGGGAATAGGTACCGTGAGGGGAACGGTAGATGGTTTCCCCATGGAGGGCATACCCAAAATAGGTGTAGTAACTGGTGTAGTGGTGGATGTGCCACCAATGGTCCCTATGACAAATGGAGTGGAAGTCGTGCCAGCCATGGGGCTAGTAGGGGCAGTATAAATAGGGTTCTCAGACTCTTCGTCAGAATCAGAGGTAAAGTAAGGTGCGTCACTATCTGGTGACGGAGACCTACGTCGCTGACGAGTGGAGTCAAGTGACAAGGCTCTGGATCTGTGATGAGTGGTATCAACGGTCAATGATCGGAATCTATGACGAGTGGTGTCAAGAGAACCGTGCTGTGGGGGCTCGCCCCTGAGGCGCCGAGAATGTCTCGGGGACTCAATGGTGACGGATGGTGTCTAGTCTCTGTGGGTTGAGGTGAGTATAAAAACAGCTCAAAAATCCTAATGCAACCGAGTGTGCAGAAGGAGAGCTAAAAAGCAAGGCACTCAGGCCAACAACCAACTCAAAACACCCACTGCAACAGCTGTGCTACAATAGGTGGAGTAACAACAAAGATGGTCAGAATACCAACAAGCAGCAGGTTTCCTAGAAAGAAAAAATGGTGGACTCACTAGACCAAAGGGAGGTAAAGGAGCATGCAAACACCTAGCTAAAAGTATTCTGACTCAACTAAACATATCCTCTGCAAGGTGATGAAATCCAAGTCAGACAATATGAGTAGGAAAGCCAAGTGGCTATGATATCCCCCTACCGGGAGGGACACCGGGTAGTCAATCCTAGAAGAATGGCAACTAAGATACCCCGTTCATGACACGTCCAGAAAGGTGAATCTGCCGTTTAGTTCGTTGACCGCAATACCCCTATACAGGGATATCCCGCGAACCGCGAAAGGTAGCCCTTCGGTTACTGAATGGAGTGCGGTATTCCACTCAGGCCTCCGGAACCAGTCTCCCGACTTCAACCCTCCTAAGGGAGAGGCCCTCTGATAAACTGGTCGTGACCGTGCCAAAAAGTACTAGGGGATTTTGGTTCCCTATTTGGACAACAACTATGTCTCAAGTGAAATAACCAAGGGGTGTTATTGGAAGCCTATCCCCCTGATCCTACCTAACTACAATGATTCTTTTGTGTTCCCCAAGTGGGGTTAGAATGTTGGTTTAGTTAGGTACTTTTTAAGGCTCACTTGATTTAATGTGACAGAGTGTGTGCTCGTGAGGTGTTGAACCCAAAAACAGAAGTGCCACAAGGGAGGGCAACTTCCAATCTATCAATAATGCTGAAATTGATTCTTTTAATTTGCAAAATTTTCTGAAATAAAAATATTGAAATTTTAAAAAGATTCTGTAAAAGGAACAGGAATTATGTTGCAGAAAGACTGTAAGGAAGTGGGCTGCAGGTGGGACAGAGGGCTGTTCAAATGCAGAAAATATTGCAGCAAGAGGGGCTGGGCTCAAAACAGGAAAAGAGCAGAAATCAGACCGCGGGTCTGTGGCGGATCAGAACAGGCCGACCGCGGGTTTAAGGGAAACAGCGGCGGTCAGGTCGCGGCTATCGGGCCAACAGAGGCAGTCGGGACGCAGGAAACAGTTGAAAAGGCACAGTCGGGTCGCGGCTATCGGGCCAACAGTGGCAGTCGGGACGCAGGAAAAATGGAAAAAGACACAGTCGGGTCGCGGCAAAAGGGCTAACAGGCGCAGTCGGGACGCGCGAAAGAGGCAGAAAGCCGCAGTCGCGACGCAGGAAAAAGGCCGACAGGCGCAGTCAGATCGCGGCAAACAGGCTGATTAGCCACGGTCGGATCGCAGGTAACAGACTTGAATCCGCCGGCGGAGCGTCGGAAGCAGTCTGAGAGCCACGGTCGGATCGCGGGTAAAGGCCTGAAAGGCGCGGTCGGGACGCGACTGCAGAGGAAAAAGACGCAGTATGCAGCGGCCGAAAGGGACAGCCGAAAGAAAAAATTTAAAAACGGAAACCAGAAATTCGAAAACTAGTGGAGTCGCCAAAACTGTAGCTAGGGTTTTACCCCTAGCTTGTGCCAATGAGCACCTACTAAGGAGAATGGACTCCTTAGTAGCAGTTCAGTATATTAAACTAATTATGCAAAAACAAAAAATTAAGTTATTTCTAAGACAAGCATGAAGCATAAACACCAAAATGAAAGAATGACTTTGTATTGATGTTACCTTGAGTGTCAAGGTTGGTGAAGCCCTTTGCAGTGTCCAAGAGGATGCTCCAAGCTTCTGAATGCTCCTTCTCCTTCTCCAATGTTGGGGGATGGGCCAAAGGTGGCTCTCAAGGTGAAAATAGTTCAAAGGTGAACTAGGGTTTCGAGAGAGATTTTGGCAGAGTAAGGGTGCTTGTGATTGTGGATGTGGAATAAGGGATCTCCATCACCTATTTATAGTTTTTTGGTGGTGGAGTGCTGACCCATGGTTTTAGGAAACACATAGTTTTTAGGCAGCTGTATAGGGTTTTTTCCTCCTTTTCCTCATTATTTTATATTTTTTATTCCCTTTTTAGGGGATTTTTGCTATTTTTGGAGGAAAAGGGGGTTTTTTAGCCTTTTTTAGGCTATTTTGAGGGTTTTGTGGCCTTTTGGAGGCATTTTAGGCCTTTTGGAGGCTTTTTAATGGGATTTTTTGGGATTTTAATGGAAATATGGTAGGAAAATGGACAAATGAGCCATATAATGTGGTAAATGAGCTAGTGAGCACTTTTTGGGTGTTAACACATGGCAATGGAGGAAGGATGCACACCAAGATCCATGGTAATTATATATGTTCTTCATTGTTTTAATATGAAGTGATTCAAGTTTCTACCATTTAAGAGTTTGAATTTTTCTTATCATGTATGATTTTAATTCTCAAATGGCTTTAGATCTTAATGAATTTTTTATGAATGAATGTAGATATTAAGAAGCTTGTAATAATATTTTCATTTACTGATATAAAATCTCACCACTTCTTAGTAAAATAGCTTGATAATATGCTGATCTAACCCCTACTTGCATACTACTTCATCTATTATCAAATTGGCGACTCCGTGGCTTACAATCTCTTGAAATTTCTTGATTTTTCTTCATTTTTTGGTGTTTCTCATCTTTCAGATCTACACATTTGTAGCTTAAAGATCCATTAAATACCTTAAGATCCATATTAAGAGGCTCCAAACCGGCCTCATTACACTCTTAAACGAGCAAAATCCTTAAACATTCATTCTAGATCTTGTTTTTTGTGCATTCTAGATCTCGTTTTTTGTGCATTCTAGAGCTCCCAATTTTTGGATTTTGCAGCCTTTAACACTTTGATTTGCTTCCTTTGGAGTGATGTTGTGTTGTATTCATTGGTTTAGGAGCTAATTAACTTGAATTTCCATCCTCCTTTGATCATATTGGATCCCTCCTTTAATCATGATTTTTGGTTTAAAGATTCAACTCTTTACGTTTCCATTTGCACATCTTAAGCTAGTTTGTTAAAATCTTTTATGTTTGGATCTGTTTGGAGACCTTATTTGTGCATTTGAAGCCTTGATTAAAGCTTATTTTTCTGCTTAAGATCAGTATGTTACTTGTGTGAAGAAATTTGAAAATCTTTACATGATTTGGATAAAGATCTTTCTCATTGGAATGACCTTCCAAAAACCTTTAAAAATATCCCAAATCAGCATCTCTTTTTCAATTTTTTTAAACTTGTAATAGATATACTTGCTAAAGGATATCTTTGCTGATAGATCCCTGTTTTGACATCAATAGTACTGATCTTTACTTTAGTTTGTGTCTCCTTCACTTATTTGCAAACCTTCCAAACACATTCATTCGAACTAGCTTACATCATGAACTATTTTTGTGAGATCTTGTTTTAGTTCCATTTGGAGGTCTGATTTTTTGCATTTACAGCCTTGTTTAAGGATTCTTTTGATTTAGGATCAGCGTGTTACTCATGTGAAAATAATTTTGAAAGTTGTGGACAATTGGGATTAATTTCTTTTCATTTAAAATCTCCTTCCAAAAAACAGCTAATAATAGCTTAATGTGTCAATTCTTTCCTTGTTTCCTTTCAATTTGTAATAAGATCTACTTGCTTACAACCATATTTGTTGATAGATCCATGTTTTGACATGTTTAGGCCTGATCTTTACTTTAAATTGATGTCTCCTTTACATACTTGCAAGTACCAAAACTTCCAAGCAAATTAAAGAATTGTTCAAAACAAACACTTTAAGGACCTTTAAAACTTTGAGATCACATGCACATGTTGATTGGAAACATTAAACCAAAACATCAACCATACACATTTGAAAGCACCATTCCCACATATTTGCATTTGAAGAACAAACTTTGAACATCACATGTTGAGATAATTTGAGAGTAATTTCTTTCCAAAAACAGAAATAAACTTTAATTAGCTACATTTTGTTTTGGAGTTAGAATATTTTCATAATTTTCATGCACAATTAGAGAGAGTTGCATCTTTAGAGTTCATTTTTCTTGAGATATATTGTGTATGAGCCACCGTATCCTCTTCACTCGCACCTTATGGCGATCTTGTGAATGAAAAAGTGGATCTCACTTGTAATAGTTTAGGAGTTGATTTTTTCAAGCATCTCATAACGAGCCACCGTATCCTCTTCACTCGCACCTTATGGTGATCTTGTGAATGAGAAAGTGGATCTCACGTGTAATAGAGTATATTTAATTTTTTGCATACAGTTTTTCGAGCCACCGTATCCTCTTCACTTGGGCCTTCGTGCGATCTTGTGAATGAGAAAGTGGATCTCAAGTGTAACAATTTAGAATTTAATTCATAACCTTTCCAAAGGGATCTGTGTATCCTCTTCACTTGGGCCTTCATGTGATCTTGTGAATGAGAAACAGAGATATCCCGTGTAATAGAATTAGATTCATTTTCACTTGAGATATTTTTTTGGTTTACATTGATCTTTGAAATCAATTATTATCCATATTTCAGAAAGAAGAAAAAAACTGTGCATGAAAATACAAAATCAACCAAACCATTTTGCATGATTGAAAGACACACATGAACCTCTAACCTTTCATTAGTTTAGAACATTCATTGAATTCAAAGGTAGTATAGTGATCATATTGCATTGTGTGGTTCATATTTTTCAAGTCAAAACACCACCAGTTTCACTTCCACTCCTGAAACTAAGCAAACTACCCTTAAAATTGGCGCTTAATATAAAATTAACCAACTTTTGATTTTCATATCACCAACAAGATTAGGTTAGTGCCCTGGATTAGGTTTGGAGAGTTAACACTCCTGGGCTGCAAAACTTTTGAAACTAGCATTGAATACTGAGAGTAAATCCATTAGTAGCAAAAAATTCTTATCGGGAAAGCGCTTCTAAAACATGCGTTAAGCACAAGGTCAATCTGGATAAGTAAGAGTGGTTCCCCCATCTTGCTTGTTTAGCGGGACGTGACTCATCAAGGAATTCTATGTGAAGTGACAAGTCCTCGGGGGTGACATCACTTTTCTAGAGTACCTGGTTATGAGAGTTGTACTCGACTTACAACTGTTCCGCTCGACCGTTGATTGTGAAGTGGTAACCTTAGTTGCTATTCCTAGGATATCACATAGGATATTGTGAGTGGGGGACACTTGCAATACCAAAGACAGACTTTGGAACTTTTACTCCTTTGGAGGGTGATTGGTCAGGAACCAACACTTGCACCCCTAGCGATTAAAGTTTATTGCAACTGTTTCTCATACCTTCGCTATTAGCAATTGTTTGAGGCTTGATATCCCTCAACAGCTACTAGTTTCGGAAGGCCCTCCAATCCATCTTTTCACTGAGCTTCGTCTCTTTGGAAAAGTAGTGTGCTTGCTTGGATCTATAGTTCTTTTTACTATGTGGACACCTTTTGTTTTTGTTGAGTCTAGACTGCCTTAGGATTGTTTGATTAAGAATATCATTTTAAACACATCCTTTTATCAAATTATTCAAAGTGGCTACTCTCCCAATCCGCCAATCATGGCGGCAGCGAGGTGAGTCACCAGAATGTGAAGGCCCCGCTCCATTGCGGAGACGAATACAAAACACCCAACCTTGTGACTTGGACACTGAACAAATTCTAGATTCAATTAACAACAATAGAGAAGACCAACATCAAACAAATACTGAAACATTACCTACCAAGGAAAACACAGAAATTGTTGATCCTCTTGCTCCATTTGAAATTGAAACACTAGAGAACAACACAGCTACTCACGTAAACCCACCTTTGACAAATATTTCAGGCCCAGTGGTACTTCACATCAGTAGACCACTAGATTACATCAATCCTCTTTTTTCATATTAGGCTATGATGCAAAATCACACAAGTAATCCCTTGGCTTCATCAGTATCACAAGGGACTACATCAACACAACCACTCACAGTTATTGGAGGTAGCAATACTTCCAATTTGGATTCTAAATCAATCCAAACAGTTTGTATGCCTACCATAAGCACAAGTTCAACCAGCACTTCAATGCCAGTTGGTACAGTTTCAGGTTCCAATCCCGGAATTACATCCACTTCGTCCGCAATAGTCCCTACTGAAGGGTGTGCCTTACCAAACATTGGTTTTCCATATGGTTTGGTTAATCAAGGTCAAAACACTCAAGGATTAAACCAAAATCCTCTTGGTATTCCTAACACTTGTTCAAATTCTACTTCTAGGGGAAACCCTTCACCATGGAATGGTAATATTCCTGGCGGAAGCAATGAACCATGGAACATTTATGCCGATTGGGGATATGCTCCTTCGATTAGTGGAAATTCCCCAAGGGGTTATCCTCTGACATATCCTAGCACAATGCCTAGTGGCAATCCACCTATTAACCCCATTCCGCAATGGAGTGGGGAGGTTTCAGGGAGTATCCAATCTTCTTGGGGCCTGCCTTCGCAAGGAGGAAAACAACCTTGGAACGCTTATCTAAACCAAGGAAACAATCAATGGTTTGGTCAGATTCCGGAATGTAACCAATATTTGTTGGGCCTACCTCCGCAAGGGGGAAATCCATCCATCCATCATGTTCCAACATGGAATGGACAACATTTAGGAAGTAACCAATCTTTTTGGATGCTACCTACACAAGGAGGAAGTCAACCTTGGAATGATTTTCAATGCCAAGTTCAACCGCCATGGTATGGTTGGGATCTAGGAAGTAACCAATCTTCTTGGGGCCCGCCTTCGCAAGGAGGCAATCCACTCATTGGTCATGTTCCAAGAAGTAGCCAATATTCTTGGGGTCAGTATCCACAAAGGGGAAACCCAACTTGGAATTCTTATCACACCCAAGGACCACATCAATGGAGTGGTCAGGTTCTAGAAAGTAACCAATCTTTTTTGGGCCTAACCCCACAAGGGGGCAATCCAACCATTAACCCCATTCCACAATGGAGTGGTCAGTTTCTAGGAAGTAACCAATATTTTTGGAACCAAACTACAAGACCTGCATTTGATCCATCTAGGCTGCCACATGGACCTCATGCCAATGGTATGATGGATTCTATCAACCAACTTGAACAGATTACCCCACATTTGGGACAAGTTTCTATTCAGAATTCTCAACCCACAGCTGGCCAAGCAATGCAGGAACCTGCTAATCCTTCCAACAATTCTAACATCCTCATAGTCTCATCCATAGACCTTAGAGGAAAGAAGAAGAAGTACAAGGGTAAGCAAAGTGCTAATCCTTCCCAAAATTCTGAAATCCTTATAGTTGAGTCCAAGGACCTTAGGGAGAAGAAGAAGAAATACAAGAGTAAGCAAAATGCTAACTCTGGGAAAATAGATGCACTGACTATGCTTCAATGCAGTGGGAAACAACAACCCACTATTTTGACACCGGTACCCCCGCCAGGGGGCAACCATCCAACCTCCCGAAAGGGGGCAATGATCCTAATGCCAATGTCTTCATGTGTGATCATGAGATGAACATTCAAACAAGACTTGATTCTTATGATGTCTCTCCTAGTACATCAGATCAATCGGAATCACAACCAAGTGGTTATCTCTACATTGAGGAACCAGCCATAGACTTAGTACCACACCCCCCCAAAGGTGTTCTACGTAGAACAATGCATAATCCTAACACACGAGATTCTCATAATGGTAATGTTCTTGAGGACCTAGCTCAAGTACCATGTCCCATGTCGGCCTTGGAGGTATTGCAATGTCGTTCTGCGTAAAGAAGGAACTATTGTCTACAATTGGCGTTGTAGATCCATCCGATGAGACTTTGATCACATCAGACATAGACCATTCAATATGTAGGATCCTTTCTGGAGGTCTCTTTTCAGATTAAAGTAATGAATCATGGTAATAACATCTGTCTACACATAGTGGATGAAGGGACCTCAGCTTGTGTAATGTCATTTAAATGTTGGCAAGCATTTGGATCACCCCTATCTGTCGTAGAAGTTTCATACCAAGCTACTCAAATAGCTTCGGCAGATTCGTATCAAAATCTTCCCTTGATGGAGGAATATGATCTAGTTACTTGGCCCATTTGGGCTGTGAGATCTCCCAGCTCACATGACTTCTTGGATTACATTTTATCATCAAATAAAGATATCCCTGAATCTGTAAACATTTGGTTGCACCCACCTAAGGACATCTTTTGTGGGGTCACTGGGAGCATAATTGGATTAAATCTACCCAAGTATAGGAGCATGATCTGCATGTTCCTCGATCTGACCTGGTATATTTGGAAGCTTGCATATAGGTTTAGGACATCCCTTGTGAAGATGCATTTGAACCTTTTACAACCCAAACTTTCCATAGGGTTGAACCTGTTGAAAATTGGTGGGTCAGGCCTTCATATCTGTATTTTCCACCATTCCGAAAGAAGAGCCTACCGAACATGGGACACCCTAGCCAGCACCCCATTTCCATTTTGGTGCCCATGCTGAGTTATTCTCATAGGCCCCAGAGCCCTATTAGTCCCATCATGACTTGGAGTTTGAGACCACATATTTCTCTTTCATACATTTCTGACCATATGGCTTGATGGGCTCCCGATTTTTTGTCATTTTATATAAGCATGTGTTAAATATCCACTTGAACATCTGTGCAAACAACTTCGTTGCTTATTGCTTATGTTGTGTATTTTCCTTTGCAGTCACTTTCTGTTACAAGATGCCTATAAACCGTTGCTTCTATATATTTGACCCATACCCATGGAGGAAACATCTGTAAGAGTGTACATAACTAGCTCAGCCCTTATTTGCAATATGGATCTTTGCCTTGGCCTGATCCATTCCCTTGAGATTTAGGCGCATTCCCTTGAGACACGTGTTTCCTTTAATGTATCATAGCATGCTTTATTCTTTTTTCAAGCTAATAAATGAAAAAGGTTAAAAAAATTGGAAAACACAAAAATCCAAAAACAGAAGAGACTTGAATCACTTCATATTATAAACTTCGAATAAAATGGCAACAGTCAGTCCTGGTCTCCCTTGAACATGGCGCATCATTTTGTATCCACTGTCAGTACACCCATCTACATTTTTCGTAGGAAATTGTACCAGTATTTTGAACAGATCTCCACCGATGGGTTATCCTTCCCGTCACCAATGGAGCTTTCGTTAATGTATCTGGCATTAGCGGATTTCATTAAGGTCAGTTACTCAAAGTCCTATGTTGCCAAGTGTCCATTCTGCATCGTGTTATGTGTTCAAGAAAATTTCAAACCAAGTCAGCCATTCCTCAAATATTCCTGACCAATCATGTCGGCCTTCCTTGTGTAAGTATACAATGTTGGATCTCGCAGTTCTACCAAATTATATCAGACTATTGATCTTTGTTTCGTATCGGCTGATGTGGGATGCATCAATGCCCTCCTTTCGATGGATCTATTCCTATCGACATCAAATCATCATCTAGGACATGGATCTAGAAACCCAAGAGTACCTTGAATCTTGCAATCATTAGTGGCAGGTTTCCTCACAAATGACAGTGGGTATACATCAATGACCCCTGATTATTTGACTCTACAAGTGTTCGAATTCATAACATATATTCACACTTGCTAGTTTGTACTTAATACCTTAGAGTCCATCATCATTATCAGTGGGTCTCTTCGCATCTGTTAACGGTATACATCAATGACAGGTAATCAAATGGTGTTTTATTATGCTTGACATCAAATCATTTATCTGCATGATATAAACTCGTACTATCGTTGGTTTGTATTGAAGACCTTGGGAAAAATAGTTGTATCACTCATCGATGCACTGCCCGAGTTGCGCAAGATTAGACTGCCATGTTAGAAGTTCGATGAAGACCTTGTTCTTGCACTCATCAAAGTGCATGTTTACACTTCTGAAAATTTTACTTTTGACATGGAGCCACTATGTATTGTTCGTGGCCATGCTTGTTTACTACTGAGCATGGGTATGCCCGCCTCAGGAAGATATTATATATTTGAGAAATTGCTATGTTTGACATGTAGGTGTGATACTCAATACTGGGCCCGTGAGTTTATTCTTTTCTCATCCTTGCTTTGAACAATAAAGAGGATCAGTATATAGAGTATCATTTTCAGTAATGTATTTTGGCCCTTGGCTCTGCTTTGGACCTCACACATTAGGGGGCATCTGTTAACAAGCAAATTAGCACCCTTAGTCATGTGACAAAAGAAGCATATTTTTACTATGTGCCCGCAACATGAAGACAAAACACAAGTACATTCAGAGACAAATCCTCTCTGATCTAATCACTTCTTCCATAAATGGGAGGATTGGGTGAAGAAAGTAAGAACCTAAGGAGATCAAGTTCAGTCATCGAACCGCTCATGAAAGGTCCAAACTTAAGCTACACCAATCAAATAGTGAAGAGAAATGCATTAAAGTGCATTAATTGTGCTTAAAGTATGCTAAGTTGTGCAAAAAAGCCTAAAAACTATGGAAAGTGGGTTTTTGAGTGAAAATAATCTAAAATAAGGAAAATGAGCAATCCCACATTGAGAAGAAAAGATTGAAGGCCCATTTCCCAATGCTATATAAGAAAGACATTTGGGGCATGGTAGAGAGAACAAAAGAAGAGCAAAGGCATGCTGGAGAGATTCTGAAGGAGGAGGAAAAGCTCAATTTCTTCAAAAGCAAGGGTGGAGAAAGGAAAGCGCATGGCAATGGAGGAGGGATGCACACCAAGATCCATGGTAATTATATATCTTATTCATTGTTTTAATATGAATTGATTCAAGTTTCTACCATTTAAGAGTTTGAATGTTTCTTATCATGTATGATTTTAATTCTCAAATGGATTTAGATTTTAATGATTTTTTTATGAATGAATGTAGATCTTAAGAAGCTTGTAATAATATTTTCATTTGCTGACATAGAAGCTCACCACTTCTTAGTAAAATAGCTTGATAATATGTTGATCTAACCCCTACTTGCATACTAATTCATCTATTATCAGGTATATTTTTCTAGCTCTATAAAGGTGACCACTGGGCTAATAAGTTTCTTGAAACGGGAATCAAGTTGATCCAGTTCCTACAAGAGTACTATTTGTGCAGGCCAATAGAACTAAGCTTTCACACGTAGTGGACAGGACCACACCCATTGTAATGCAGTTCAATAGAGGAAATTTGGATGAAAAATGGGCCTTTTAACCCTAAAGTACAATTTCTTGTCATCACATATTAGCCAATCAAAATGCTTTAAAATTAAAACAAGGTGCATGTAAAAAAATTGGAGGAAAAAAATAAAAACTACTTTTTTGGATCGTATTTTCAACTTATCTCCTTGTAGGTTTACTCAAATTTCAAGAGGGAGGACTCATTAGATGCATAATTAAATTATGCATCCAACGAGTACCCATGTTGCATACTTTTAACAGCATCCACACCATGAAAAATCGAGAATACATTAACAAACATTTTTTCTCTCACTAGAAACACGTTTTTTAATGTATTTTCAGTTTTTTCATGGTGTGGACGTTGTTAAAAGTATGCAACATTGGTACTTGTTTGATGCATAGTTTAATTATGCATACAACGAGTCCTCCCGCTTGAAATTGGAGTAAACCTACGAGGAGCTAAGTTGAAAATACGATCCAAAAAGTAGTTTTTTTACTCTCTCTCTCTCTCTACTATTATTTTATTATTTTCCTTAAGAGGCCCATTTTTTACCCAAATTTCCTCTAATGGATATAATAATAAAATCAGGAGGCTATTATGAAACATATTTCTCAGGAAATAAATCTCATGGTTATCACGGTTCGAAAAGGGAGCTAGAAGCGCTACAGAAGTTTTGAGTCCTTTTTAGACAGTATCGTAGCGCCGACTGTGTAAATTTTGAAGATGTGCTACGAAAGTTCTCGAAAACACAGTTTTACAGCACCCAAGGTCACGAATCAGTCCAGGAAGCTACAGAAGTTCCCAGTTTTATTCCAACTCGGCTTATTAGACTTGTTTTGGCTATTATTTATGATGGATGACATGATTCAAGCACCTAGAAGGCAGGTGACCTAAGCCCAGCGAATTCTAACTATGAGTTCAAATACCTCTCATGAAGCCGAATTTACTCAAGATAAGAAGGACACATGGACTACAGCAGCAATAACGTCCAATTTCACCAGCAGTTATTAAAATAGATAGTCAGTGGATCCATCACTTGACTTTAGTTTAATTTTGACATCTAAGCAATTTACTATTTTTAGAACTAGTCGAGGCAATTAGGGTTTTGGCTTTTTGCATACACAATTTGTAAGTTTATTTAAAGCAGATTTTTAGATTTTTGAAAGGTTCGAACTTGAGAGAGAACCACTTTGGGTATTTTACTTATTTTTCCAGAATCATTTAATATCAATGCAGAAGTACTAAATGATTGAGCTAGAGGTTCATGTGATGATGTTCGAATGTATGTTTTTCCTGTGTTATGTACCTTTCTCTGTTTTTCCATTTAATATTTTTTCTGCTTCAAAATGTTTGATCAAGAATTGGTGATTTAGAATTCATCTTGCAATAGGTGCTCTGAATTTCATGTGATTAATCATTTCACTTTCCTTCTAAATTTGTTGTTATAACTCATCCCAAGCTAGATGCTCTACATGCAATGGATTGTTCTCCCATTTTTTCTATCACACCACTAATATCTTATTGATAGAAAAAATCTCATTTATCTTTCCTATGTCCCCTGAATCACTTTCCAACCAGTCGTTGATAGTTATATGAGCCCTAATGTTGAATCTATTCCCAATGGAAACCTTTCTCTCTGATCTTACCATTTAAATTCCAGGAAAAAAAAAACCCTAATTCCCCACTACATAATATCTAGCCATTGAATTAAGTATACAACATGTTTCCACGTGACCTTTGGGTGACTAAGTTTTCAGAGAGAGCCCTCTCTAAGGTTGGAAGGGATAGCTTTTATTCTTACACGAAGGTTTGAAATATTTTCCTTAGGATTTGTTCTGCTACAACCCAGACCAAATTCCTGAGTGACAACACTAAGTATTGCAATGTATATCTTATAATTTTTTTTTTGTTACAGCTCTACACATATTGTGCAAAAAAATAGGTGGAATCACGAGAATGAAAGTGAGGATGGAATAATGCACCGCCCAGTTGATATCCCAGCATGGAAAACTATAGATTCCAAATGGCCTAATTTTTCCAACGATCCTCACAATGTGTGACTTGAAATGGCAGTGGATGGATTTAATCCTTTTGGATATTTGAGTAGTGCATTTAGTGTATGGCCAATAATACTAGTCACATACAACCTTCCGCCATGGTTATGCATGAAAACAAACTTTTGTATGTTTTCATTCTTGATATCTAGTCCCAAGCAACCAGGAAATGGCATAGATGTTTATTTGGAACCATTGGTAGAGGAATTAAAGGTAACATTGGATTAAGGGGCAAGGAAGTACGATGCTCATTCAAGGTCATTATTTAATATGAAGGATATATTGATGCGGGTAACCCATGACTTTCCTGTTTATGGAAATATGGCTAGTTGCAAAACTAAAGGATTTTTTGCATGCCCCATATGTGGAAGGAATGCAGATTCACAGTATCTCAAATATAGTAAGAAGTGTGTGTACATGGGACACAGGAGATATCTTCCAGCAAATCATAAGTATCGTTCTCAAAGAGTACCATTTAATGGGAAGCCTAAGCATCACATTGCACCTGAAATTTTAAATGTGTCGGATATTTTTGAAGAAACATAAGGAAGGGAGGAGAATTGGGGGAAGTGTGAAAGTACAAAAAGAAAGAGAAAAATTTAAAAAGGTGAAAATTCAAACCCTGTCGTGTGGAAGAAAAGGTCAATTCTATTCAATTTTCCATATTGGGAGGTATGTGCACACATTAAATTTAGATAAGGCCATAAATGTGTGATGCTTGAAGGATTTCATTATGTTTAATTTGATTATATTAATATATTGTTTAATTTTTCCTCCATATTATCATGCGTTCATTTTTATATGATTGGATGCAGAAACTCCTAGTGCGTCACATTTTAGATGTAATGCATGTGGAAAAAAATGTATGCGAAATTATTTTTGGAACCCTGATGGATATAAAAGGAAAATCAAAGGATGGGAAAAAATATCGTGATGACTTACAACAGTTTGGTATAAGGAAGTCACTATGGCCACAAGAACAGGGAAAAAAAATATTACTTCCACCTGCACCACACACTCTTTCAAAAAAATAGAAACAGACTCTTTGCACTGTTTTTTTCTCGTTAAAGGTTCCTGATTGATATAGTTCAAACCCTTGAAATCATATATCTATGGAAGAGATCAAGTTTAATAGTATGAAATCACATGATTTCCATGTTCTCATGCAACAGCTCCTTCCAGTAGGAGTGCACCATGTGTTACCAAAAGCAGTGCGAAACACAGTATGTAGGCTTTGCTTCATTTATAAGGAATTTGTGCAAAAATGGTGGATCCAACAGATCTTGATGACTTACAATATGATGTCATTGAAACATTGTACTTACTTGAAATATATTCCCCACCCTCATTCTTTGATAGAATGAAACATTTGACAGTACACCCGGTACGAGAGTTATGTTTTTGTGGCCCAATCGCATTTCGATGGATGCACCCTTTTGAAAGGTTAGTTAAAATTTACTATGTGTACATATCCACATATATCACCAACATATCATGTGCATCTAGTTCATCATTAACAAATCTTTAGTCATAATTTTTATTTGACTACAATTTTTGTGAGTTTTCTTCTTTAGGAACATGAAAGTTTTCAAAAGTTACGTGAAGAACAGGAATAGGCCTGAAGGGTGCATAGCCGAAAACTACAATGTGGAGGAATCCATCAAATTTTGTGTTGGATATGTCGAACGTATGGAATATATTGGAAGCGTGCCTAGTATAAATGAGGCTTGGGATGATGAAGACAGAGAGGTAGGTCAATATGGGAAGGCCTTATCTAGTGGAACTTCTATTGAATTGGATAACACTAGTTTGTTACAAGCCCATAGATGGGTCTTGCACAACATATATGAAGTTCAACCTTGGATAGAGTAAGTAATAAGCACAACCTTATAAAATCATTTTTTATTATATTCTATCAAAATATTTTGAAAAAATGTTTACTAATGTTACTAGAAATTAGGATGCACATGACTGAAATCGCCAATAGAAACATCCAAGCCCAAAAAGATGAATCCTTGCTACAAAAGATCCACAACCAACAATTTAGTATTTGGTTAAGAAAATAGGTAATGATGTATTCTTCTTTATATTAGTATTAGTTAATATTCATTGAACAAGACTTATGATGTATGAAACTAAGAATCTTTTTATATAGTTTGAAATTGAATAGTTTTATATGACATTTAAAAATTTACAAGTGGAAGGAAACAAAAATATTACTGATACTCTTAAATGGTTTACACATGGCCCAAGGAAGTATGCAACAAAATATGATGGATACTTAATCAATGGGTGTATATTTCATACTAAAATATTAGAGAATTTTAGGGCCACCCAAAATAGTGGTGTGTGCATAGATGCACAAACATTAATGAGATCAAGTGCAAAGGACAAAAATCCTATACATCAAACAACAACATATTATGGAGTGATCCAAGAAATAATCATCTTGGACTACTATTGTGTGCAGTATGCACTGTTAAAATGTGATTGGATATATGTACACAAGAAGAATGGATTGAAAGTGATGAAATTGGTTTCACCATGGTGAATTTGAAGAGATGCTTAAGTAAGGACAGAATGCAAGATGATCCATTTATTTTAGCATCTCAAGCAAAACAAGTATTTTATGTACAAGATCCTGTAGAGAATGATTGGTATGTAGTTTTGGCATGCCCTCTGTTGTAGTCGAGGGGGTTACATTATTACCAGTGATACATAATATATATAAGCAAGAAAACACACAGATACATATACAACAGACAAGATATGGAGAGAAGCACAAGCCTTGTATTACTCAGCAAGATATGCAGAACAATACATAAGAACAGTGTGATGCACCTGCAACAATTAATTAATAAAAATATGCGGAATAGCAAAAATGACAAAACTCAGAATCACTTTTATATTGATCACAGGACACTTCAAGGGGGAAACCTCCTATGAGCAAGCTCAATACAAATAAATTCATGGTTCCTTCATAGGTCTCAACACACACTTATATACTAAATATAGGCGCCAATACTATGGGTCAAAACCATGGGCCACTACAAACTGTGGATCAAAAATACTGCGGGCGACTTACAAAGCATATGCGCCAACAACAATAACATAAACTATTGATCAACAAATACTACGGGATGACTTACAAAGCATATGCGTCCAACAACAATATACTAACAAAGTAAAGACATGGGTTCCTAACATCCCTTCCCCCTTAAAAAAAGCTTTGTCCTCAAAGCCTTAGATGTGCAAATTGTTGTTGAATCTGAAGGAGTGGTTCCCATGTAGCATCCTCTGGTTGCATGCCATGCCACTGAATTAAGACCTCTGTGATAGAGCGAGAGCGAAGCTGACGAGTGCGCCGATTGAGGATGGCCTCCGGCTCCAAAAGGATGGATCCTTCATTATCCAGTTCGGGTAAAATCGTTTGTCCACTGATGTTGGTTCCAAGAACTTTCTTCGGACAAGAGACATGAAAGACTGGATGAATGCAGGAAGAAGGAGGAAGTTCCAATTTATAAGCAACGGACCCAATCTTCTGAAGAATCCGATATGGCCTATAGAACTTTGGAGAGAGCTTATGACACCCTTTGAGTTTCAGTGAGGACTGCTTGTACGGATGGAGACAAAGAAAAACCATATCGCCGACTTGAAAAGTGTGATCAGAACGGTGCTGGTCAGCTTGTTGCTTCATGTGATTTCTTGCCATGTGAAGATTGTCCCACAAAATGTGAAGAATCTGATCACGGTTTCGAAGGACCGTGTCAAATTCCTGAACTGGTGAACTGGTGGGGGTGTATGAAAGAAGAACTGGAGGTGCCTGACCATAGACTACTTCATATGAGGTCATTTTAGAGGCAGTGTGGTAAGAGGTATTGTACCACCATTCCACGAGAGGGAGCCACTTTTCCCACTGATGTTGTTGTTCAGAGCTGAAGCAACGAAGATAAGTTTCCAAGCATTTATTGATAATTTCAGTCTGACCATCTATTTGTGGGTGATACCTTGAACTCATCTTCAGTTTGGTGCCAGTGTGGCGAAATAGTTCAGTCCAAAAATGATTGGTGAAAGTCGCATCACGATCCGAGACAATGGAAGAAGGGATGCCATGAAAATGAAAGATCTGGTCTAGGAAAATTTGAGCGACTGAAGAGGCTGTATAGGGATGGATGAGAGCACAAAAATGACTATATTTGGAGAGGCAATCAACCACAACGAGAATCACTGTCTTCTCGCCAGATTTAGGGAGCCCTTCAATGAAATCCATAGAAATATCTGTCCAAATCCGTGTAGGTATGGGCAAGGGTTTGAGCAATCCTGGAAGGAGTGTTGTTTCACCCTTATTGCGCTGGCAGGTATCACATTCGGCCACCATCTTTTGAATTGTCCTTTTCATGCCCTGCCAAAAGAATTTACGTCGTGCCCGTTCATACGTTTTGAGGAACCTAGAGTGCCCTGCCGATGGAGAAGCATGGAGTTCATAGAAGACAGCCTGTTGAAGATCTGTGCTCTGGGGAAGCACCAGATGACCCTTGTATCTCAGAGAAGCACCATCCCACGAGTAATGTGGTACAGTAGAAGGGTTGTTGGTCAAGCATTGGATGATTTGAGATAAGGAAGAGTCATTGACATAACCCTGTTGAACAGATTGCAACCAATTTGGAACAGGCATAGAAATAGCTGAAAGAGAACCTTGGGCATCAAATGTGCGAGAAAGAGCATCTGCCACAATATTGTCTTTACCCTTCTTGTAAGTGATCTCATAGTCATAACCCATGAGTTTGCTAACCCATTTCTGTTGTGCTAGGGAGAAGACATGCTGTTCCAAGAAATATTTCAGACTCCGGTGATCAGTCTTGATGCAGAAATGATTCCCTAATAGGTATGGGCGCCACTTCTGTACTGCATGCAAAATAGCCATCATTGCCTTCTCATAGGTAGAGGCAGCTAAATTCTTACCTGAAAGGGCTTTGCTGGTGAACGCAATGGGGTGTTCATCTTGAAGGAGAACAGCACCAAGTCCATTGCCGCAAGCATCACTCTCAATAGTGAAGGGCTTGGAAAAATCGGGCATAGCTAGAACAAGTGTAGTACACATAGCTTGTTTTAGTTTGTCAAATGCACACTGAGCAGCATGTGTCCATGTAAAAGCATCATTTTTCAATAGATCGATTAATCGAGCTGCAATCTTCCCATAAGCCTTGACAAACTTGCGGTAGTAGCCAGTCAACCCCAAAAAACCACGAAGGCTCTTGAGTGTCTGAGGATGCGGCCAATTGTTCATGGCATCGATTTTCGCAGGATCCACGCGAACCCCTTGTGCTGAGATAATGTGCCCGAGATACTCAACTTCCTTCTGTCCAAAAACACATTTAGACTGCTTGGCATGGAGATGATGGTCAGAGAAAAGTTGCATGACAAGATCCAGATGCTGGAGATGTTCATCCCATGTTTTACTGTAGAAGAGGATATCATCAAAGAATAACATAATGAATTTCTGCAAGTAGGGTCGAAATATTTTATTCATTAATGCATGGAATGTGGAAGGAGCATTAGTGAGGCCAAAGGGCATGACCAAAAACTCATAATGGCCATCATGTGTGCGGAAAGTTGTTTTAGGGATATCATCCTCATGAACCCGAATTTGAGGATACCAAGAACGAAGATCCAACTTGGAGAAAAAGTGAGCCCCATGAAGCTCATCAAGAAGCTCATCTACAACAGGAATTGGAAACTTATCCTTGATGGCGAGGTGATTAAGTGCTCGGAAGTCAATGCAGAGGCGCCATGACCCATCTTTTTTGCGGACAAGAATAACTAGAGAAGAAAAGGAACTAGTGCTTGGGTGAATAATACCTTGCTTTAATAAGTCCCGAACGAGCATTTCAATCTCCGTTTTTTGGTGAAATGGGTAGCGATAGGGCCTGATGTTGGGAGGAACGCTGCCAAGAAGGAGCTGAATACGATGGTCTTCTGGCTTGGAAGGTGGCAATCCCACTGGTTCAGCAAAAACACCTGTATATCGATCCAGAATTTGTTGTAGATCCAAAGGAGTAGTGGAGACCGCTGAAGGTTGCATCTGAATGGAATGGAGCTGAGTGATGACACCATGTGAATTCTTGTTGAGGATTTTTTCCATGCGATGTGAACTGATGATGCTGAGAGAACCTGGTTGTAATCCTGTCAAGGTGTGTTTTTGGCCATTGAGGGAAAACTGCATCCAAAGTTCAGCAAAATCCCATAAGATAGGGCCTAGTGTGCGTAGCCATTGAGCGCCCAAAACCACATCACATCCGCCTAAGGTCAAGGAAAACATGTCAGAGCGCAAGGTATAATCTCCCATAGAGATACGCACATTTTGACACTTCCCTTTGCAAGGTAAGGTGCCCCCATTGGCAACCATGAATTCAAAGTTGGAGCAAGGATGGATAAAACAATCAGGTTGTTTGGCGATCCGAGGGTCAATGAAATTATGAGTGCTACCAAAATCAATGAGTATTATAAGAGGAAGCTTCTTGAAGTAACCCCTGACCCGCATTTTTTGGGGGGTGGTGATTCCAACTAAAGCATGGAGAGATATCTCTGGATGGTCATCCTGAGACGGAGGGTCAATAGGCGGTTCCTGAATGTCGACCGGACCATCCAATGTTTCTGGATCTTCGTCACCAATTTCAGAGGCAAGTGGAGAATCCACATCCAAGAGTTAGAGCTTTTGTTGAACACATCTATGTCCCCGAGTGAATTTCTCATCACAATTATAGAAAAGCCCCTTTTCTCTGCGTGCTTGCATCTATGTTTCAGACAAACGCTTGATAGGAGTTGGTCGAGGAGCCTGCGGTATAGGTGGTCGTTGAGAACCCATATTTCGAAAGGGCACAAAAGTGGGCTTGGAGCGTTGTTGGGATTTGGGAAGGGGAATTGGGGATAGGGTCTTCAGGAATGAAATATGCAGAATGGGATGACAGGGGTTCCCCAAAAATTTCAAGGGAAACAGAGTGAAAACAAGGGAGATATGAAGAAAAAACTGAATTTTATACCCTTTTTTTTTCTTTTTTCTTTTTTCCAGACTGGAGCGGCTATGGCTCTAAAGGGATCTGAAACGGTGCCGAATGGATTGAAAATGGTTGGATCTCGAACGGCTTGCAAAATGGATCTGAACGGCTAGATCTAAAACGACGCAGCAACGATCGACAGCTGAAAATAGATATGGACCCCAGGTATGTGCGGCTTCCTGACAGTTCAAGGGTTTCACTCGGCCACCAATGCTGTCTGACGACTTGTGTATTGGGGCAGTACCCCTCACTCCACAGCTCAGGTAAAACTGATAACCGCTTTGCCACAAACGACAGCTCTTGGTTTACCTCACAGGTGGGAACTAGTCAATCAGGTAGGGGTCGTTGCCCTTTTTGTTGGCAGGTCCTCTCAATGGGCCAGCTACTTCGGGGTTCCTGTGGTACTCCTCACAATGAGTTTTAGGGCTTATGCCCAAGTACTTCCCACAGTTAAGCAGATAGGGATTATTCCCAAATCCAAACCTGCAACAAATGCGAAAAAAAAAAAAAAAATTGGCAGAAATTTCACCCAGCGAGCCCAAGAAAGTGCTCTGATACCAGTTGTGATGCACCTGCAACAATTAATTAATAAAAATATGCGGAATAGCAGAAATGACAGAACTCATAATCACTTTTATATTGATCACAGGCCACTTCGAGGGGGCAACCTCCTATGAGCAAGCTCAATACAAATAACTTCACGGTGCCTTCATAGGTCTCAACACACACTTATATACTAAATCTAGGTATCAATACTATGGGTCAAAACCATGGGACACTACAAACTATGGATCAACAATACTACGGGCAAATTACAAAGCATATGCGCCAACAACAATAACATAAACTATTGATCAAAAAATACTATGGGACGACTTACAAAGCATATGCGTCCAACAACAATATACTAACAAAGTAAAGACATGGGTTCCTAACAAACAGATCCAAGTTAACTCTATGCATTGGATCACCAGCCTATATATATGTTTTACATACAGTTATGTAACTGCTTGTTGGTTCAACCGACCAACCTGACATGTACTGGTCAATGCAACTGTCGACATGTACTGGTCAATGCAACTGTCGACATGTTTTACAATAGGTCGGGCAGAGGGCCTAGTCGACAGGCTGACTTAGGCTCCGCCAACATCTCCCCCACCACAAATAATTCTTCGACCAAAGAAATGAGGAGATGCAATGTTAAATGCGCAAAATAGATGTGGTTGTTACTGTTATGCATGACTGGAGCTAGTGGTTGCTTGTTGTTGAGCACAGACTTCAACGATGGCTTCGGCAGAGATAAAGAGCTGATGCTGTAAATATTCCCAAGTGCACAGCATGTTCTGAATGTCGATAGTAAATGAGGTTAGGCTCGACAAGTTTTTCACTTTATCTTGAGTAGACATGGTTTGCAGATTAATTAATTCGTGGCCAAAGAGGTTTATTTTGTCATCAACGGTTGAAAGCAATCTTTGAAGATGTGGTCGTATCTTTTCCACTTTGAAGAGGCTCAGTCGAGCTTGGCTCATCCACTGTTCTTCCTGTTTTTCTAATTTTTAGAGCTTCCTATTTTCTCTGATGATCTGTTCGTCGTTAGTCTAGGTGAGAGCTTCGTCGGTGTTGTGTCTTTTTTTATGCAGATTGCTGAGTAACTGACGCGCCCACTGCATTTCTTTAACTACCTGATGGATCCGGAATGACAGGGGTTAGCGAGGCTTCAGGGATAAGCATTTCGGCCTCAACAAGGTTAGCATTTTCTGGTGGACTTTCTGGGAGGTCGACTGAATGTCGAGGTGAGTTCGGGTCTTCCATCGCTGGGTTGACTGGTAAGGGGATGAAGGATGAAGTTTCTTGTGCAAAAATATTGCTAGACGGATCAAGATCTCTTTCTAGTTGTGTTTGGTGATAACCGACCACTTGGGGTTCTGTGGTTCTTGGTGGAGATGGCAAGTTGGTCGGGTGGAGCTGAATCAGCTGGGAGACTTGTATCCGTGACGACAGGTTTCTTAGTGACTAATTGTCACCAATGGGGAAAAAGAGAGGGGAGCTAAGCTATAAACTAATTCAGGTCATTATCAACTTGAATTTTTTCTCTTAGTGGCTGAGGAAGTGTCTGTATGATATCTGGAAGATTAAGTGATGAATCGGGTGCAAATGCTATGGAAGCTGGGGGGGTCGGAAGATTTTCGTCTTCCATGACAATAGTCAGGGATGGTGGAGGTGGGATTTTCGTTAGGTCGACATGGGGTTCGACCGTAACCTTGTATTTTTTCTGTGGTGGTGGACGACTGTGGGATCTTTCTTCTTCTAGAAATTTCCTAAATTGATCTTCTACAGGGATCTTTTGTTTAGCAGCGGCGGCTAGAATTTGTGTTGCACTGTCAAGGAGCTCACCTTCATATTCTTCTGTCTATTCCTGGATAATAAGCTTCCTTTTCCCCTGTACTTGTACTTTTGTCTCCCTTTTCTGTCAGGCTTGAGATAACTCGTCGGCTATCTATCGGATATTTTATTTTGTGATAGCATGCTCCGGCAATGGGTTATCTGATTGTATACCCTCGTCCAACTGTTCATCTACTTCTGGATGGTCCTGATGGGTTGTCATTGAGATCCCAAGTGGATTCATCTCAACAAATTGCTCAGTCTGGAAGGTGAAAGTGTTCAAGTGGAGTTGGACTTCATAATCTTCTTCCTTCTCAGCGTCAGTCAGAGGTTCGACTATTGTGAAGTCAAGTTTTTGTGCATGTGGAGGGATTGGAATTATTATGTTTGATTGACGACTGAGCTCAGTAAATACCTCTTTGACCGAGGGATATAAATCCAATGCTTCTACTTTTCCAACCTCTCCTTACAAATTCCAGACCAATGTATAGTCAAGGGCCATTTGAATATGCGCAATCGAAGGTAGACTGAGTCGGATATTCTGCGGAAATCTCCATCTAGTTTTCTTATCTTTGAGGTCCTGGAACCAACAGTCAATCCAAATCTTGGTTGTTGTTGCACCAATCCGACATCCCCCCTATGTGAAATAACAAAATTTTTCCATCACTATGCTCATATCTGTTGTAAAGTCTTTGTTTCCCTTAGTTTGAATGTATTCCATCGCAATCCATATCAACAAGGATGGATATCGAATGGTCACCCCCTCTTCTTTACATTTATAACAGACATTCCTTACAATGTCTGCCAGATGTTCTGCCAAGTTATACACTTTGCCTCTCGTCACAACATTGTGAACGGCCTCCAGGAAGTCTAGCTTCGGGTCGGCCCCTCAACCAGAACTCGTTAGCACGTTCGACACAATTCTTGTTGCTATCGTTAGTGTGTTGTAGACTATCTGGTTTACAACCAATCCTCTTGAGTTTTTACCGGCAGGGGTGCCTATGAATTCTTTGACTAGTGTCGAGTTTGGGCACAATGTCACCATGTCACCCTTATTTGAAAGACCGGTAATCTAATGGATGAGTGCACCATTGATTTCGACAGGGGTGTCGAAATAGAGCTTCCCATTATGATATCTGCTCATGATAAATTGGGCAATTAGGTCTTTTAATTCAGCGAAGCCGTCTAATAAAGGAGCGTGCATGTATTTTAGAATCATGGCAATTTGAATTTTTTTCGCCTCTTCTCTCCATGGACCATTTGATTCCTTCCCCCAGTTTAAAATTTCGTTCCAAATCCGCTTCTATTGTTGTTCTGAAACCTTGGCATTTAGGACAAGCTGCAATCGAGTTTTTAAAGGGGAATGTACTTTTTCTAGCTCCCTGATCTTGGTCGTTGTAGACCTGATTGTCACCTAAGTCTTCTTAGGTTCCATTATGATTTTAGGGTTCTCAAGTTCAAGAAATGGTTCGAACAGTTCGGAGGGATCTGTGTTCTATAGTTCAAGTTCTTGACAAAACAATAACCAAGAGTCCTTGAGCCCAGTATTTATAGCATAGTTGTTCAACACGGGAAAATGAGAAGTAGATGGTCGCATTGATTGTTGGTTTGGCGAGGGCATTAACTTTGATTGACAGGTTGTCGACTCCTCGTCTGGCGCACTTTGACTTTTCTTTTGTTTGTTTCGACTTCACGAATGCTTTTTTCTTTCATTTATTCATTGGGGTGGTGTTGGTGCGTGTCCTTCAACGTATCATGTCAGCCAGAAATAGGTCGTCGTGGTTGGGGATCCCTTTCATCATGTACTCATCGGCCTGGTCTTTCTTGTCGATGTCTGTCAACTCGTCGATCGTGCTTTGGGATATTTTCTCGGCATCTTCGTTCATTTCCTTTCCTAGCGTTATTTTTCCAGTCTCTCATCATTGTACATTTTATAAGACTTGCTTTTGAAAAATTGTTTATAATACTTCTCTCTCAAAGTAGTTATAACCATTTTTTTTTCATGTCTTGTATCACTTCAGTCGAGCGCCATTGACAAGTTTCTTAAATACACTTCCTTGTAGCGTCTTCAGTTGGATGGAGCGATTGGTATTGATGTTTTCGACAATGTATGGACCCATCCACTCTGTGTGTAACTTTTTCAGCTTAACTTTTACTCGACTGTTATAGAGCAATGCCAAGTCACCAACTGATAGATTTTTATGCTTAATATTTCTATCATGCCATGTTTTATGTTGTTGCTTTTGTATTTCTTGGTGATGGATTGCTAGCTTTCGGGTCTCGTCGAGCTTCGACAGTTGAACAAGGCATTCTTTTCTTGCATCTTCAACATCAATGTGTAAAAATTCGAAAATTCTTGGAGCTTGTCGTTGAAAGTGCAAGGGGACAACTGCTTCTTGACCATATACAAGTGTGAAAGGATTTTGACCTGTCATTCTTTTATATGTTGTTCTATATGCCCATAGCACGACGTGTATCTTGTCTTCCCAGTCGTCTTTGTCGATGTTGCACATTTTTGTTAACCCTTTGGTAAGTGTTTTATTGAATGCTTCTACGGCACCATTTGACTGTGGATGATATGATGTACTTATCCTGTGCTCGATTGCAAATTCTTTTGTAAGAGTAGCAATTGTTTTGCAGACAAAGTGAGTCCCTTGGTTGTTGATCAATGTAATTGGGCATCCAAATCATGTGATAATATTCTCATGTATGAATTTTGCAGCTATCTCGCTTGAACATGTTTCGACAGGTTCTGCCTCATCCCATTTGGTGACATATTCTACTGTGGTGATGATGTATCTCACACTTGTTCATCTGCCAAGTATTGGGAATGGTCCAATAAATTCGATTTCCCACATTTCAAATGTTTGACTTGGATTTACTGGAATAAGGGGCATTTCTATGCTTGGAAGCGGTCGACCCATCCGTTGACATCTATCACATTTACTTACAAAATCTCGATAGTCTTTGTGCACTGTCGGCCACCAAAGTCCAGATTGCATAATCTTTCTCACTGTGATGTCAGCGTGATAATGTCCTCCTATCGGTCCATAGTGTACCTCTGTAAGTATACTTTGTCGTTCATGTTCGAGCACGCAACGTCATAATATGTCGTCCAGGCCAAGTTTATAAAGGAATCTGTTGATTAGAGTGTAAGGTGCAGCTTTCATTGCAAGAATCTTCATTTTATTTTTTGGCATTGCTTCTGGTGCATGTCCATCCTCAAGGAATTGTGCAATATCTGCTAACTCCGAGGAGACAGCTTCAATTCTAAACAAGTGTGCATCTGGTAGTTCATCTTCAATACCTGTCGGCTCCTCTCCCTTTTCGATTCATGACAAGTGGTCGGGTCTGACATTTGCCTTTCCTGGTCAGACTATGACATCAAATTCAAATTCCTGGAATAACAGTAACCAGCGACATAATCTTCCATGGTGCAATGGATTCTTAACTAAGTACTTTAATTCTTGATGATTTGTATAAAAGACAAAAGGATTAGCCAATAGATAATGTCGGTATTTCTGCAATGCAAATACCATACCCAGTGCCTCCCTTTCTGTCGTGGAATAATTTATTTCCGCTTTGTTCATCTTTCTACTGCTGAAGGCTTTAGGGTAATCCATTCCATCATCACCAGGTTGCATTAAAATTGCGCCAACTGCTATGCCCGACACATCGATATGTACATGGAACTTGATCGACCGTTTCGGGAATTGAAGTATAGGAGCTTCAACAAGTTTTCTTTTCGGGATGTCAAACAATGTATTACATTCGTCGGTCCACCTGTACTCTTGATTTTCTTGATTAATTCCTCCAAGGGATACGTCATGTCATAATAATGTCAAATGAACTTCCGATAGTATCCCGTGTGGCCCAACAGAATTCGCACTTGCTTAGAATTCACTGGAGGCTTTAGGTCGAGAATGATCTTGATTTTGGCATAGTCGACTTTTATCCCTTCCTTGCACATGAGATGGCCCAATAATATTCTGATAGGAGTTGCGAAAATGCATTTCTTGATGTTCAGCGAGAGTAGGATTTGTCGACATCTTTCGAGCATCAGCCGGAGCCATTTGCAGTGATCCTTCAGCATGCAGTATATTGTCCAATCATCAAAGTAGACAACCATAGTTTTGTAGATGTATTCTTGAAAATTTTGACGACACTTTTATAAAATACGCTAGCACATTCTTCAGTACAAATGGCATGACTGTATATGCGAATGATCCAAAATCACACTCAAACATGGTCTTCTTCTTATCTTCTTTGGCAATGGGCACTTGATTGTACCCAAAAAATCTGTTTGTGAATGAATAGCACTCATGCCCTGCAACTTCATTAATGATTTCATCAACAAAAGGAGTAGGAAAAGGGTTAGTGAGTGTTACTTTATTAAGTTCGCGAAAGTCGACACATGTTCGCAGTCATGTCGGATCATGCTTCTTCGATTGCACGACCATTGGACTCTCCCACCTTGACTAATTAATCAATAGGATAGATGATTCCTGCTGCAAGCATACTATTGATCTCCTTTTTGACAATGTATTTATATTTGTGAGCAATTTTATATGGCCTTTTCTTTACTGGTTTGGCATCTGGCTTGACATCAATCTTCATTTCCCCCATCTCTTATACAATTCCTTTCAAGTCTTTATAATCTCATGCGAATACATCCTAAAATTCTTTAAGCATGCTAGTGATCTCTGCAGTTTTCTCTTCATTCCATTAATCACCAATTTTTGCCATTTTCAGTATGTCGTCGTTAGATATATCAACTTCTTTGATTTTGACTTTGGCATCCATCCACTCCGGTGCTCGGTTGTCATTGATTGGTCTTTCCCCTTATTTGATCTACGTGAATGTTGGTGGAAAATATTTTTTTGTTAATCTTTCAGGGTCCTCTTTCTCTACGGCCTCCAAATTGAAAGTTGTTCTGACAGGCTTCGACATAGATGGATGATATTATTTCCATTGAAAACTCTTTCCGAATGTTTTTTCTATTTCTAGTCGCAATCTTGTCGAATGCTGGACTTCTTTAGACTGAATATTATGGAAGGAAATGGTTTGTCGAACAAGTGGCTTCTTCTTTGTTGGTACTTCATTTTTAGTCGGTTGTAGAAACTGTTTAATTTGGTTACTCGCCTCAGATAGCTGCTCATCCTTCGGAGAAAATTGGAAATCTTTGATGAAATTTTCTTTTAGTTATTTCCAAACGAAGGTTTCTCCTCTTGCCTCTTCCATCTTGTACCATTTATTTGGAAATTAGTCAAGCGTGCTCGGAAAGAGGTGTGGCCATGCTCTTTCATCTTTATGTCCCAGTATTCTCCACTCCTTTTCGCACTTGTCGATGTGAGATTTAGGATTCTGTCCTTGTCTGAAAATCGGTATTTCAGCCTAAGTCGTCAGTTTCTTATCTCCAAACCTTTCAATAAAATATGTCGAGGCAGTGGTCCATGTTTGGATTTTTTATTGATGTGTGTCCCACCATCTCGTAGCTTGTCCTGTAAATGTCTCGAATAGACTCTGCAATCTCCCTTTATCTCCGACATGCTTCGAAACTTCCTCGAAATGTAAGAAATGAGATTCTCGTTCTTTGTATCGCAACGCAGGAATATGTGTTGAGTCACTTTTCGCTGGTGCTAAAGTTGGATATTCACAAATTTTTCTCTCGAATATATTTCGGATGGTCGAGATAGAGAAGAATTTCTTGATTTTTTTTTTAGAGATGGCTTCAATTGTCCAGCATTCTTTCGCTTGAGTTCATAATTCTCCATTTTCCAGTCGCATAGTTCAGCATCAGAGTTGTATCCAGCTGTTGTAGGATCTCCAAGATAGAGTTACCTTGTTCATTTGGTTCGATATAATCTTCATTATTGTTTACTTGATATAGATGTTGTATATCATTTTCACCCTCCATAGGTTCTGACCACGGTTCTCCTTGAGATGGGAAGATAGGAACTATCACCTTTTGGCCACTGCCTTTCAGTTTGATGCAACCTTTATCTAGAGATATCGATGCTTTCATTTATCGGCCCCATGGTCGACCAACCAGGGCTAGAAATGAACTGGCTCCATATTTTGGATTTATAATCTCGAAGTCAACTCTTGTCATTATGCCTTTTATGGAAGTTTCAACATTTCTCCACACACCAATTGGTTCAATCGGTCCTTGATCGAAAAGTTTCAAATAAATGCCTGATTCTTGAAGCTGAGGTCGACCTAATTGTTTCCAAGTATCCCGATTCATGATATTAACTTGCGAACCAAAATTGAGTACAACTTGTCTGACATGGTATCCGTGTATTTCGAGGTCGACGAGAGGGTCGGCATTGTTCTTATCTTTTTGTTTTAGTCAGCATATGTTTTTGGCTTGTCTATGCCCGACATATTTACTTTTAATATTATGCAACAAGTCAATTAACTTCCCAACAGCTTCTTCTTTAGTTATAAGATTGACCAATTCATTAATATCTTCTTGACGAACTTCCTCGTTATCTTCTTGTGCTACTAGTTCATGAAATATCTAGGATGCATTTTTATATAGATATTTTTGCTTGTTAGGGTTCGGATAATCCTCTTTATTTATTACTTTACTTATTTGTGGATTATCTTGGCCAGTTTGAGTACCTTGTCTTGTTACAATTTGCAAATTCTTTGTTCTAAGCACATCACATTTGGGAACACATGACAAGAGATTAACATTATTTTTATTTGTAATTTTCTCAATCATTGTAGGGAAATCCTCCCAGAAGTGATCACCTACTCCACATTTTGTACAAAATTTAAGATCTATTCGATCTTTATAAGGACACTCTGCATGGAAATTTCCTTCACTAAGACAAGTATAACATTGCCTAGGTCGGTGAGGTCAGAAATCTCGACTGCCATTGTCGTAACCTCAGACTTGGTATCATCCGCGTCGGTTGTAGTTATCGTTTCATCGATCATATCTTCTTCCTCCGTATCTTGGATATCTATCATTTCATCATTCTGGTCGTACCGATCATTCCTTTCGTCTCTATTGTTTCGGTCGTATATGTCATTTCTTTCATTTCGGTCGTTTTATTGTTCGACAGACTTGTTCAGGTACACTGCATAATAATTTTGTGTATTCTTTAGATTCAGATGGCATTCTTCTATAGAATGAGAACTAAATTCACATATATGACACCACTTAGCTTGCTTATTCTTGATATTGTAAGGGAAGTCATTTGTAGTATGTAAGTCATAATATTGACAAATATCACAGAAGCATCGTGTTTGTACAAGTCGGACATCTCACCGTCGATCCTCCTGTTGACCAACGCGACCTCGGTCGACAGGGGTTCACCTCACTGTCAACACATACCGCAGTCTCCCTGGGCACCGGCCCGAGCAAGTTTGATCCCACCCAACAACACCCGCAGAGCGGATGAGGTCTCACCCGAGGCATCTAGGAAGGGCAGCCGGAACCATGTTTCCACCGAGGGAGGAGGAAAGTTGTGGCTGCACAGACTAACTCTATTGCGGTACTTAAACAGAAACTTTAAACATTCGGCAAGGATTTATACCATATTACTTCATCGCAACGTTTATCATCACATTCAACATAGAACACATTACTTAATCACACCATTTATCATCATAGCAACAGTAAGCAGACATTTCATCAAACAACATTCATACATCGCAACATTGCACAAAGATCATACCAAAACATCATCATTATATTACTGTCGCGATCATATACCAGAAGAAAACATAGATCTTCGTACACCATCGTTCTTCTTTCTCTATTCCATTCCCTTGCTTCTTCTCCTCTCCTCTAACACTTACAACTCTCATCTATTTATAGGATTCTGCCATTACAATACTTGTCCACTTACAAATGACTTCTTGACCGACACTATGGACAAGTGACCCAATATCTAACTGACTCGGTCCAAATGACCCCAAAAACCCGCATACCGCGGTACAACTTACTCACTATTACATAATATATGGTCCAAGTGACCCAAAACCCGCCAACTGTGGTATTCTTTAATACAAAATACTCCTTTCGCGCTCTCATCCGATGTGTCGCAACGTCAGCGGTACCGCGACATTTCCCCATCAAACTGCTTTCCAACAGGCCCCCATCACAATCTTGTGGCTCGCCCTCAAGCCACGTCAACTACTGGACATAGTGCACGTCGTGCTGAACTATGTTTCGGTAACTATTCTTGCTATCTGTATCATGCGGTGTTGTACGGCTTCATCTGCTACACTAATCATCGATTCCTTGTCATGTATTTTTAACCAAAAATGGTCATCGTCCGACTTGCTGTCATGGACTTCTTAAACTCATCCTCCAGTCTCTTGGAATGGTACTGACGGGAATAAAAAGAGGACAAACAGTACCAAGGTGCAAAATTCGCAGATGACTCTAGCACATCTATTTCACACCGTGAACCGGTTCTTACTGTGGGCGGGGAGCTACCACCCCAACCAGCTCAAGGGTCGAGAAGAGCAGAATCCTTCGAACAACTACTGCATACTTAATCATGCTAGATCGGCCTTCGGCTCGGGCATACCACAGTGTAAGTGCACCTGCCATATCAAGGCACTCAGGGACACTCATCGTTCGGGCTCGCAGGGCCCCTGGGGTGCTACCACGGGAAACGAAGTGAAGCATTTCCACAGCCTCCTTGGAATTCCTCACAACTTAACTCGCAAACTGATCAACCAGCATAACCACTCTATTTTAGAACAACTTCGTTGTAGAGAACTACCAGTTGCCTCGGCTACTTATAGCCGGACCATTCCCAGGTCATGACGGTGGGAATGATGCCCCACTACCTCTCATCTGCGTGTGTGAACCCACAACGAGGGGTGACCATGCTGTCACTGAATATACCACGTACCGATGTGTGAGCAATCTCCTCACATTGTGCTGATCGTACCGGCCCAGCGTGCCATGTGAAAAACATGCCATCATCATGTGGTAATCCAGCTGAATCTGTCAGGTGAAATCATGTATAGGGATGATGGGCAGTGGTGACAAGATATTAGTGGAACAGTAGTCACAACACTTCCCCGTACCCCCCAAATCCTCCGTAATCGTCACAAAAATCCTTCAACAAAATATGTCGTCGGTCCTAGTCGCAATACTGCCATGAGTCTCCAAACTTGCAGCACAAGCTTTCCTGCTTTTGCATACCTCCTTTTGTTGGTGCGCAATCTACCACCAAGCAACCTGCAACACACACTTATATATATATATATATATATATATATATATATATATATATATATATATATTCGATGCGACTCAGACATCGCACTGCTCCAAGCCTAAGGGATAGGGCTTCAACCTATGACCATTTACCAGTTTGGGGAGCATCGCCCCATCTAACCGCTGCAACTGAACCGCTCCACCTAAAGTAATACTATTGATGCGATATGGACCCACCCAATGCATCTGCAATTTTCCTGGATGTTTCATAAACTTACTGTCGTATAATAACACTAAGTCACCTTGCTAAAACTGTTTAGTTTTGATGTGGCGATCATTCCATGCCTTCTGGCGATCCTTCTCCACTCCTTGGTGAAAGACAGTGATAAATCGATCCTCTTCCAGCTCCACCAATTGCGCTAGACGTTCATCTAATGCTGCGACATCATCCATACTCGTAACAGCCGCAATTCATAGACTTGGAACAATGTACTCCATAGGAATAATTGCTTCCTTCCCATATACCAGCTTAAAAGGGGTCTGACCAGTAAACCTTTTAGATGTGGTGCGATAGGCCCACAATACTGCTGGGATTTTCAGATCCCAGTCATCGCGGTTCGCATTGCATACCTTTGTCAACGCATGCTCCAACACCTTGTGAAACGCCTCCACCGTTCCATTCACCTGTGGGTGATAGTGTAATGTCCCCAGCCTGACCCTATTGCATTAATATTGTAAATGATGTAAATATTGTTATTTAGTCATGGTGAGGAGCTCAAGGCCAAGGCCCCGCCATTGATTTATCGTTTTATGTATCGGCAATTAGAATAGATGCATATGGTTCCTGTGCTAGCTGTGCATAATGTAGAATCAGACATCATGTAAATATGCAACTTTTAATGAAAAACCCACAACCAGCTACGCAATGCAACAAAGAGATGGGGGCATGATCTTTACAAGGAATAGGGAGGGAAAATAACCAAACCCTTGAGCCATGGTGTTAAGCCATTTCATTGAGGAAACCCATAAACTCTCAACTACCCATTTGGTCTCATGCACCCAATCATTTAATTCTTCCAAGAATTGGTTGAGACAATTAATGCCTTGGGATGGGAGAGGTATGGCTGTCAATTTTCGTGTATGGGCAAGACAGCAACCTGGGAAATCGAGTTTTGGCTTGCTGGGCAAGAAAACCCCCACGAAATTGGCCCAAAGCCATTCTTCACCCATGGTATTCATCCTCTCACGCAGTCTGAGCTTGTTGGGGTTTTTATCCTTCACGTTTTCCTCAATTACCCTGCATTTTTCCCATGCTGGTAACTCGTTTTTGCATATACAGTAGCTTGGGAGAGAAGGGCCACGAATTGGGGACTGTATGGAGGTCGTTTTTGCCCCCCGAATGTCCAAGGATGTTTTTCTAAAAACGGATTTGGCTTCCCTAGGTTGTTTCCCAATCTTCCCATTTCGTTTTTGTGTGTTCCCACGTTTTTCTGAGCTGGTAGAAACCCCATCCTTGGTTTGAACCGGTGAGCAGGAGATTCAGGAGTGGAAGAGGACAGATTTGGCTTGATGAGCCCAATGATGTATCCATAGCTCAAGGGGCGAGCCACTAGCTTAGTAATTCACCTCTGTCCCTCTCTTAACAGCCTGAGAAACCCAATTGTTGATTGGCTTGGCTGATTCTGGTATATCTTTGGCTATGTGAGAGCCTACTTTCCCCTTTTCCTTGTGGAGATCATGCCCAGCTCGGAGGTGGCAATGGTGCTGAGAGATTGAGGAGCACACTGGCCTATGGTTGGGTGGAACGTTGCAGAAGCATAGCTGGTTGCTCAGGGACTACTTGGTTTAAGATAAGTATTCTCATTTGATAATTGGATATTGCTTAATTGATGAATGACATGAAAATCTGGAATGTATGATGGATGTGTGTTAATTCTGCACATGATTTACTTCTGTTGTGTTTGCTTAGATTTGTACATCTGCATGCATGTCTTTTTATATATGTGGATTTTTTTATTTAGTAAGCATCGGGGCCAATTGCCCGGTTTTAGCGCAATGATCCTCTCTATCATGCTGGTATGATAGAAGGGGACATGACATTTGGTATCAGAGCTACTGGTTGCAGCATTGGGCCTCTATGGGCCAAATCCAATTACAGTCACCTCTGAAAGAAAGAAATTTTTCAAACTTTTCCTAAGTCTGGTTGAAAAATTTGTTTTGAAAAATTCGTTTAAGTCTGTTTCGGAGAGAATTCCCGAATGTCTTCCGAAACTGCGGAAGCATTCGACGAATTCCCCCGAAACTGCGGAAGCATTCCACGAGTTTTTCCGCAACGCGGAGGAATTGGGAATTCGCCCCGAAATTTGCGGAAGGAATTCTCTTCCGAAATTTGCGGAAGGATTCCGCGAATTGTCCCGCAACGCGAAAAAATTCGGCGAAATGCTCCAAAAAAGTGAAAACTTTTCTAAGTGTCGGCGTGAAAAGGAAATTTTTTCGGAAGGAATTCTCTTCCGAAATTGCGGAAGGATTCCATGAATCATTCCGCAACGCGGAAGAGTTCGGCGAGTCATTCCGAAGTTGCGGAATACTTCGACGAATCGTTCCGCAACTGCGGAAGACTTCGGCGAATCGTTCCGCAATTTCGGAAGCATTTCGCAAGTCGTTCCGCAAAAGCGTTTCCGAAGAACCACTCGAAACTGGCGGAAGCATTCCGCGAACGGCTCCGAAGCTGCGGAAGCCTTCACCGAATGGCTCCGCAATTGCGGGAGCATTCGCCGAATGGCTCCACAACTGCGGAAGCCTTCGCCGAATGGCTCCGCAAATGCGGGAGCGTTCGGCAAATCGCCCCGCCATTGCGGAAGCGTTCGGCGAACTGCTCCGCAATTGCGGAAGCGTTCGACGAACTGCTCTGCAATTGCGGAAGCCGTCGCCGAACCGCGCCGCAGTTGCAGAGGGATTTCCCGCGTGAAAAAAAAAAAAAAGAGTAAAGTGATGAAAACTTGATTTTTGGATAGCAGGAACATCCGGACTCAGAATGGACCGCAGTTGCAGAGGGATTTCCCGCGAAAAAAAAAAAAAAAAGAGTAAAGTGACGAAAACTTGATTTTTGGATAGCAGGAACATCCGAACTCAGAATGGAATGATTCCTGTGGAGCTCGGAGGCCATGAAAGAACTAGTGAAGACCCCGAGCCCATTACACTCCGATTTGACGGAAAATGGATAATAGTGACTTTTGAAGGATGGAGTCCCGAGGCTTGACAGAAGGTCAGTTTGAGCTGAAATTGATATGAGGCAGTCATGAAGCACGCACGATGTTAAGTTCAGAATCTTGGATCCAAACTCCAAGGGATATGAAGTCGAGTGAGCAAGAAGACCAAAAAGCACTATTCCGGGCCACTTTTTCGGGATTTTGAAAAGCTTGTGGGCAGTAAAAGTGACCCTAGATGTAGGGATCAAAAATTTTACTGAACTAGACATTTCATATTCTCATTAAGACGGACAGTTTCCGTTAAACGAAGATTTCCCAGAAATGCACCGTTTGGGAGATAGCCATTTTTGGCCCAAAATTTGGAATTTTGGAAAAATGTGAAAAGTAAGAAGTAGTCAAACCCAGAAATTCATAGAAGATGAATGGTGCACCGGAATTAAAATCCGTGAATTGCTGAGTGTTCCTTGTTATATGGACTAACTTCGCCCGATAGATAAGTTTTTGTGATTCCTCATAGATTTTCTTCCACAGGTAGCTAAAGTCGGCATCCTGGACCAAAAATGCAACTGTGTAAAATGTGCAGAATTGGAATAAAAGTTGTCATTTTTGAAAGGATGCAGTTCCCGCACCCGATGACGGAATGGAGCATGAAGACAAGCATTGGAAATCTTGTCCAACAAGGAACAATGATACATGACCAGAGTTTGAATGAGGTCTACATCTATCATGGATATTTAGTGCAGAAGAGTGCCAGCGGCTGTTTTAACAAACAATTTTGTTGTCAATATGGGCAATTTCTACAATTGCATGATATGGAAGAGAAATTCCATGTTACGATGAGGGATCGAAAAGGGAAGAAATTCTTAAACCTCTGTTTGTTATCATACTTATAATTATGAAATTGTCATATGTTAAAAAAAAATGTAAAGGATTACATAGATGTATATGCACTAGATGGCATCTTAACAAACATTGTATAGTGCATATAGAAATGCTTGTGCATAAATGGGATATTGCATATTGGTAGAGTAATGAAGTCTACATATGCAATGAACCACTAATGGAGAATATTGTGGTTGATAATCACTATTGATGTTGGTATTGGTTGTAGGACCAAAGATAACAAAGAGCATGGCTAAATGTGCTGAGGATGTTGTTGCATGAAGCCAACAACCTTATGCAGAAAGGATGGTGCAACGAATCTATGATCATAAAGTTGGCAAAAAGGACTGAGCAGCCTTGGTAAGAGGCCAATTGATCAGGTAACATCCGGCGATGTTAATGGTAACCATGCAGGTAATGATTAGGGGTGCCAAATTGCATGAATGTTGAAAAGGATTTGGTAAGATTTCCTTCAACTATGTTTGAATTATGTTGAAAGCATAGTACTCATAACTTAATGCAAGGTAGCATTGAGGAAATGTGCATTAAGATATTATGCACAATCTTGTGGTTATACATTGAGGGAATACACATTAAAAGATTATGTGAGTGATGTAAATGTGCATGCATAGATATAGGTGCACATGATGAGATGCATTGTGAGAGTGCATGAGTGTGATGTATGTTTCATTGCAATTAGATAATAGATGGAATGGTGAACTATTATCAATCTTAAGAACAAGAGAATAATTGCATAAAATGGTGAAATCGAACCATGCAACTCTAGTATGGTAATAATTCACGGGATGTAGATGGTTTTGGTGATATTAAAATGCTTCCGTGACTGTGGCGGCAATGAAATTATTATATGCATAGAAACTTATGAAGCATTTGGCTGATTGAAGTTTCAGATTTTAGGTAGATTGCTTTGGGCATGGAAAATATGGATAATTCCATGATGAAGATTGGAATCTACCATGAACAAGAGCCAAACACTATGAGGGTAGCCGCATTGCTAAGCAAATCAATTTCTGTAGGAGACAGAATTGTAAAATTCATGTTGAATTTAATTATTAATGTTATTGATTGGTTATGAAACAATCATATTTGAAGCTTATTGCTAAATGTTGCTGACTGTTTGGCTATTTGATGAAGTGTGCCAGGATGACACATTGCAGGAAGGCCATGTGTGATGACCTGCAGAAGCCAAACTAGATGGGAAGGATCCCATGCTTTGGAAATGGGTTTCAGGTGAAACGCCATTGATAATGTCTCATCCAAACCGCATGTCGGTAAACCATGAAAGTGAGGTGGTAAATCTATGCCCAGAAGGCATGTGAGACACATCTGCAAAATGAATGAGTATTATGTGACCCTAGACAAGAACATGCATGTCTAAATTATTGGGGTTAATACGCATAACATGCTCTATCTTATTATATCATTGCAGAATGCTTGAGTATGATTAGGACCTACATGGCGCACATCGGAAATGGGGAGCACACCTTTTCTGGTGCTGGGTCATGATAGGGTTTTCAATATTGACTACACCCTAAGGGAATGGACGCATTCCTAGTGTTTCAATACTTGGTAGTGAATGATATGGAATGTGGTTAAGAATTGAACAGCAATACTGATGAGCTTACTTATCCTTCTTGTGTTGTCAGCCTACACAGATGCAGATTGATATTGCACATTAAAGGGCAAAGTGAAGAAGGGTACGCAAGGAGACTGTATGGGAATTGGCAACCTTTCTATGCTCACGTGAAATATTACCAGAAGGTATGGAAAGGCCCAAAGAGCTGTGTAATAAGAGAAGGTATCATCCTTGTGTGAGTAGGGGTCATGTTAACCTACAGTCAAGAAAGTCACCTATAAAGTTCCTAAAATGAACCATCGATTTGCACAAGAGAAGGATTGGTGTCCTTGTACAAATGAAGAGTTGATGTGTGTGAAGGGTTATGGTGCAAGAAGGTGTGGTGACATTGGTAAAGGCGTAAAATCTCTATTGGGTCAGCAGTGGGAGGGCGGGCGCCGAGGACTGACTGAGAACCCTAAAATCTCTATTGGGACAGCAGTGGGAGGGCGGGCGCCGAAGACTAACTGGAAACCCTGAGATACCTATGGCTCCATAGTAGAGCCTTGACCTATAATGGTCGGTGGCGCAATTTCCTTCCATTGGTCGATGACCCAGACGAATGTGCTGGCTCGGCACTGGAGAGGGCCAACCAGGTATGGGACTGGTTGGGCACCACCAAATGCTTGGTAAATCCAGCCGATGGGGAGGCGTACTGGTTAGGCATTAAGTATATCCAAGTCCATAGGCGATCCCAAGGCTTGCAAAGCGAAGCAGGATCCTGTGGACCAGAGGGGAAACGCACAATATAGATAAGTATTCGTTTTCATTTATGTCTTGTTTGGAATAATGAAGATTTCAGCTATAATTCTTCTAACAGCTAAGCTGATACGCTATTGTTTCTTTGTTGGAAACCTTGGTCATTGCAAGAAGGAAAGACCCTGAAGGATATAAAATGGCTGGTAAATCCAGAGAGTAAATGAGTGGGCGATATAAATTATTAAGAAATCCAGGGAGTAGATGGTTGAATGCTATAAAGTCCTTGATAAGTCCAGAGAATGACTAGTTGGGCATTAACTACTTGATGTTGTGGAGCAGTCGACGTGCTGGCCAAACATTCCCTTAAACAATTGATAAAAACCAGTCAGCGTACTGGCCTGACATTTCCTGTTTGAAGGGTTGTGGAGTAGCCTGCGTGCTGGCCCAACCTTCATTGTTGTATCCACGGGAAATCCAATGCTTGGAAAGCGAAGAAGGATCCCGTGGAATAAAGTAAAGACATCCGATGCAGATAAGTATTCAATTACCATGCAGCTTCTTGCTTATGAATATACGTGTGTATATGATTTGGTTATGAGTTCCTAAACTCTTGTTTAGAGATAAAACCCTATGGAAATAAACTAAACATGTGAATTGATTCAATGTTTGAGTGTAGGTACCTTTGGAAGCAAGGACTATGAAGGCATCCTAGGGATGCAGATGGACATGTGACCATCCTAAAGCGCTCAATATGAGCAGTAATGAAAGATGGTGCTAGTGGATACAAGTGGATCCTAGCAACCCAAGGTTCTGTAGGCAATAATGGGAAGGGTGCCCTAGCTGAAAATCCATATGCAGACCGTAGACACTAAGTGTCATAGCCAAGAAAGGAAAGTCAAAGCATTCACATTGAAGTGAAAGAGACTAAGGAGCATGAAACCACAGCGATGGTGTAGCTCCATAATAGAACAAGACTAAGAGGGAGAAACCCCTACTCTTCTCTTTCCTTTTTGATTGATGCATTTATAAAACAAAATATTGTTGAGTGCATATCATCGCTGAAAATAGATTGTGTTTAATTGCTTGAGATGAATTGTGAATGCTGAAATAGTAAATTTTCTGTGAAAGGATGAACATGAATGAGTTCATGTGTATGTTGGGAAAGCATGAAAGTATGGAAGTCCCATGAATAAAGCATGGACATTCCATGTCAGTTGGGAAAATAATTGACTAATCTTAATGTTTATATTATGCGTGCCCTAACAGAGAATTTCCATGATGAATTTCATAGGTAAGAAAGTGAAACCATTGGTTGCAGCCGGCACAAGAAAGTGTTGCTAGTAAGAAAGGTGTGTTCAGTTGTGCCCATTGACCATGGCAGCAGACCGAGGGCTATTAGAGTTGGCTGAAAGTCTTCTTCAAACAATTGCCAGGACCCAAGAGAATCTTGGGGAGATGCTCAAGCTACAGAGGCAACAGAATGAGATAAACCATGAGGCTTTGCAGGACTCTATTCGTCTGCAAAAAGAGGTAAAAAGCATTCTGGGAGCAATCAGCAAGGGAAAGGAAAGTGGGTCAATGAAGAAGCATTCATCCAATCGTCCGATTAAGAAACGTCCCAGGTGGGAAGAGTCAAAGGAAATGGACCGGGAAAAGGTAAAGCCGCCGATGAAATGTTGGGGATGTGGAGGAAATCATTGTCTCTGTGATTGCCCAACAAGAGAATATCAAGGGGGTAGCAACCGTAAATTCCCCAGGTTCGTGGACCAGTTGGAAGGAAAAGAAAAAGAAGGAATTGTTTTGGAACGATGTCCTCATGCCGAGATAGAAGGTCCTAGCCAGCAAGAGCAGTTTGTAAAGACCAAAGGACTCAGTCCTGAAAGACCCAAGTAAAGGGTGAATTGCAGGACAAACCTACCACATTTTGTGAATTTTGGATATATGTAAAGTGAGTATTTATTTTCGAAGTGTTGGAACACCGAGGACGGTGTTATTCCAAGGGGAGGGGAATGTAATGTCCCCAGCCTGACCCTATTGCATTAATATTGTAAATGATGTAAATATTGTTATTTAGTCATGGTGAGGAGCTCAAGGCCAAGGCCCCGCCATTGATTTATCGTTTTATGTATCGGCAATTAGAATAGATGCATATGGTTCCTGTGCTAGCTGTGCACAATGTAGAATCGAACATCATGTAAATATGCAACTTTTAATGAAAAACCCACAACCAGCTATGCAATGCAACAAAGAGATGGGGGCATGATCTTTACAAGGAATAGGGAGGGAAAATAACCAAACCCTTGAGCCATGGTGTTAAGCCATTTCATTGAGGAAACCCATGAACTCTCAACTACCCATTTGGTCTCATGCACCCAATCATTTAATTCTTCCAAGAATTGGTTGAGACAATTAATGCCTTGGGATGGGAGAGGTATGGCTGTCAATTTTCGTGTATGGGCAAGACAGCAACCTGGGAAATCGAGTTTTGGCTTGTTGGGCAAGAAAACCCCCACGAAATTGGCCCAAAGCCATTCTTCACCCATGGCATTCATCTTCTCACGCAGTCTGAGCTTGTTGGGGTTTTTATCCTTCACGTTTTCCTCAATTCCCCTGCATTTTTCCCATGCTGGTAACTTGTTTTTGCATATACAGTAGCTTGGGAGAGAAGGGCCACGATTTGGGGACTGTATGGAGGTCGTTTTTGCCCCCCGAATGTCCAAGGACGTTTTTCTAAAAACGGATTTGGCTTCCCTAGGTTGTTTCCCAATCTTCCCATTTCGTTTTTGTGTGTTCCCACGTTTTTCTGAGCTGGTAGAAACCCCATCCTTGGTTTGAACCGGTGAGCAGGAGATTCAGGAGTGGAAGAGGACAGATTTGGCTTGATGAGCCCAATGATGTATCCATAGCTCAAGGGGCGATCCACTAGCTTAGTAATTCACCTCTGTCCCTCTCTTAACAGCCTGAGAAACCCAATTGCTGATTGGCTTGCCTGATTCTGGTATATCTTTGGCTATGTGAGAGCCTACTTTCCCCTTTTCCTTGTGGAGATCATGCCCAGCTCGGGGGGTGGCAGTGGTGCTGAGAGATTGAGGAGCACACTGGCCTACGGTTGGGTGGAATGTTGCAGAAGCGTAGCTGGTTGCTCAGGGACTACTTGGTTTAAGATAAGTATTCTCATTTGATAATTGGATATTGCTTAATTGATGAATGACATGAAAATCTGGAATGTATGATGGATGTGTGTTAATTCTGCACATGATTTACTTCTGTTGTGTTTGCTTAGATTTGTACATCTGCATGCCTGTCTTTTTATATATGTGGATGTTTTTATTTAGTAAGAATCGGGGCTAATTGCCCGGTTTTAGCGCAATGATCCTCTCTATCATGCTGGTATGATAGGAGGGGACATTACAGATAGGGTGTACTCTTCTTATGCTGTATCTACAACTCCTCCTTCAATGCGTTGATAGTGCGATTAAGAAAATGGCTTCCTTGATCACTCAGCAATATCTTGGGGCAGCCGAAACGAGTGATAATGTGATCAAACAAAAATAGAGCAGTCGTTGCCGCGGAGCAATCAACTATGGGTGCTGCCTCAGCCCATCGGGTCAAGTACTCTGTCGCCATGACAATATACCGTGCACCTGTGCATTTCCCTGGTGGAGTGATTGGCCTGACAAAATCCACAGCCCATTTTTCGAATGATTGCAATGTCACTTGAGGTAGCAGCGGCATCTCGTTGCATCTGGACGGCTTTCCAGTTCGCTGACAAACATTGCAAGACCGCGCATATTCTGTCGCATCATTATGTAATGTGGGCCACCAAAGCCCTGCATACAGTACCTTCTGGGCAGTCGCCTGACCGCCATAATGTCCTCCCGCTAATCCACCATGTGCCTCAACCAATATATGCACTTGCTCATGCGGCCAGACACATCTGTGTAATATTTCATCAACGCCCAATTTATACAACTCTCCCGCAATTAGTTGAAAGTCAGCAGACTTGACAACCAACTGCTTCTTCTGAGTAGTGGTAAAGTCAGCGGGCGCGGTGCTGGTCACCAGAAACTGAAGGATGTCATCAAAATATTGTTCAGCGGTAGCAACGTGGAATAGTTGGGCATCCGAAAACCCGTCTTCAATATTAGTCGGTTCCTCCCCTGTGTCAATCTGTGACAAATGATCTAGTCCAGCATTCAACCGCCCCGGTTTCACATTGACTTCAAAATCAAACTCCTGAAATAAGAGTAGCCACCGGCAGATCTTTCCCCCCAACACAAGCTTATTGACCAAGTATTTCAATGCAGAATGGTCAGTGAACATTTTAAAGTGGCCACCCAACAAATAATGCCTGAATTTCTGCAGTGCGTAAACCATGGCCAGACCTTCTCGTTCTGTGGTAGTGTAATTCCGTTCTGCAGAGGACAGCTTCCGACTGGCAAAAGCAATGGGATGATTAAGGTCGCCTTCGCTAGGTTGAGCCAACACAACACCTAGTGCAACCGATGAAGCATCAACATGGACATGGAATTCCTTACTCCAGTCTAGAAAGACCAAGGTTGGGGCCGACATCATCTTCTCCTTGAGCATTTCGAAGCTATCCTGACATTCTGAGCTCCACTGGAATGTTACATCCTTCTTTAACAACGCTTCCATAGGGGCAGTAATCGCAGCATACCCCCTAATAAACTTGCGATAATATCCCGTATGACCCAAGGTCGCGTGCAACTCCTTAACGGAGGTTGGTGATTGCAACCCCAAAATGAGCGCAATTTTGGTTGGATCGACCAACAATCCCTGCTTACACACGATATGACCCAGCAATATCCTGAATAGTGCACAGAAAATACATTTCTTCAAGTTTAGCGATATCTGGTGCTGTCGGCATTGCTCAAGCATTAACCGCAGATTGGCCAGATGGTCACGAATCAATCCATAAACGGTCCAATCATCCATATATACTTGCAAAAACTTCTGAATAAAATCTTTGAATGCGGCAACAACGACTCGGGAGAATATCGCAGGTGCATTCTTCAAACCAAACGGCATTACCGTGTACCGAAAGCAACCCCATTGAGTAACGAAAGTTGTCTTATGGCGATCTTCCTTGGAAATGCGAATCTGATGGTAGCCAGAGAATCCATCAATGAAAGAGGACATCTCCTGGCCACCCACTCCTTCAAGTACTTCATCAGTAAACGGGGTCGGAAAAGGGTCATGCAAGCAGGCATCGTTCAACTTCCACAGTCGACGCAAATGCGCACTTCACCTGTTTTATTGTCCTGCACCACCATAGGACTGATCCATTCGGACTCTTCCATAGGTTCAATAATACTAGCATCCAACATGTGATCAAGTTCCACCTTGACCTTTTCTTTATGTCACGAATTCAGCCGATAAGGTCGCTTTCGGACTGGCTTAGCATCTGGTTTCAATGGAATCTTCATCTCTCCTAAATCACCAAGGATTCCCTTCATTTCGGAAAACTTCATGGGAAACACATCTTGAAACTCATGAAGTAACTCAATAACTTTACTCATCATCTCGTCATCCCAATAATCCCCAACATTAGCAAACTTGCGAGTAGCCTCGGTGCCGATATTCATCTTGCGAAGCTGCAATGGTTGACTGAACGGATTACTTGGTGCAGCCGATGGGACCACATCGCGACTTCCTTCATATTCGGGAATGTTAACATTCTGGGGATCATCATCGTCCTCCAGCCCACCACTGATGTTGAAGCACTCTATGAGAGACTACATCTAACAATGCATGTGCAGGTCGACAGGGTAAGCCGCCAAAACAACCTGAAGTACCACATCGCGGATGACCTGTAGGGCATTATGAACATCAGGGTTGGCATCAGCAAAGGTGAACGTATGAGTGAAACAGATCGTCAACTCTTCCCATGTTGTAATGTCTCGGCATAACTCATCTACAGTGTACCACGAGCACGGCATCTCATCCAAAGTATGGATAAAAGCATGGACCCACTCATCTCTGGGTCGCGCTACCCATAATTGTTGGCACTCCATCACATGATCACTGGGATTAGTCCGGCCATCATATTTTCCAGTGTGATAAACCTCAGTATCGCCGAACCGCACCATCATCATCCTTCGACACTGTGACCAATCGTTAATGAATTTCTTATGTGTCACCCACCGGCATGCTGGAGCAGCCTTCAATGCTTCTTCCAATGCCAGCAATCACTGTGGTTCTGAGACACGTTCTTCAAATTCTGTGAAAAAGTTGGTTAGGCTAGGAAACCCCTCATAGACCGGCAATGTGATCGTTTCGATCGCAACACGACATAAGGATTGCGTAACTAAGCCACATTTCCGGACTGATACTTCATGCATTCGATTCTGCCAATGTCCCAAGGCATCATCAGAGTCAGAAGACGCAGAGCTCTCGCTGTGCCACTCCAACTCACCGTAGGTGGTAGGATGAATATAATCTTCAGAAATATTAAACGTGTGGTCCCATCTAGCAGGATCATCAACTTTTACAAGCTCCACGTAGCGGCGTCCTTCAGCCGGATCCAACGGGGCTATGACTCTGAAATCGTGATTCTCAAAGGTCATCATGCGCTTCTTGAAGTTGATTACAGCTCCACTATCGTCAGCCCATCCAATCCCCAAGAGCGTCGGATAAGAGCTTCCTCCCTCAACTACTTTGATAACATCAAAGTCAGCATAAGTCTTCATGCCCTCAATATCAATCGTGAGCCGTGGAACTCGCCCAATGGGTGTTACCTTCGCATGGTTAGCCAACCGGAGCTACACAGGAGACCAGCTCAATGGGGGACTCCCCATCTTCTGCCACGCCTGCTTGGTTAAGATGTTAACATCCGAACCAAGGTCAAGATTCACAGATTCAACATCATATTCACCAATCTAAATATTCATTCGCATCTCCTTGCCAGTCTTCCATCACTGTAGGGATTTTACTGCCGACTCCTGACGTCCTTTCAAAAATCGCTGCAACCATCCCTCAATCTCAACCAGGGCAGCCGGGTCACGGGCCAATAGCAGACAGCTTTCAAGAAACTTTTGCAATGTCCCTGGTGGTGGTGGCCGATCAGCTTCTGATGTAGTATCAAAGACCGGTGGCATATCGTAAACAACGGCCTTACTGCGGTCTTTCTCCAAGGTGCGACGTGCTTCCAGGAATGTTTCCCGCTCTGTATCAATGTTGAAAGGTACTGTTTTCTTACCAGCCAACCGAATCAGTGGTCACGAACGATCTTCCCCAGTTGTCTTGCCTCCAAGAGTGACAATAGCCATCGAAGCATCTTGTGGTCACGGTTTAGCAGAAATGGTCGCAATATTTGCACCCTGCGTCTGGTTCTGCTGCAGATTCCTCGGTTGATTGACATTTTGATTGGCGTTCGGTGGTGGTCGCGGGGGCTGGTTCTGTACGGGTTGTTGCACTGGGTTCTGTACTGGTTGTTGTGGCTGGGCCTGATTCTGTAACTGCGGAGCGTTCCCAGCTTGCCATCGTGCAATCAACTGTGGAAAATTCTCTACCGTATGATCATTACCAAAACAAAACGTACACTAATTCTGTAACAGTGGCCAGTCACGCTGATAATGCCCCCATACTGCACAGTGGTAACATTGAATAGGTCCACGACCACCTCGGCCTCCTCCTCCACGACCAAATCCGCCACAACGTCCACCCCTGTATCTTCCCCGGTAGCCGCCGTGCTACTCGTACTGAGGTTGGTTAAATTGTTGCTGCATTGGTGATGGTGGAATCCCTTGCCCTTGTGGTGCATACTGCGGTTGCTGTACATATTGTGGATGTGGGGGAGTCATCTGCATCGGAGTGTATTGCGGCATGAACTGCTGCGGTTGGTGTTGCTAAGGTGCAAACTGCATCTGTGGTTGCGGTAGTGGCTGGGCTACTTTCGGTTGAAGTTGTGATTGTTGCACAGCGCGCTAATCGTCCTTGACGTAGAATGCATCACACATCCTCTCCTGTAGCAACCCATATGCACGGCAATCCTTGTCATCGTGACCCACCGACTTGCAGAATGTGCAGTAAATATTTCGCAGGGTTGTGACCATTTTCTGCATATATGGGAAATTATCATGACTGTGCCCAAACACCTAACAAACGCGACACCATGGCATATTTCCGCCATTCAACGGGTTTGGTGCACCTGACACCAAATAATTACGAAAATTCGGGCAATTATCCTTTGTATTCCCTTCTCCTCGGCATCGCGTACACCATACTTCATCGCGCTATTCCTTGTTCTTCTTCAAATCTTGCAACTGTATAGTCAGGTTAGAGAGCTGTGTCTTTATCTGCGACATCCCAGCAGCATTATCTCCAATCGGTGACGCCTCCAATCGCATTGCAATCTCTAGAGCTTCACTAGGCATCGATATGTTTTGCAGCATCATCGGCAGCTGAATGTGGGGTAACAGCGCTGCAATGAACCATTCGTTATGTTGGAAGGCACTCATATCGAAACTAACCTTTACCATTAGCGTCTTGAATCGTTGGTCGAAATCCCATACCGTCTCATTGGGATACTGCTTAATTTCCTTCAATTCAGTAATGTATTGAGCCTCCGACTTAGGCCATCTAAATTCAGCAATCAGCCCATCCCGAATCTCATCCAATGTCTTTTCTGGGACCCCCGTAGGAACTAAAATAAATTTCATGAACCAATCTAATGCACGACCTCGCAGAGTTGTGGCTAACTGTCCTTTCTTAGCATTGGCATCAGTGATCTGTTTCATGGTCCAGACCGCTTCACACAAAAACCAATACTGCTCTGGGTTGTCTGTTGTACTTCCATGGAACAACGGTAACTTAGCATCATCGCCCGCCATTCTAGGCTTCCTTCCTCCTGTCGTTGTGCTACTACCAATTAACTTCTATGGAATTGACAAACTTGGCGGTGTTGAAGTAGTATTTCTTGTTGTTTGAGAGTCAGTGAGCGGAGGTGTGGGTACATTGGTGCTGGGGTTTGGTCCTGCCTCTATCCTGGGCGTATCCTGGTCGTCCCTATCAGGACTGTGAGGTCGCTTCGTCTTGTGTGATCTTCCTTTGCGGTTTTGCAGTTCGATCGCAGCAGGACCTTCTCCCTTGCTCTACCTCTTCTCCTGTCGAAACCTCGCTCCTCCTCTTGTAAGACCACTTTCTTTCTCGGCTTCGCTCATAATCTCCTCATGGTCTACGCCCATCTACCCCTTACCATTCCATATACCATTCCCCGACAGTCACGGTACCCACGGCCTCCACCCACCAGGCTTTCTACTGATCAAGGTGCATCTTTAATATACCCTTTTCACATATTAGCATCTTAATCGATAGTTGGAGCAACAACAGAAACCTTCCCCTTGGTCCTCGAAAGAAGTATCTTTCAGCTTCACTATAAGATTTCTTCGTGTCGACTGTAAATTCAGTGATATATCCCTCCAATATGCTGTCAAGCCAAACTTCGACAGCCCGTGATGCCTTATTATCGACTTCTTGCAGCTCCTGAATCAACTCCGGGTTCCAAGCCGTCGGCTCACCACCGTGGAAGTTCTTCTTCTAGAAGGTCAACTTTGACAACCATTCATACAGAATGACCGGGAATTCACAGAAAAACCATTCGTGCGGACCGTCGTGAATATATCTTCCCAGTCAGTGACCTACTGTCAATCACGTGTTCCGGCTTTCTTCTTCAGCAAACTCTTGCAACTTCTGATCAAACCAGCTCTGTATCTCCGGCTTCGTCGGGTGCCACTACATTACCTCCTTCTACTTTGCACACGGTCCCAGCAATGGAACCATTTGTTGACCAACGCGACCTCGATCGACAGGGGTTCACCTCACTATCGACACATACTGCATTCTCCCTGGGCACCAGCCCGGGTAGGTTTGAGCCCACCCAGCAACACCCGCAGAGTGGATGAGGTCTCACCCGAGGCGTCCAGGAAGGGCAGACGGAACCATGTTTCCGCCGAGGGAGGAGGAAAGTTGTGGCTGCACAGACTAACTCTATTGCGATACTTAAACAGAAACTTTAAACATTCGGCAAGGAGTTATACCATATTACTTCATCGCAGCGTTTATCATCACATTCAACATAGAACACATTACTTAATCACACCATTTGTCATCATAGAAACAGTAAGCAGACATTACATCAAACAACATTCATACATCGCAACATTGCACAAAGATGGTACCAAAACATCATCATTATATTACTGTCGCAATCATATACTAGAAGCAAAACATAGATCTTCGTACACCATCGCTCTTCTTTCTCTATTCCATTCCCTCGCTTCTTCTCCTCTCCTCTAACACTTACAACTCTCATCTATTTATAGGCTTCTGCTATTACAATACTTGTCCACTTACAAACAACTTCCTAACTGACACTATGGACAAGTGACCCAATATCTAACTGACTCGGTCCAAATGACCCCAAAAACTCGCATACCGCGGTACAACTGACTCACTATTACATAATATATGGTCAAAGTGACCCAAAACCCGCCAACTGCGGTATTCTTTAATACAAAATACTCCTTTCACGCTCTCATCCGATGTGTCGCAGCATCGACGGTACCACGACATTTCCCCATCAAACCGCCTGCCAACACCTCCTGACGACAAGAGTCTTTTGTGTGTCCTGCAGTATTACATTTGGTACAGCAGACTTCTACTCCTCTGATGTTTATGTCTCAGATGGATTGCTGCATATTGTCCAATCGTTCTTTAATATTTCTGTCGATAGATACCAGAGGATATTCGTCGTCCATCTCGATTTCTACAGCCTTTATCAGGGCGTCTTCGTAAGAGTTGACGTTCTACCATCGGACGTGTACTTTGATTTTTCTTAAGAGTCTAGCAATGAACCATTTGATCAATATTTTTTCCTCGATATCATAATCAATCTAGATCAGGAGGTATTAAAACCTATTGTCATATTCTTTTACTGTCTCTGTCGGTCTTTGGACTGTGGTCTTTAACTTCTCAGCAGCCAGGTATTTTGCATCCGGGGTTTTGAAGAAAGATAAGAAGAGCTGCTTGATTTGTGCCTTTGTCGTGTCTGGTGTTTTATCAATATATCCCATGTACCATATGAGTGCTCTTTTTCGCAAAGATCCAGCAAACTGTGCCATCTGACGATCTTCGTTGGAAAGTGTGTTGGCTTCCCATATTGATTCATAGACAAACCAATGTCTCCTAGGATCTTCATCACCCTCGTAGAATGGAAGGTGTGTTGTGGTATGCGACATGTCTGCTATTACTTTGACCTCAAGGTTGACTGGTGGAGTTGGTGGATTATTACCGGAGACAAAATTACTTGCTTGGCTAACCTAGATAGGTACTATTTCCAAATGTGTATTGAGAGTGGGCTCTTCACCTTCACTTCCAGTGCCCGGAACTTCGGTCGTTTCGTTGGGTCTCGGAAGACTGCTTTCTTCGACTGCTTCTGTTGAAATCCAGGTGAAATTCTGCTCAATCGATATTTCACCTCTTCTCGGTTGTTCCGATGAACTCAATGATTCACTCAATGCTAGTCGTGGCAAGGGGGGTGCTTCTGTATGATCTGAGTAGAGTAGATGGAAACTTCTATTGGAAAACTTAGGCTGGAAGGTGACCCAGTTTCCTTCTTCTGTTCAATGAATCAATAGTCTATTGACTTCATCACCTTCATTACTTCGTGGACTCCCAATTCCTGACTGGCCAGCATGAAGGCCTAGATCTTCTTCAACAATATCCTGCACCCGGGCACTCTGAGTTAGATGCAACGGAGAAGGTGGCGTTATTACCTCGAGTATATTAACTTGGAGAGCACTACCATGCTCTATCCACAAGTATTCATCCATCAGTGACAAGTCTTCATCGACACCGCTTTCATCTTAGGCTCGACTCGACTCTGTTAACACCCAAAAAGTACTCACTAGCTCACTCCCTTATTCACATGACCCATTTGTCCACTTTTTCCACCATTTGAGACTCTAAAACCTTCAAAAGGTCACCAAAAAGACCATAGTACCCCTTTTCCCCCTCAAAATATGTATTTTTCCTCAAAAAGGGTCCAAAATTCCCAAAAAATATTAAAAGGGAATAAAAATATAAAAAATATTCAAAAAAGGAAAAAGAGGGAAAAAGAGACCTACACCATGTTGGTCCATACCATTGGTTTCCTTAAAACCATAATGGTATTACCCATCACCCAAAAACTATAAAAAGGTGATAGGGGCTCCTCATTATTCATCCACATTTCATCCTATCCTTATGCTGTCAAATTCCCTTTGAGAGCCATTGCCTCCCATTTTGAGTTTGAAGAACCCCATTGAAGCATTGGAGAAGAAGAGACCATTGGACATTGGAGCTTCTCAACCTTGGAGCTGCTCAACACTCACCATCCTCACCACTTGAGGTAATACAAAAGATTAAATTTCTTAATTTCTTGCTTTTGTTATAGATCTTATTGCTTATGTTTTAAATCTAGTTTTTTATTTATTTACACATGTTTATGTTAGATCAAATTATATTAATTTATTCATCATTGTTTTTGTTTTATATTGAAACTGCTATTACAAGTTAATAGGTGCATCCTTGCACATGCTTGGTTGAAAAACCAAGAAACAGTTTTTTGTGACTCCGCTGGGTTTCGAACTTTAAATCTTTGCTTTAGATCTTTATTTTAGTAGTTTTTCCCATTTAAAACTGTAGATGTGCCATACTAGTCAGCTTCTTGATAGCTTCCCTAGTCATTGGCCCTTTCTGCAGCCCGAAACAACCCAAAATTTCAATTTTTGGGTTCGTTTTTCGTCGGCCAATTTCCATCCCACAAATCGCGAGTTTTTAAACCCACAGGCATGATCCAATCACGGCTGTTTAGCAGAAAGCCGTGATCCAGGTCGCAGGTTTTATCTCGAAAGCCGTGATCAAATCGCAGGTTCTAGCCTGAACGCCACGATCAAATCGCAGGTTTTAGCCCGAAAGCCATGATCAGATCGCGGGTTTTAGCCCGACACCCGCGATCTAATCACCTGATAGCGTGACCCAACTTTCAAACGCCCATATCTCCCTCTCCTGAACTCCGTTTGAGAAGATTTGTTTTTTCAAATTGGGTGTTTTTGAACAAGGAATCCGAATATCCTTTTAGATTTAAGAAATTTTTCATAGAAATTTCTCTAATTTTTTATTTTAGTGTTATTTATCATTTCAGTTCACCCATTTCGGCCCATATTTTCCAGCCATCTTCTCTGCACTTTTGAACAGCCTACTGTTTCATTTTGCAGCATTATTAATTTATTTTCTATTACATTTACTTTATTAAATCTTAAAAAAAAAAAAATCAGTTAAGTGAAAGAGAGATTATTTAGCATTTTTTCAGATTATAAGTTTCACATTTTGCAAGGTTAGAACCATCATTCTGAATTGCTCAATATTTTTCCCAAGCAAAGCATTAGAAATCCATTTATTTCTTGCAAATTTTACGATATTTGCTTTTCTTTAAAAAATTATTTCAAAAGTCCATAGTTTTTGAATTTTTTTTGTTAAAGCATTTACATTTGAGAAAAAGCCTTTTATTTTTTGCAAATTGAAATCGTCTTGTTTTTAATTTGTAATAATCCACCCAAGCGAGGCAAATTCTTTTTCAGTTAAATAATCACACTTGCACCCAATCTGCCACATTTTTAATTAACTGAGCCTTAAAATCTGCCTAAACTCAACAAACACTTTAACCCCACTTGGGGAACACTTAAAGAATCTTGTAGCTAGGTAGGATTGGGGGAATAGGAATTCCAATAACACCCCTCAATTATTTACATCTGAGACATAGTGGTTGACATTTAGGGTACCAAAAATCCCTTATTATTTGTTGACATGGTTATACACCAATTTATCGGGAAGGCCTCTCCCTTAGGAGGGTTGAAGTAGTCAGACTGGTTCCGGAAGCCTAAGTGGAATACCGCTATCCATTCAGTAACCGAAGGATACCTTTCATAGTTCTCGGTGTACCACCCTTATGGGAGTACAGCGGCAATAGAACCAAACTACAGATTCACCCAACCGAATGTGTCATGAACGGGGTATCTTAGTGGCCAATTTTTAGGATTGTCTACCCGGTGTCCCTCCCGGTAGGGGGATATCTAGCCTTTGATTCCACATTTTATATTGTCTGACTTGGATTTCATCACCTTGCACAGGATATACCTTGTTGAGTCATAATACCACTTTTAGTTAGGCGTTTGCATGCTCTGCTACCCCCCTTGGTTTAGTGAGCACCACTTTTTTCTAGGAACCACTTGATTTTTGGTATTCTAACCACTTTTTCTTGATTACTCCACTTACTATAGCGCAGCTATTATAGTAAGTGCTTTTGAGGTTGGTTGTTGGCCTGAGAGCCATTGTTTTTTTTTCCCTCCTGCACACATCGTTGCACTAGGGTCTTGAGTTTTTTAATCTCACCACCATCCATTGGCATTTCTAGACATCTCTCACCATTGAGAACTTAAGACGATCCCAGCATTTTCAGCGTGAACCCCCTCAGTTTGGTACACTTGACTCTACATGTCATAGACATAGAGCGTTATCCCTTGACTCCACACGTTATTGGCATAGAACCCAGTCATCTGATTCTGACGCACCTCATTTCACATCTGATTTTGACGCTGAATCCAAACACCCTACCGAGACATCACCAACCAACCCCATGGCTGGATCACAATATGACCCCCTTTTCACCAGTGTTGTTGGGGCTACATCACCAACCCCTGCTACTACCGTGACAACCACGGTAGCCACAACCCCCTTAGGCATGCTTAATATTGGGGCCACACCCGCTTTAGGAATGCCCAACGTAGGACCAACACCTACATTAGGTATGCCCAACATGGGGGTCACCCCCTCCCTCATCGCCAATACCCAGATCCCAGTGATTACTGGAACCACTCCTAACCCATCTGCAACCCATGTTGCACTTGGGAGCGCAGGCCCCTCCCACACCACATCGGCTGGAGGACACATCCCTTTCACACCAAGCATACCCTTAGGAGGCACTGGACTAATCCATAATGCTACCATTAGCAATTATGCCCCAGTGACAATGCCACACCCATCTGTCAGTCTTCCATACATGGCTAGTCTAAACTTACCAGACCTAGAAAGATTAACCAACGATCCTATTAGACATGACCCTGTATGGCCCCCCATGCCCACAAAGATTCCCTCAGATATCCCAAAGTTTGAAGGAAAAGCTAGAGAAGATCCCCAAAACCATATCATGTCGTTTCACCTATGGTGTTCCTCAAACTCCATAGTAGATGATTCTATTAGATTGATACTTTTACAAAGAAATTTCACTGGCTCTGCAGCCAAGTGGTACATTGAGCAGCCACATGGGACACACCCCACGTTTACATCCCTCGCCTCAACTTTCCTTCATTTCTTTCAACTACTTGTACTCTATGATGCAGGAGTGGAAATACTACTATCTTGTAGACAGAAAATCTCTACACACATCACTGATCATATCCATGAGTGGCGTAAGCGCCATATTCTCTGCAAGATAAAGCTTGACGACTATATCTTTTTGGACTGGTTCCTCAAATCACTCCTCCCCCTCATAGCCAAAGATGTAGCTTCCAAACGACCCCAGTCAGAAGAAGAAGCCATCTTAAAAGGCCAGCAGTTCGACCTCATATATGCCCAGTCAGGGTATCTATACACCATTTTACCTGACGCCCCGTGCAGTGATCCATCCCGCCATGACGCGCCGGGGGCATCCCATGCCACCGACGGTATTATCGGCCAGGTTATGGTGCAAAACAAACCTTTTAACATGATGAGTACAAACAATGCCCCAGACACTTCTAGGGCTACATCTCATTCTGGAGATACAACTTCGTATGCTCCAATAATACAAACCCACCACACTCATGGACCCTCATGTCCACCACAATGTTATGGGAAAGCACCATCAACTTATGCACCATCTCCATATTATAATCAGCAGGCCACACATGCTCCTGTTCACTCACAAGCCCCAATGGCTTATTACCCACCACAGGCAGTGCTTGCTGCACCACAACCTCCAGTCGCTCAGACTTATCCTCCAAACAACAACAACGCTACCCTCGCCAACCAAAACCCTGATCAACCACCAAAACAGGTTAAGAACCCCAATTTATGAACAAACCACCCATGTTCCATATGCGGGGTATATGGCCATTACACACACACTTGCCCCCATTTGGAGAGAGCACGCCAAATGTGGTCTGATGACGCCCAACGCCAAGGACACGCGGCACAACCAGCGCCACCTCCTCAACCAAAACCCATGGTGTTGCAGAATCCTTTTCCCACACAAGGAGTGGCGAACACTCATCCGTTGGATCCTCCTCAAGGAACCAAAGCACCACAACAGCAAATCACATACGCTGCACACACAAACCAACCGATGGATTCAAGTACTCATCACCTCCTTATGATGTCATCGTCCGACATGAATCCCCAAATGCGTCAAAACCAATACGCCCCCGCTGCACCTAAAAATGTTCTCCCTATGATTGAACAACCAGTTCAGAACGCACCTACATCGTTCATCTCCACAGTCAGACCCGGATTATACTTGGAATCACCTATGACTTCCACATTCCAATCCATCCCACCCCCTTTGAAGATAACCAAGATATCTGATTTGTGCACCCTCTCGCATAACACACAGGTACCAAACCAACAACCCCCTTTACTCCTGCAACCACCCTTAGTGCCAACTCACGTAGGAGCCACACCAATTCATACTATCCCATTTTTATTTCCCCCTTCAGGCACCATCAGCACACCAGTCATGGCTACACTTAATCTCCCAGGATTAACATTAGGACTACCTATGTGGTACCTACCTGCCCCAACCCCTCCCCCGACATCGAACGTCATTTTACAACCGGTGCAACCCATCAATACTTCTAACCGTCCACCCCCTGGTGTAGCAAACATCCAGAATCGGCCACCTTCAACAGGGGCCACTGCATCAACATCTAGTAATGCTCCCCCTGAACTCCACTACAATGGGGGCATAGGCCCACAAACCTACACCACTGGACCCACAACCCGCACCGCCCCACCGACTCCCAAGTTGGCGAAGAATCCCCCAACAATTTGTGCTCCCTCAAAGTGCTCTTTGTGCGACGATATAGGCCATGCTACCCATCAATGTCCACAATTACCGGCACTTCAAGAGCATATGCAAATGTTGGATGATGACACTAACATTCCAGTTGTCAAACTCGAGCTGCCCCTTCAGCCTCATGATAAATATTTGCATACCAACCACCCTTGTGCGATATGCGGCATCTATGGCCATTATTCACATCACTGCCCTGATCTCCTAGATTATAGAGCGGCACTATACGAACTGAATAATGCCGACCTAGAGATATCCCCTCTTCTCATTAAGGAAATATATCCCCCAAAATATTCCTCCTCGGAAGAAATTAACACCATTTACATGGTTTCCACTGGAGACCCCTCTGTTCAGTCGGCCCCTTCCACTGATCCCTTTGACACACACGTTCAACCCTTTCAAATCGACGAGGAAACCACATGTCCACAACATGGGGGCAGGCCCAAAACCTTGCCTTCTCATCATCATCATGATTCTCGTCGGAGATACTGGGGGCATCCACCCCACAAGGGGAATCCCCCATCATCATATCATCACCTCAATATGCCACCAAATCCCACAGCCTCATGGTATACCCCCCCCCCCCCCCCGCGCCAGCGGTTGCTCAATGCCCTGTTGATCCCTCTCTGAGACAACATCTACACAACATTGACACCTCTGAGTTAGGGGGCATAATAGATTACCTCAACCCTGGGATAGGGGGCATGATCAATCATTTTGAACCTTCCCCATCACATCTATCTCAGTATTCCAATGATCCCATTTTTCAAACAAACACATATGTGATCCACAATCACAAACCCCATGCACATAGCATGGGGGCAAGTCATTAACCCTGCTGACTTTTTCACATGCGTGATCTCAACCATTTTTTAGGTCACATATCACTTGTATATTTGATTTGATTTGATACACCTAGTATTCTTCCCCCACGAGTCATCATTTCTCCCCACCACTACATCCTTGGATTGGTGGGCTCACCTTTATTTATAGCCATTTTTTAACCTAGTTATTTCCTTTAACCATTCTGGAGTCCTTATGACCTCCGTTTTCCACACCATTTGCACCATCAGATTCACATTTCCGAGCCCGTGATGATGCTTGAGACCATTTCTCGCTCTCACCACCATATTTTTTGGGCATTTTTTCCCATGCCCCTCGTTGCCTCGATTTGCGTGCCACATCGATCGTTTACTGTTTTCAAATGATCTTTATATCGCCGTATTCAGTTTTCCACGCTTGTGATGATGCTTGATATCATTTCTCGCTCTCACCACCATATTGTGAAGGCATTTTTTCCATGCCCCTCATTGCCTCGGTTTGTGTGCCACATCGGCCATTACCATTTTTAAAACATTTTTCATATCGCCAGATTTAGTTTTCCGCGCTCATGATGATGCTTGAGATCACTTCTTGCTCTCACCAATATCTTCTTGTTCGGTATAATTTTATCCCTTTTTTGGGTCGAGCAACTCTTTTACGAAAAAGGCACTTAGGGAGTTTCTGTTAAGCTCTTTTCTCACTCCTAAAACAATGAAAAGATTGTCGAGCAATCTTGCTTCCCTTCATGCTCGCTAAAAGTATCTGAAAGGGCGTCTACCTGGTATAAGTTTACCCCTTTTCCGGACCTTGTAGACTAATTACGAAAAAAGAATACTCTAGTCACATCGGCTAGAAGAGTTCTCCATTTGCATCATTTTATGCTTTTTCGGGCCTTGGAGACTAACATACGAAAAAGAACACCAATGGAGTCTACTTATTGCTTTCAGACTCCCTAAAATTGAAAGCAGCCATGAGCAATCGTCGTCTTAGGCTCGTACAAATCCACAGGACAGTACTCCTCCACCAATTCAGAGTCTTCTTATCATTTTCAGACTCCTTAAAAATGAAAGCACTCACGAGCATGAATAGTCCTGGGCTCGCATAAATCCACATGACAGTACCATTTCAGAGCACACTTTTATCCCTTCTTGGAGCTCATTAAAACCATGAAGAAGGAACCAACGGTGCTTTGCGGCGCCACAACAGATCATGTCTACTCATATGGCAGCTTCCCCATTATGGTCGCCTTTATTCAGAGTATTCTGCAACATGTCACCCTGAAAATCTCTCCATAACATCCATCAGCTTATCCCCCCAGAGTCACTTCAGTCTACAATACATCCCCCTGATGCCTTAAAGCTATGACCCCTGTTAAATTTTCAAAGTTTACTTCAATCTGATCTAGGATCTTAACTGAGAGAACAACATGAACAGCAAATCTACAGCATATCAATCATGGACACAATAATGCAAGCACACAAGAGACACAGAGTTTACTTGGGGAAAACCATAAAGGTGAAAAACCCCAATAACTTCCTTAGAGATAGATAGAGCAATGATACAACCAGAATACAAGAGATAGTCTTCTCCTAGCAGCAGAGCCTCCTCCTCCACAAGCGCGCCACTCTCCAAAGTGTGAGTGAGAGAATAGAATGTGTAAAATGAGAGAGACACACTCTCTATTTATACACTAACTTGACTTGACCTTTACTCAACTAGGTCGGCCTCAACTTAACCACTTAACATAATGCTGACTAGGCCGACCCCCACTAGGGTGGTCTAATAACCCTTTGACCCACATGGCCGACCCCCAATAGGGTGGTCTAATAACCCTTTGACCCACATGACTTATACAGGGCCAACCCCAACAAGGTGGTCTAATAACCCATCAAGTATAAGTTATGACACTTACAATATAAATGATGACACTTCCGTATAGAGGAATAATAACATCTCTGTAGGAACATAACCACTTCCGTATAGAGGAATAATAACATCTCTATAGGAATACAATATACATATATGTGAAATACATTCCGAAGTTACATATACATCAACACTCCCTCTTAACTAGGAAGGTATTTCTCGACACAAGTCTTCTAGCACAAGTCATCTTCTCTGGATCATCGTCACTGGATAATCGTCATCGAGTCATCATCATCGTCACTGCTGCTACTATCTCAATCAATATTTGAATCTACTCGTCATAGGAATTTCTACAGAGCTAGTCCTTTTTCATACTGGATGTAGGCCCACCACCTGCAGGTCTTCATCATCTGTGCGAACGGTCTGATAGAGGTGACCTCTCAGGACTAATTTTATGTGCGGATGCAATACCGAAAAGAGTATCCCAGGAACATTTATGTGCCTAAGCATGACCGGCAAGATCTCCCAGGATTGATTACATGCATCTCCTCCACAATACCTTTAAAGAGCATCCCAGGAACATTTATGAGCCGCAGCACGACCGGAAAGATCTCTAAAGAGCATCCCAAGACTTATTACAAGCACACAGCTCAACCTCTCGAATCTCCAGGACTGATTACATGTGGATAGACAAAACCTTTAAAGAGCATCCCAGGAACATTTATGTGCCGTAGCACGATCAGCAAGATCTCTAAAGAGCATCCCAGGACTAATTACGAGCACACAGCTCAACCTCTCGGGTCTCCAGTACTGATTACATGTCTCTGTAGTAATACCTCATCCCAGGACTGATTACGAGCACACGTCTCAACCTATCGGATATTTGAGGACTGATTACATACTACATAGCAATACCGAAAAGAGTATCCCAGGAACATTTATGTGCCACAGCACGACCGACAAGATCTCCCAGGACTGATTACATGCTATTTGCACAACCTGCCACATATCATCTCTGACCTCCAAGTATCAACCTGATACTCATGATCCAACGGATCATCATCGTACAAAGCATCATCCTGATGCTCATGATCACACTGATCATCATCACTATACCATCCTGATATATATCATCTAGAGAAACACCTTGAAGCTCGTCATCATGATCATCCTGATCATACAATGCATCCACCTAATGCATACCAAGTATCTACCTGATACATATCATCATACATGATCCACCTGATCATACAGTGTATCCACCTGATACAAATACAAATACATGATACATATCAACATACATGATCTACCTGATCATACAATGTATCCACCTGATACATATACAGATACATGGTCCAAGCATCCAACATGATGCATATACAAAATACATACAAATGATCCAACCGATCATATCCAGCATCCAACATGATGCATACATACATATACATATAAATGATCCAACTGATCATATCCAGCATCCAACATGATGCATACATACATATACACATAAATTATCCAACTGATCATACAAAGTAGAAACTAGAACATCATCCCGATGCTCATCATCCAGTGCTTACATCCACAGCCATGTGAAGGATCCTCCTTCCAACATGCTTGGAATGGCTTCAGTAAATGTGTCCATCACTTCTTCCTCGAAGTGTCGTTGATCTGAAGAACACCAAGCCTCTCTCTGAAGTACTCGAACTTCACTCTGGCTAGTGGCTTCGTCAGCACATCTGCAATCTGCTCATCCGTCACAACATACAGGAGCTTCACCGCTCCTCTTTGTACCATATCCCTGATATAGTGATATTTGATCTCTATGTGTTTCGACCTGTCGTGGAACGCCGGGTTCTCGGACAGCTTCACACAACTCTGGTTGTCACAAAAGATACCAGTAGCCTCCAGCGGGAGATCAAATAACTCAGACAGTAGCTTCCGGAGCCATACTGCCTCACAACTAGCTGAACACGCTGCAACATACTCTACCTCAGCTGTACTCAGTGCTACGCAAGATTGCTTCCTGCTAAACCAAGAGATCACACCTGATCCCATACTGAAGCAGCACCTAGGAATGCTCTTCTTATCTGCAGCACTGCCTACCCAGTCTGAATCAACATAACCCTGCGGGTTAAACTTTTGATTTGCATCATACTTGAGCCCATAGTCAACCGTACCCTTCAAGTACCTCAGAACATGATTTACAGCAACCAGGTGAACACTCCTCGGATCTGTCAGGAACTGGCTCAATGTGTTCACCACAAAGAAAATATCTGGTCTCATGTTCGTCAGGTACATCAAGGACCCAATCATCTGACGATACACAGTGACATCAACCGGATCAGATGAAGCATCTCACAGAAGCTTCAGGTTCGATGCCATAGGTGTGGCCATGGCCTTCCAGTCCATCATCCCAAACCTCTTCAGGATCTCTACTGCATACTTCCCTTGTCCAAGGAAGATTCCATCTGCACTCTGCCACACCTCCATATCTAGAAAGTGGTGCATCATACCCAAGTTCTGCACATATATGACTCCCTTTCATGTGTCTCAGAACCAAGTAGCTGCACCACATACACTTCTTCTTCAACTACACCATTCAAGAAAGTGTATCTTCCTCTTCATCAATGTAGCTAGAGCAAGTACTGATTTAATGGAAGTGTATCTGGCTACAGGAGCAAAAGTCTCTATGCTACCACCTGCAGCATGCTTGATCTTGTAGATCCTCTTGGAAGTCACTACAGACTCCCCTTCAGGTCTTGGGACTGCATCCCAAACATCTTCATGATCAATTGGTACTCCTCAATCATGGCATTCTTCCCAGATCCTGGGAACTTCAATATCTTCAATATTTTCAATAGATAACTTTGTTGCTGAACAAATGTTGTAGTCCTTCTTTTGTAGGTGATGGTATACGATCTTTCCTATACAGCAAGTTAAATTGCATGATTAGAAAACATCTCATAGTTTTCAGAACAAATTCTAACACATAAAGAAATATGTCATACAGTCATGCAATTATCTTAGCCAATGCTTCAATACAACATTTATCCATATTCCGTAACTTTCTAGATGCCTTCCAATCTCTACCAAAACATTGTTAAGAGTGTGCACAACTCCTAACATGTCAGCAAAGAGGTTTCATTCTAGATAAGTAGCAATGGAATTTTGTACAGTGCCATAGGCCACTTACCCATGTATATTAGTAGTATACTGTTCATCAATGCAACTATTCTAATATGCATAATACACAACCTAATTCTAGGAACATAAGCATATACATCATTGAATAACATTATGTAAGAAATGACAATTCAAATACTTATCTTTGTTTGGTTGCTGGGTGGACTCCCTCTGAATCTTTGCAATTCCATTCTGATGTGGATTGTGAGAAGTGGTCAACTCCCTCTGAATATCTGCATCCTTGCAAAAACTACTGAAGTGTGCTCCTTTGCTTTCTTGCAGGAACAACTGGAGTGTGCTCCCTCTTGATCTTTGCTTCCTGGATTACCTGTCCTTGAACTTACATCCATCCTTAATCACTATGCATGCTTATTAGTATCATCATTGTGTTATCCTTGAGGTCTCATACATAATCACACATTTATTAGTATAATCTTAATACTATCAAAACACAATAATCTTAAATATGTATATTCATGATCATTCACAAATAATAAACATTAGTATTCAAGGTTTCAGGGAAGTCTTCTTTTACTCATGCATATTCTTATTTGATCCTAGGACTCTTGTGATTAGTTAAATCATCAATGCATAAACCCGTGATTACTCAAACCTATACCTTCATGATTCTTCTGGTTAGTCAAATCATCAATTATGGTAAGAAACATAATATGCATACAGCGATGACTATTCAAACCTATGACTTCATGAATAATCATTATCAACAACACAACAGTATAATATCCTAACACAAGGTAGGATTCTAGCTTGATATAGGAAAAACATACCTGGATTAGCATGCTAGCTAGTTATGTCTAACATACCCGCATAATGTCTTCTGGTTCTCTTCAATGACTTGTGCTAGTAACCTGCATGTCTCATAAGTTAACCATTGTAGGACCAAGTTATACATACCTCGAAAGTAGATCTTCTATGTGATCCATGACAATGGATGAATCTTTGTCTTCGTGTCACCATGATCATATGTTCTTGAAGTAGAACATGATTTGTCTTTCTTGGTGTACCTTTTATGTTAGCGAACAACATAAACCTCATACAACATCACAATGCATTAGTACATTCATAATTGTTAAAACCTTAATTAATGAATATCTTCTATTAAGGTGATACGACAAGTCTAGTAATTACTCAAGATTGTACTGTAATGATATGAAGACAAACATATGATAAACTTAACCATGAAACATACCTGTAAGCCATACATGTCAAGATTGCTTGTAATATTCTTATGGAAGGCCTTAGCCTCATCTCCCTCTGAGACAGGAACTTCTTCACTTATGCAGGTGACCAATCCATCTTCTTCTCGAATTAACCCAATCCACTTGATTTGTAAGAATTGGACCTGGGGCTGGATTAGGGTTTGTCAAAGAAACCCCAAAAATTCAAACTTTGAATTTCAAACTTCCGAAAGGATAGAAATTTGCGCCTTGATGAGCTGATCAAGTTGGTATATTCAGAATCTAAAAATTGCAAAGTTTCACCCCTCGAAATTGCCTTTTAGATTTTCGGATTCACTAGGGAGGACCCTGAATTAGGGTTTGAGTTTCCCGGAGCTTCACCCAACCAAAAGATTTGATTCAAATCTCTAAGCTTTGATTTTTTTGAGGAGCTTCCAGTCGTGGTCACAGATTTCCAAAATTTCAATTTTTGCAGAAGCCCTAATTTTCCATCTTTCCGATCAAAGTCCCAAACTGGGGTTTGATCAAGCCCAGCCTTCTTCCCAACCAAAAAATCTGATCTTGGTCTCTAAATTTTGATTTTGATGAGTAGCATCCAGCCGTGGTCTCCGATTACAAAAATTCCAAATTTCTCCGAAGCCCTAAATTCCGGAAGCCATGAATGAAGGTGCTCAAAAATAATTCTGTTTTGACAGAAATATGTACCTGATTGTTTCTGGTGTAACTCTGAACTTTTCGATCCACAGGGTCTGAAAAATTTTCCTAAGATATCCTGACCTGTTTTCTTTCCATCTCGACAGGTCTAACCTCAATTGGATTCTCTGAGAGAGAGTTATGCCAAGTATCGCAACGTGACCTGTTTATGGGATAATACAGGAGAGAAAACTTGTACGGCATGCCACATGTCATTGGTTCAACTTCAGCCTCTGAAAAACCTTTTTGAGATATCCCGACCTGCTATCTTTCCATCTTGATAGGTCTGAACTCAATTGGATTCTCTGATAGAGAGTTATGCCAAGTGTCACAACGTGACCTGTTTATGGGATACTACAGGAGAGCGAACTTGTACGGCATGCCACGTGTCACTGGTTCAACTTCGGCCTCTGAAAACTTTTCCTGAGATATTACAGTCTGTGTACTACCTATCACTATTTAGGAAATTTCATTTGGAGCTTCCTAGACCAAGTTATGACCTTTTTCCCAAGGTCACCTGATTTTGACTCAGATCTAGAAGAGGCAGAAACCCTATATTGTATAGATCATAAATCACAAATTACAACGAATTAGAGGTTGTTCATTGGACACAAGGTACATGGAGATCTGATCTTCGACCTATAAAAGTTTCAGATCCGAAACCTTCTCCAAAATGGATTTATAGCGAAAGTGCTACGATGACTAGTTTTTGCTATATCAAGCCCCAGCATCGTAAGTGCAACAAGTGTCATACATGCCATATCATGCCTTCTTTCAGGCTAGCTCTGATACCATGTTAAATTTTCAGAGTTTACTTCAATCTGATCTAGGATCTTAACTGAGAGAACAACATGTACAACAAATCTACAGCATATCAATCATGGACACAATAATGCAAGCACACAAGAGACACAGAGTTTACTTGGGGAAAACCATAAAGGTGAAAAACCCCAATATCTTCCTCAGAGATGGATAGAGCAATGATACAACCAGAATACAAGAGATAGTCTTCTCCTAGCAGCAGAGCCTCCTCCTCCACAAAGGAGCCACTCTCCAAAGTGTGAGTGAGAGAATAGAATGTGTAAAATGAGAGAGACACACTCTCTATTTATACACTAACTTGACTTGACCTTTACTCAACTAGGTCGGCCTCAACTTAACCACTTAACATAATGCTGACTGGGCTGACCCCCACTAGAGTGGTCTAATAACCCTTTGACCCACATGGCCGACCCCCAATAGGGTGGTCTAATAACCCTTTGACCCACATGACTTATACAGGGCCAACCCCAACAAGGTGGTCTAATAACCCATCAAGTATAAGTTACGACACTTAAAATATAAATGATGACACTTACAATATAAATGACGACACTTCCGTATAAAGGAATAATAACATCTCTATAGGAATACAACCACTTCCGTATAGAGGAATAATAACATCTCTACAGGAATACAATATACATATATGTGAAATATATTCCGAAGTTACATATACATCAACAACCCCCACACCTAAACATTAGTTTCATATGCTGCTAGGTCAACCATGTCATCATGCTCTAAACAAAGGAAGTTTGAGTCCACCCACTCTATGACCCCAGTTATTCCCCATCCCCACAGTATGTCAGTCCTACCATCAGTACTATCACACTTCAGTTGTACACCTCGTACTCCTATCATGGAAACATCATCGCCTTGGTAGTTGTCAATCTCCCTTTGTCGACGCCAACCAAATCTATTCCAGATGATAGACCCAGAGGTCCCTGTGCCTTGGACTCATCACCATTAGTGATGAGTGCCTACGGATCATTTTTAAAGGATTCCTCAATGCCTCTCCAAATGATTTTTTCTCACATGCTCGACTTCAACACCTTGATCGCATCGTCGAGACTCATACAGGGTATCGGTCCTTTCAGTTATTTGTTGAAGACCCCGGATATCACCTGACTCTACCACATTTATGAGTCTTTTTTAGAAAACAACTAGTTACACATTCCTATGGATATTCGGGTTGCGCTCAGCTATAGTTTTCAAGATGTACCCCAGTTTTATACTCCCTCGAGTATACAGTTACATAAATTCCTTAGATATTGGTTCGCAGTCTTTGAGTCCTTACAGATGTTGGACACCTTCAGCTTCAACAGTTCATCAACCCTTCTGAAACCTTTTTCAGAATGGTTGTTTCTCTTTTATAGTGTATCAGTTATTGAGATTAGTCATGGTATGATCATGAGTACGTCCCAGCATTATGTCCCCTTTGGACCATTATGATGTACCAACATTTTTTTATGTATTATTCAGGTCCCCCTTCTTGGGCCTAATTGTTTTGTATATGTCTTGACACGAGCATGGGTATGCCCGCCTCGTCCATTATCAGAGATTATTCCTCATTCATTTTGAGGCCATGTATTTTTTCAATTTTTGCAGCTTCCAAGGGGTCGTTGTTCCAGTCTCCAATCGGTCTCTTCTCTTCTCCAAACCCCAGGAAAAAAAACAAAACAACTATGATGTCTATTAGCCATACAATGAGCTCCTTCCCTCACACATCAGGGGGCAATCTGTTAACACCCAAAAAGTGCTCACTAGCTCACTCTCTTATTCACATGACCCATTTGTCCATTTTTTTCACCATTTGAGCCTCTAAAACCTTCAAAAGGTCACCAAAAATACCATAATACCCCTTTTTCCCCTCAAAATATGTATTTTCCTCAAAAAACCCTCAAAAAGGGTCCAAAATTCCCAAAAAATATTAAAAGGGAAAAAAAATATAAAAAATATTCAAAAAATGAAAAAGAGGGAAAAGAGACCTAAACCATGTTGGTCCATACCATTGGTTTCCTTAAAACCATAATGGTATTACCCATCACCCAAAAACTATAAAAAGGTGATAGGGGCTCCTCATTATTCATCCACATTTCATCCTATCCTTATGCTTCCAAATTCCCTTTGAGAGCCATTGCCTCCCATTTTGAGTTTGAAGAATCCCATTGAAGCATTGGAGAAGAAGAGACCATTGGACATTGGAGCTTCTCAACCTTGGAGTTGCTCAACACTCACCATCCTCACCACTTAAGGTAACACAAAAGATTAAATTTCTTAATTTTTTGCTTTTGTTATAGATCTTATTGCTTATGTTTGAAATCTAGTTTTTTATTTATTTACACATGCTTAAGTTAGATCAGATTATATTAATTTATTCATAATTGTTTTTGTTTTATATTGAAACTGCTATTACAATTTTATAGGTGCATCCTTGCACATGCTTGGTTGAAAAACCAAGCAACAGACTCCGACAGATTTCCTTATGCATCTGTCACAACACACGGTCCTCGTTTCTTCCATAGCGCACTAGCCTGCTCCTTCAGCTCTTCTTGCCTTTTTCTTCTCTTCTCCTGCCCAATATTTTGGATGTATGGAGTGCTTTTGTGCCTCATTACTCGATCTTTGTCGAATTTGTTGGATCTTTCACTGTTGGTCATGTCTCATTTTCATCTGTCGACCTTTGTTGTACATCTACTCCATCAGAGCATGTTTGGATACTCCGCCATTGTCGGCCCGAAGTTCTCTAAGAAACCGGGGAAGTACGAAACTTCATTTGCTCAAGAAATACTCCCACTTGCATTCTTGTATGAATTTATCCCATTGTCTTTCTTTTTATTCCCAATTTGAGTTTGGAAGTGGCGGAAACAACAAGGGTCGAGTCTCGACAATATGCGTGGCGCCTTTGTCGACCAGGAACTTGAACAAAAGTGTCGGGAAAGAACACAAAAACTAGTCGTTAAGGTCGGTGAAAAAAAATCTCCTTACGTCGTCAATAGACACTCTCTCTTCAATCGCGCATTCTTCACAGAAATCGTTGGCAATATTCTCGCACCATTCCGATAGATTCGTACGACCTCTGTTAATCAACTTATCGATTAATTTGCGCTCCCTCTCATCTGGTTGTCTCTTCATCCAGGAGCTTCTTCAATGCGAGTGGCATGGATTCCAAGAACTTCTCATGTGTCTCATAAAAGAATTTTTCTCTTGCTTGAGCAATCGTTAGCTTGTTTCTTCTTGCATAATTCTGCAGGTAATTAGCAATATTTCTCTCCCACCAATCTTTAATCTCTTGCTCTTATATCATTGGTCATGCTTGCTATCAACTTATATATGCATCACCAGAAACGGAACCAATGTTGTAGTCGAGGGGGTTACATTATTACCAATGATACATAATATATATAAGCAAGCAAACACACAGATACAGATACAACAGACAAGATATGGAGAGAAGCACAAGCCTTGTATTACTCAGCAAGATATGAAGAACAATACATAAGAAGAGATCCAAGTTAACTCTATGCATCGGCTCACCAGCCTATATATATGTTTTACATACAGTTATGTAACTACTTGTCGGTTCAACCGACTGACCCGACATGTACCGGTCGATGCAATTGTCGACATGTTTTACAATAGGTTGGGCGGAGGGCCTAGTCGACAGGCCGACTTAGGCTCCTCCAACACCCTCCAAAGGGATCGAGAAATAGTACCAAATATGAAGTGGGATATGCATATCTATCAAGCATTGTAGACTTTGAAAGGACAAAATGCAAAGACGATGAATCTATAGCTGACAGTGGCATAGATTATGTTCGACAAGATTGTGAAGGCACATGGGTGGATGTTAACAAATAAGTACCATTAATGATTGATTTATATGTTCTTTTTTTAATTTGAATAGATGAAAAATCATATCTTAGATGATAGCTTGCATTTACCTTTAATGCTACCAATTTTAGCTTGCATTTATTTTCAATGCATATAATTTTAGCTTGCATTTACCTTTAAAGCATATAATTTTAGATTGCACTTGCATTTACTTTCTAGTATATATATTGGGTGAGAGTAATTGAGAGTGATGTGAAGGGGGGGGAGGGGCCTTATGAGCTTCGAACTTCACGTGGTTGGCCCTGCTTAGTAGAGAATAAGCTATTCTTTAAATCAATTGAAGCTCACTTGGGTATTCCCCTTTACTCTATTTAGAGTCTCATGCATGTTGATATGCCTGTTTATTTACCTACTTTTCATCTAGTCATATAAATGTATTATTCTGGCATGATTTGTGCAGGTCTTCGCAGTGGAAAGGAAACCAATGAAAAATGGTATCATTCTCTAATGCATATATATATATATATATATATATATATATATATATATATATATATATATATATATATATATATATATATATATATATATATATATATGTTATCCCATGAAAGATTTCTCAACTAGATATCTTATTGTTGTTTCATTGATTATAAAATGTTGATTTCTTCATTTTAACAATTCTGCTTGTCTATTTTATGTACTGATATTATTGCACATTTGTTTTAGAAAAACTAGTTGATCACGAGATAGTTATTTTCCATGGCCAGGTAATATAGATTCTTCACCCTGCTTAATCTCCCAGAGGCATACTACCAAAGATCGCTAGACAACATCTTCTTTCATTTTCTTGCAGTTGTCTATGTTTTATAGATGCTTTGAAATGGTCCTCTTTTCCTCTTCCCTGGTTGTTCCTCAGTGTCCTCATGAAATCTTGCATTGACCCTTCCACTATGGTTCTGACATGTCCCGTTAGTAAGCTTATTGACCAATGGGAGTATGTACAGGATGTGACTTGTCTACCTTTATTTTAATGTCGGATAAAATGTTCATTTCAGTTGCATAAGAACAATATGAAATTTTTTTAATTTCCTTTATTTTCAGCATGATTGATGGTGATATATGAATAATTCTCTTTCTAACATAGGTGACCAAATGTGTTTTGCAGAATCGCAGGCACAACCCTTTTAGATATGGGCATGCTATTGCTAAGGATGAGAGGGATGGTCTTCAAGAAAATACAAGCAGAATACCTTCAAAGGTACTACATCCCTTCTTTTAGTTACAATGAAATAAATATTTGAAGGACTTAACTCGCGTTATCAACATCTAAGAATTATGTTTGATGTTTTCTAGGATTTGTTGAGTAAGATGAATAGCATAGAAAAGGAAACAAAGCTCTCAAATATGCAATATATGAAAATGATATCCTAAACATGTAGCATAAATATAAGCTTTAAGGATAAATGCATTGGGAATGGGCTCAATAAAAGGGTATTATTCAAACTGCAAGACACTAGTGGTAGAATAAACATTGGATGGAGTCAGCATGATGTCCCCCATCATGTTCGCCTAGTCAAAGTTGGCCTAATAAAATGCACGCCATATCTTTTATTTGATTGGTTAATTTGATCTTAGGACATAGGCTTGTATCCTGTTGGTTTTTGCATCCATCCATATGATTGGATTACCTAAGAAGTCTATGAGGATGGAGTTATTGGCCAGCCAAAAGTGCCCTCTGGCATGATTTGCATTGTTCCAGTAAAATGCACGCCAAGGATAGAGGATGAGGTTGCAGAGGATGGAATTGACATGGATGGAGTCAAAATGATGTCCCCCCATGTTTTTCTACTACCCTCTTGAAGTCATTGTTACAATCTAACATCATTGCGTAAGAGTATGGCAATTAGGCTAAGTATAGGAATTTCACTAAGTGTTGGAAAATTAGTCAAAGTTGGCCTAAGAAAATGCATGCCATATCCTGTAGTTGAATTTTTAATTTGATCAGAGGACATAGGATTGTATCTTTTTTGTTTTTGCATCGATCCATATTATTGGATTTTCCAAACAGTCTCTGAGGATAGAGTTATTGACCTACCAAAAGTTCCCTCTAGCATGATTTGCATTGTTCCAGTAAAATGCACGCCAAGGATAGAGGATGAGGTTGAAAAGGATGGAATTGACATGGATGGAGTCATAATGATGTCCCCCATGCTTTTATACTGCCCTCGTGAAGTCATTGTTACAATCTGACATCATTGCATAAGAGTATGGCAATTTGGCTAAGTGTAGGAATTTGACTAAGTGTTGGAAATTAGTCAAAGTTGGACTAAGGAAATGCACGCCATATCCTGTATTTGATTGGTTAATTTGATAGGAGGACATAGTCTTGTATCCTGTTGGTTTTTTCATCCATCCATAATATTGGATTGTCCATAAAGTCTCTAAGGATAGAGTTATTGGCCTGCCAAAAGTGCCCTCTGGGATGATTTGCATTGTTCCGGTAAAATGCAAGCCATGGATAGAGGATGAGGTTGAAGAGGATGTAATTGACATGGATGGATTAAGAATGATGTCCCCCATGATTTTCTACTTCCCTCATGAAGTCATTGTTACAATATGACATCATTGCATAAGAGTATGGTAATTAGGCTAAGTGTAGGAATTTGACTAAGTGTTGAAAAAGTAGTCAAAGTTGGCCTAATAAAATGCACACCATATTCTGTATTTGATTCTTTAATTTGATATGAGGAAATAGGATTGTATCATGTTTTATTCTTCATCCATCCATATGATTTGATTGTCCAAAAAGTCTCTGAGGATAGAGTTATCGGCCTGCCAAAAGTGCCCTCTAGCATGATTTGCACTGTTCCAGTAAAATGCACTCCAAGGATAGAGGATGAGGTTGCAGAGGATGGAATTGACATGGATGGAGTCATAATAATGTCCCCCATGATTTTATACTTCCCTTTTGAAGTAATCGTTATGATCTGATGTCATTGTGTACGAGTATGGCAATTTGGCTAAGTGTAGGAATTTGACTAAGTATTGGAAAATTAATCAACGTTGTCCTAAGAAAATGCACTCCATATCTTGTATTTGATTGGTTAATTTTATCCGAGGAAATATGATTGTATCCTGTTTTATTTTTCATCCATACATATGTTTTGATTTTCCAAACAGTCTCTGAGGATGGAGTTATTGGCCTACCAAAACTGCCCTCTGGCATCATTTGCACTGTTCCAGTAAAATGCAAGCCAAGGATAGAGGATGAGGTTGCAGAGGATGGAATTGACATGGATTGAGTCAGAATGATTTCCCCCATGTTTTTATACTTCCCTCATGAATTCATTGTTACAATCTGACATCATCGCGTAAGAGTATGGCAATTAGGCTAAGTGTAGGAATTTGACTAAGTGTTGGAAAATTAGTCAAATTTGGCCTAAGAAAATGCACGCCTTATCCTGTAGTTGATTGGTTAATTTGATATGAGGAAATAGATTGTATAATGTTGGTTTTTACATCCATCCATATGATTGGATTGTCCAAAAATGTTCTGAGGATAGAGTTATTGACCTGCCAAAAGTGCCCTCTGGCATGATTTGCACTGTTCCAATGAAATGCACGCCAAGGATAGAGGATGAGGTTGAAGAGGATGTAATTTACATGGATGGATTCATAATGATGTCCCCCATGCTTTTATACTTCCCTTGTTAATTCATTGTTATAATCTGGCATCACTGGGTAAGAGTGGCAATTAGGCTAAGTGTAGGAATTTGACTAAGTGTTGGAAAAATTAGTCAAAGTTGGCCTAAGAAAATGTGTGCCATATCCTGTAGTTGATTGGTTAATTTGATATGAGGACATAGGATTGTATCCTATTGGTTTTTTCATCCATACATAGGATTGTATTTTCCAAAACGTCTCTAAGGATAGAGTTATTGGCCTTCCAAAAGTTCCCTCTGGCATGATTTGCACTATTCCAGTAAAATGCACGCCAAGGATAGAAGATGAGGTTGCAAAGGATGGAATTTACATGGATGGATTCAGAATGATGTCCCCCACATGTTTCTACTGCCCTCGTGAAGTCATCGTTACAATCTGACATCATTGGGTAAGAGTGGCAATTTGGCTAAGTGTAGGAATTTGACCAAGTGTTGGAAAATTAGTCAAAGTTTTCCTAAGAAAATGCACTCCATATCATGTAGTTGATTGGTTAATTTTATTCGATGGATTAGGCTTGTATCCTGTTGTCTTGTGCATCGATCCATATGATTGAATTTTCCAAACAGTCTCTGAGGATGGAGTTATTGGCCTGCCAAAAGTGCCCTCTGGCATGATTTGCATTGTTCCAGTAAAATGCATGCCAAGGATAGAGGATGAGGTTGCAGAGGATGGAATTGACATGGATGGAGTCATAATGATGTCCCCCATGTTGTTCTAGTACCCTCATGAATTCATTGTTACAATCTGACATCATTGTGTAAGAGTATCAGACTCTTAATTTATATAATTGAACTTGGTACTATTTGTGAATTTGTTCAAAAAGTTATCTTTCAGTTCATTGTTTTGCATACAAATATGGAATGTCAAATGTTGTATTGCCATTTTTTATGAGAAGATATTATGAATTTCTACATAAAATTTGGTCTTATAACTTATACGGATTAGAAATGTCATTAGTATATATTTTGTGCACGAGATTTACTATATTTTGAGTTTTTATTCTATTTGCCAAGTATTTTCAAAGTCACGGGACAAAAGAGTCTTTGTTGAGCCCAAGTCTTACAACCTACTTGGATTTTCTGGGATTTTCATTCTTGCTGTTAAGATCCTAGTGGGCGGCCTTCACTAACACCTCGGGTTTTTGGTGTAACGGTTCGTATCATTTGGTATCAGAGCCTCTACCCAAGTTCGAGTCACAGAGAGGGTGGCAACGTTAGCATTGCAATGTTCGTCTGAGGCTCGTATGGCTCAAAGGGGACACCACCGTACGAACGCACATACAACCCAGATTCTGGACTGCGGAGCGTGGTGGGATGTTAAGATCCTATTGGGCGGCCTTCACTAACACCTCGGGGTTTTGGTGTAATGGTTTGTATCACTTGCGATAACCCACTTATATTCCTATGCTAATGACATCCATTTTCATGTTGTGCTTAAACTGATTTTCCATTGCATTTCATTTTAGGATTATTTTTCCACCTCTCTTTTGGTGGGCTATTATTGTTGATTGTATTCACTAGTCCCTTTGGTATATTTTGGTGTTTAATGGATGAATTATTAAAGGGTTCTATCTTAATGTAAGAGTGCCTGCCTTATATGCAGGAGGTTGGGGGTTTGATTCTCCCGTGCCCTAATGATATTGCAAAATTGGTATTTCTAATAAAATATTTTTTATGATGATTTATATTAATGGCTACCAAGGGGGTTTATAACTGCCCCCATAGGAGTCTATGAGGAGGGTTTTCAACTTCCCCCATAAGATTCTATGAGGTGGGTTACCAACCGCCCCCGTAGGAGTCTACGAGTTGGGTTCATAACCGCCCATGTATCATGTACGAGAGGGGTTGGAATCACCCCCATAGGTTTTTAAGTGGGATTTTAAGAGGGGGGTTGGTAACCGCACTCGTAGATTTATAATGAGTTTTAGGGAGGGTTTCAAACCGCCACTGTAGGTTTCTATAGGGGGGGTTTTACAATGCCCCCAAACATTTTAAAGAGGTATTTTTAGGGGGGGTTATGAACTTCCCTTGTATGTATCTAGGGGGGGTTTCTACCCACCCTCGTTGGTGTCTACGAGAAGGTTTCAAACCTCCCCCAAAGCTTTGTAGGAGGGAATTTTAGGGGGGTTTCTACACCACCCTCGTAGGTGGTTACAGGGGGGGTTTGAAACCCTCAAAGGTTCGTCAAATGGATTTTTAGGGGGTGTTCTAAACTGCCCCCGTAGGTGGATATAGGGGGTTTGATAACCACCCCCAAAGGTGAATTTTTGGGGGTGGTTTAGGTCTCCTGAAAAACCACCCCGAAAGGCCCAAACTTTTAGTTTTGGTGCCTTTGGGGGTGGGTTTCCCAAGACCGCCCCTAAATCAAGAAACACCCCCAAAATTCGCTTAGGGTGGCGTAAGGAAACCATCCCCAAAGGCATTAATTCTTGTAGTGAATCTCCCCTTGAATTCTCAAGTGAATACATTAGGGGGGGGGGCGACAACTTGAATTCATTGTGGGTGATATGTCTATTCCTTTGATTTCAAAGGTTATCCAGGAGGAATCTAATTGGGGTGTTGCTCGGTATGTTTTCATCTATATAAACATATCCTCATCTCAGTTGGCTCAATGAGAGGCTATGTGGCACGTTGAAAACTCGGACATTATCTTATTGGGTAAAACTTATGAGCACATTGCTACTTATCCTATGCTTCAATAGGTTGTTTTGGTTCTAGGGGTTACTAGTCCTCTTTATAATAGGGAGCTTCCTTCTCTTTCTGATTCTAAGAGGGTGTTGAATTTACCACTTGAGGGTGAGGGTTTGGAGGGATACTATTTTACAATTAGCTTGTCAATCGATTCTAACTCCCTTATGCAATCACATGCACATACTCCCTCTATTTTTAATAGCCTTTCATCCTCCTCCCATTGGTGTAGGCCTTAATAACTTAGACCTTGGGTTCACCCAGAGGACTCTAGGTCCATGTGGGGATTAGGTATAGATGTTTTGAAAGATGTAGGAACCTCCAAGGTGGGTCAAAAATCGGCCATAAATCACACTCAGTAGAAGGTTGCAAGAGAAATTATTCAAGGTAGACAGAGATTGTTGTATGGGGTCCTTAGAGTAAGGAAATCCCCATTTTTGGATACCTGATGAAGTTAATGTCGCTTAATATTAGGGGAATATGAGGGAAGGGAAAAAAATGTCCCTCCAACTGTACTAGAGAATTATTCCTATGGATAGTTCAACTCTCTCACGGGATTAGAAAGGTCCCTAGACACCTAACCTGTAGCTGGGGTTTTCACCCCTGCTTGTGCAAAAGGGCACCTACTAAGCGAAAGGACCCTTAGTAGCAAGTTAAAGGGAAGTGATCAAGACTAAACTCATCATAAAAACAACAAACAATCTAATCTAACATTTGCATGAGATTAAAAACAACTTAAAGCAATAAACAATAGATTTTCAAAGCAATGTGACAAATAATCTTTAACTTTTTGTATTATGGGCAAGTAAGGGATTGCAAAAAATTTACCTCGGAGACGAGTCTGGTGAAGCTCTAACAGTGTGTTATGGAGCTCCTTTGGTTCTGTACTCTCCTCCTCAATGCTTTTGGTGGTGGCTAAGATTTCTATCTTCTCAAGGGATGCCAAAGCTCAAAGATGGATGGCTAAGGCTTGACAAAATTTTAGCAGCATAAGGGTAGAGTAGTTGAGGGATCTTTGAAATGAGGGGCCTCCACCCCTTTTATAGACTTAGGTTTAGGGTTTTAGGGATTTTTTAGGTTTTTTTCCCTATTATCTCTTTTTTGTATTTTCTTTTGAGTTTTATTCCCAATTATTTTGATTTTGACCCTCTTTTGGGGTTTTGGTATGTTTTTTAGGGAATTTTGAATATTTTGATACCCATTTGGGTTTTCTGGGGTTTTGGAGGCTAGGTTGGTAAGAAATTTGGTCAACAGAGGTGTATGTCCAAAGGGATGAGCTGGTGAGTACTTTTTTGGTGTTAACATAACCCAAGACAGAAAGGAAACAAATGGTTATATACTCTCCTAGATATATCGTAGTACACAAGCATTCATAAAAGAGAAGGGGAAGAAGAGGGAAATGCCTTACCTCCAGTTTGTAGGTTGTCCTAGCTCCAACTCCAAGCTTGATCTCCAAAGCTTGAATATGTAAGACAAGACAAAGGCCAAAAACTTCCAAGCAAATAGATGTATTAAACTAGATCTAATCTACAACATATTACACATCGAATAACAAGATATACAATATGGGAGAATAAGCCAAGTTAGATTAATAAGAAAGACATGAAGACATGTACATCAAAATGGATTATACGTGAATTTTTTGAAACATGATCATCCCCCAAGCTCTCCTTCAGATACCTTTGAAAGTCATAGGATCATAAGTTCCATCTCTTCAAGTGTTTCCACCCCCCCTTCACCCAAGGATGAGCCTCCTTATGTAGGATTTGGGAGGCCAACTACTTGGAGAAGGAAATGGATCTAGATGAGAACAAGGTGGATCTAAGGATATTAGGTTACCTTGAATATAGATTGAGCACAAATTCGAAGGTTAGGAATATCTACCCTAAAATCAAGCTCAGATCTAGATCCAAAAATAAAGGAATTTGGTCAAAAGAGGAATTTTTGCTCCCCCAAAGTGTTGTACAGAGAGAAAAAGGGAGATTTGTGCTCCCCTATAGGCATGCAAGGAGCGAAAATAGGGATATTTTCACTCCCCTAATGTTGGAAACTGAGAATAGTCACGCCCCTAAGGCAGGATAGGGAGCGAAAATCTCCTCAAATGCTCAAAAAGCATGATTTGGCAATTGATTTCCAAACCCCTCTTGGTTGGTTTTGCTTCCAAATTTGACTAGGGAAGGGACCAACAAGATGATGAAGGTTCCTAAGACTTTCTAGGAGGTATAAACATCATGTTTCTCATGGTGATATGACATGAATACCATAAAAAACACATGGTGTGACATTTTAAGGTGTAACCAAAGACCAAACTATATATCAACATCATCCCCGAGGCGGGCATACCCATGCTCGGAACAAAATGACTCAAAACATGGTTTCCAACCAATACATTGCATATCCATGATAGTACTGACGAAGGATATGGCCACTGACATACAACGTGGATCCATACATGAATGACTGGAGACAAAGCATGGCTACTAGAACACAAGCGTATATCCATGATAAGATAATAACACATCCATGACCAATACAAGAGTGGATTTGTGTGACAATACATCAATGAGGTTACCAACATAATGTCCATGTGCAAACCTACTTAAAAAATCACCATTGCAACCTAGGTAAAAACACAATAAGGATCCCTAGGGTTTTCTACCCGATCCCTAATCGATGCGAATCTAACCATGTGATTACAAGGTGTTGAGTTCGAACATGGTAGAAACCACTTGATTACTGGTCAATAATGTAAACCATTAACAAGTGCAAGGGAAATAATCAATGATAACAATGATTCCCAAGGTATCTCTAGTACATCCCGACTAATGTGAATGGATGAATTGATGTCAAGCATTCATGGAATCATTCGATCAAAGTTAAATGATGAAAACCTACTGTTGAATACAAGTAAACTTGACATTGAGGCATGCAGGTACTAAGGTACTAAAGGTAGTTCCTAAGTCTAATTCCTGGATGATTTGCTGATGTCGATAGGAACAAACTCGTCGAAGGAGGGCCATGATGAATCCCACATCATCGACATGAAACCGACAGGAAAATGATATGAAGTGATGAATCTTTTGAATATATGGGCTGAAACAAGGAAGGTCAATAATATTACAGAGGTATCCTCGGGTGGAATTCCCCTTGAACATTGAACGGCACGACAACAACTGACTTGGTAGCAATGACTCAACGAGGAAGAGACCAAGACATAATGTGACAATGACTGAGACATTCTTCAAATGGCTTGAAGGAGAGGTATGACTCATGGAATTGGCATGACTCAGAGACAAGAAAATTACCCAATTGTATGATGAGAAGCAAACAGGTTCCATGTTCAAGGACAAAAATAACCTGCCATAAAGATTTCAAAAACAAAATCAGCTTATTTATCCCCAACCCCCATCATGCTTGATGATTACCTCTTTGTTTTTTAATGAATTGAGGAGGATAATAGATTCTCAGTATAGCTCATCCTTCGGACGAGTCCAATCTCACATGTTTTACAAACCTGAGAAAGGAGGGGTTCGGTCCCAAAAGGGTTCTTCAATGTTTGATTTTACAAGTCCAAAGAAGGGAAACTCGACAATTTTTTATGTTTAGAGAGTCTGAAAAATACTTAAAGAAGACTCCAAAAAGGCCTTTTTCCTAAAGTTAGTCTCCTAAGCCCGAAATAAGGATAAAACAATGTGAAGGAGAACTCTCTTAGTTGATGGTAAGCCAAGTTATTCATTTTTTGTAATTAATACTACTCAGCCCAAAAAAGGGGTAAACTAAAACTGAATAGATGCCCTTTCAAATCCTTTTACGAGAGTGAAAGGAAGCAAGTTTTCTCGGCAACCTTTTCATGTTTTGGGAGTTTGAAAAGAACTTAAAGGAAACTCCAGGGGTTCCTTTTTCGTAACAGTTTTTACGAGCCCTAAAAAGTGATAAAAGTATACTTGATAACCTATTCTCATGTATTTATGAGCACAAGAAAGAACAAATCCGGATCTCGACGCCTTTTATACTCAGTTTTAACGAGCACAGCAATGGTATCAAAAGCACTCAAAAAAAATTTCATGTTTGGATCCAGAGCACGAAAAAGGAAAAAGTAAGATCAAACCACTTTTCATGTTTTTAACCAGAGCACGAAAAAGTGAAAAGTAAACTTGATAGCTATTACTATTTGTAACAAACTCAAAGAAAGGTTGGAATAATGCTCGTGGTATCTGCTTCATATTTTAACGAGCATGCAACATGCCTACTCTTCTGCTTCACCCAACTAGACTCTCAGCTACTACTAGTAAAAGGTTCACCAGAGACGGAGGAAGGAAGAGGATTAAGTGACAAAGGCAGATGAAATGAAGGTTTAAGCACCAAGTCAGGTGAAAGAATTTATTCAAGAGGAAGATCTATTTCATTTTTTAACGACCTTGACATAGAAAAGGAACTATGCTCATGGTGACCTATTTCATTTTTTAACGAGCTTGACATAGAAAGGGAACTATGCTCATGGTCATCTGTTTCATTTTTTAATGAGCTTGACATAAGAATAGAACTCTACTCATAGTATCTGCTTCATTTTTTAACGAGCTTACAACAAAAAATGAACTATGCTTGGGAATATGGTTTCATATTTTAGTGAGCTTGAAGTTGAAAATAAATTGTGCTTGGAATGACGCCCATTGACGGGTTTGTTTTCAACATGATGTCCAGAGGTTGGTACTTAGGGTGATACCCATTAGTAGGTTTTTCCCCAACATGATGTTCAGAGGTTGGAAATTTTCCCCCAGCATTATTAGCAAAATCTAGTTGCTTAACTCTAGTATGATGTCCATAGGCTGGAGACATGCCCCCCAAGCTTCATTTCGTCTGCCTACTCTTCTTCACCCAATTAAATTCCTGGTTACTAATAATAAAAGGTTCACCATAGGGGTAGGAATAATGAGGATCAAGTGACACAGGAAGATGAAATGAGGATTCAAATCCTAATTCTAGTGGGAGACTCGACTCAATGGAAGAGGAATCTATTTCATTTTTTAACGAGCTTGACACAGAAAGGGAACTATGCTTGTGATTGGTTTCATTTTTACACAAGCTTGAAACTGAAAGTAAACTATGCTTGTAGGGGCCTATTTCATTTTTACACAAGCTTGAAATAGAAAATAACTATGCTTGAAGTATCCCATTTCATTTTTTAACGAGCTTAAAATGGAATAAAACTATGCTCGATCTTGTTGGTTTCATTTATACACAAGCTTAAAACCAAAAGTAAACTATGCTTGAGATTGGTTCCTACCCAACATGATGTCCATAGGTTGGTAGTTTTCCCCCATCATAAGAAGTTAGTGGTCTTAACTCCGGCATGATGTCTGAAGGCTAGAAACATGCCCCTACGCACTTCTTCCACGATGGGAAGAAGTTATCATTTCGCCAACGACTTAACTCCAGTCTGATGTCTAGAGCTGAGAGACATGGCTGACAATGGGGGAGGAAAAACTAGGACATGTGGAATGTTCGGGGAATTCTGGTGGCTGGAAGTCATACAATGATTGTGTGTAACAAAGGAAATTTGATCAATGGTCACTATGTTTCCATGATGAGTAAAATACATCACTCAAAAGAGTGTGGACACTACAGCTTTCAAGGCATAGACATAATCTCACCCAAAAACTGGATTAAAATATAAGGGAACTTGGACTACCATAACATTAATGCAGACAGTTTTCCCTCCTAAGGTAATAGGTAACTGAGGAATTATCCCTAAAGGTCTAGTAGGTATTCTATTAAAATCTAGTATCTGATCAGTGGTTGGAAGAAGCTAAGGAGAACCTATAGCTTTCCAAGTATTTGCGGATAAAATACTAACATAAGCCCCTTCATCAACAATAGTGTGAAGTACATTCCTACTGGTAAATCCTACAGATATCTGGAAAGGAACACCTGAAGGAAGATGATATTATGTTAGACTACTCCAATCAAAGGAAATAACCTCAGTTCTTGGAGGGGGTCCGTCAAAAAGGGTAAAATTCTCTCTTTTCCAGAACAATATAAACTGACTAAGAAAACATCAGTGGTTTTCAATTCACTCTCAACTGGGAGAGTTGGATGAGATGAATATTGTTTCATGGTGACTAATTCAGTCTTAGAATTCTCCCATGAAAGAGTGGGATCAAGTGGAGATGACATCGACTCGACCACTTTAACTTCACTCTTCAAAGGAAGAGTGGGATGAACTACTTGTTCTTCACTCTCTGAGGAAAGAGTGGGATCGACTTAGGATGGAGCTAGATCGACCACTTCATCAACCAATGGGGGGTCAAGAGACAACTTACGATATCCTATCAGAAGATGTTTCTGGTATACAGTAATGTCTTCCAATAATTTTGAAGCTTCATCCATGCGAGGACAAAGGTAAGTAAGGTGCATGTCCTTACATAACAAACAAGGATTCTTGACTTTACCTTTCTGAACCTTAACCATAAATTCATTAGTTGATGGGGTATCATAAGTATGATGTCCAGAGGCTAATGATATAGGTTGTTTGGAGGCTTTAGACCACTCTTCTAATACTTTGGAAAGACTAGGACAATCCTTAAGAAGGTGATCACCCCTGCAAAGCCTGCAAGGGAACTTGGGTTTTTGAGGAATTTGAATAGAATGAGTGCCATTAGAGGCAGTTGAATATTGGTGCTTGGTCTCTTTCTTATTCTTCTTCTTATTAATCTTCCTTTTCTTCTTCTTCTTATCCTCTTTATTACTAGCATCATTTCTTTTATCAGGTGAGGAAGAAGAAATGGAAGAAGATACATCTGACAAATAAGGCAAAGGATCAATTTGGGATGGATTCTATCGTGGTGGAGAGTTAACATCTGAAACATTAGGTGCATATGGGATCGCCGAATTAGAGAATAACCATACAAGTAATCCTATCGACAATTCGGGAAGGTTCAAAGTGGCGATAAAGGGAGGACCAATATTTCCAAATGGAGGAAAAACAAAAAGTACCCCTTAAAAATGGGTCTCTTGATTGGTAGTCCCATAAGAGGTTTCCATATCTAAACTCCCTAAGGCCTTCTAAATATCACACACAGAAAACATTACTCAAACTAAAAGCAACGGGAAAACTTGTGGATAGGTGGGATGTAAAAGCCAGATCCTCACGGGTGTGTCAATCTATCACAACTCGCGATATACTATAGGGTCCAACAGTTATACTCGGCCCAATTTTTTAGAGCACTAACCAAGGAGTATTGGGACCGTACCCTTGGCCATATAACCCGACTACCTGACAGTACGTGCGTAGTAATATCCCCGAGTGTTGTTCTCGGTTTACTCAAGTGGTTCTAGGATTCTATAGGGGTCTCTCGATATACACGAGGTACATGCGAACTCAAATCTGTAGTAGTGATGTCTAATGTCCAATCGTTCGAAAGGGGCCTTCAGATATACTCTAGGTACGTGGAAGAATCGTACAGTCCCCGGAATGCAGCGCAGGCAAAATAACAACAGTTCCTACGTTTTAAGATGTCGGAACATGTATCTAGCCTAGTACTCATAGTTGCTAAAATATTTTAACTTACCTAGAGCTTTATTTTATCTTATGTAGTTAAGTGGAAAATGAAGTGATGAATCGACTCAAAACCATGCAATGAATGAGTATGAAAGTCTTCTTTTCGATGAAGTCCTACTTAAGAAGGAGAGAGAGATTTTTTATTCCCAAATGCACAACCCTATGCAAATGAAATTTTAGCTTTTTCAAAAATGATAGAAATAAGCCAAACATTTAAAAATTATGCACCCAAAACTATCATAAAGCGACAAAAAGAGGTTTTTCTATCAACAGCAAATGCAAGAACTCTCAAAATTTGTTTCCTATTTTCAAGGATGAAAAAGAAACCAATCTAAGCTATGGGAAAGAAATATTCTATATGTCTCCAACCAAATGTAATACAAATAAAAACACTCAATAATTTTTTGCAACTCAAATGCACACAAATTTCAAACAACCTTTTTCTCTTCTTATGAATGCAAGACCAAAAATATCAATTGATCATAATAATGCAAGAAGAGTATTTGATGTTTTTCAAACTTGTGAATCTAGCAAAAGAGATACCAAATGAAGCTTCCCTTTGAACTAAAGTGGAAACAAAGAGTCAATCCTTTCCAACAATCAATATACATCTCATAATGTAAAAGAAACAAGATGCACAGCCCAAGAAAGGAGGCTCAAAAAGACATGGATACCCCACACTTTTCAAGTATTTAAAACAAGCCAATCCACACCAAACCAAAAATTCTTTGGAAACGTTAATATGGGTCAAAGAGACTGTAGGATACACAATTGATGTCTATTTTAATCAAATCTAATGCAAAAAATTCCTAAAAATGCAAACAAAACATGCACTCAAAGAAGTTTTTGTTTTATTCCTTTTAAATACCTTTAAATGATCAATCCAAGCTTAATCAGATGGAAAGGAGGGATTAGGATAGGGTCACAAAGTTCTGGACTTGTTAGGGATTGGTAACTTCACCCAAAACAAAGAAAACAGAAAATTGCATGCAAAAAACCTACTCGAAGCTTAATTCCCAAACACCACCAAAGGGTACCAAATTTTTTCAAACATGGATTGAGGGTAACCAACTCAACCTAATATTGGTCTAGGTACCGCTGGTCAGGAAAAATCAAAGAAGGGGAGAGGTTAAATCAACACAGGATCATGTTAGCCTATGTTGGCTTCAAACCTTCATGGATTGAACAAAATCAAGGAGAACACAAAAAACACCTAAGAGGCACCCAAACTCTAGATCCAATAGAAATTACAGCTCCCAACGCACAACAAAAGGTCAGATAAACAAGCTTAAAGCAAAATACCAAGGCAAATCCTAGCAAAAAGCACCCAAAAAAACCTGAAACAGGAGATTTTCGCCCCTGTACAGTCATACACAGAGCAAAAAAGGGGAGATTTTCGATCCCTCAGAAGCATGTAGAGAGAGAAAAAAAAAAAGGAATTTTAGCTCCTAGGACTACTAGAAGGGCGCGAAAAATCCCAAAAATTTTGCTCCTAGGACCACTACTAGGGCCCAAAAATGTGATATTTTCACTCTGTAAGGTGTTCTCAAGTCGCGAAGATGTCCTGTAGGATTAAAAATGAAAATTTGGGCCTAGATCCGAGCAAGGATGAAATATTGGGTTCAATATAGTCCTCAATGATGACCAAGGAGGATCAAATATGATGGAAAACAACACTTAATAGAGGATTTAATGATCCAAACAAGCATTCAAAGGGTTAAACTAGGTAAAAAATCCCTAGCAGAGTCACCAATTTCTGTACTTGAGAATTCTTCCTACGGATAGTTAAACTCTCTCATGGGATTAGAAAATTCCCTAGACACCTAACCCAATACAAAAGGAAAAAAATGGTTATCTACTCTCCTAGATCTAGCATAGTACACAAGCATTCATAAAAGATAAGGGGAAGAAGAGGGAAATGTCTTACCTCCAGTTTGTAGGTTGTCCTAGCTCCATCTCCAAGCTTGATCTCCAAGGCTTGAACCTGTAAGACAAGACAAAGGACAAAAACTTCCAAGCAAATAGATGTATTAAACTAGATCTAATCTACAACATATTACACATCGAATAACAAGATATACAATATGGGAGAATAGGCCAAGTTAGATTAATAAGAAATCCATGAAGACATGTACATCAAAATGGATTATACCTAACTTTGTTGTAGCATGATCATCCTCCAAGCTCTCCTTCAGATACCTTTGAAAGTCATAGGATCATAAGTTCCATCTCTTCAAGTGTTTACATCCCCCCTTCACCCAAGGATGAGCCTCCTTATGTAGAATTTGGGAGGCCAACTACTTGGAGAAGGAAATGGATCTATATGAGAACAAGGTGGATCTAAGCATATTAGGTTACCTTGAATAGAGATTGAGCACATATTTGAAGGTTAGGAATATCTACCCTAAAATCAAGCTCGGATCCAAATCCAAAAATCAAGGAATTTGGTCAAAAGAGGAATTTTCGCTCCCCCAAAGTGGTGTACAAAGCGAAAAAGGGAGATTTTCGCTCCCCTATAGGCATGCAAGGAGAGAAAATAGGGATATTTTCACTCCCCTAACACTGGCAACTGAAAATTGTCACGCCCCTAAGGTAGAATAGGGAGTGAAAATCTCCTCAAAGGCTCAAAAATCATGACAAGTGGTTTTCAAACCCCTCTTGGTTGGATTTGCTTCCAAATTTGACTAGGGAAGGGACCAACAAGATGATGAAGGGTTCTAAAACTTTCTAGGAGGTATAAACATCATGTTTCTCATGATGATATGACATGAAGACCGCAAACAACACAAGGTGTGACATTTTAAGGTTTAACACCAACGTCTATTGGAATTGGAAAAACCTAACATGGTGTTGATTCAAGAAATGATGGTTAAAGGGGAGTCTTTGATTTATAATCATAAGCGGATATTTAGTGGTTGGGAGTTCCTAGCACTAGATTCTTTTTGTCATTTTGGGGGTGTAACCACTAGGTTTAATTCTAATTATACTTTATATAATTGCTTCACAATTTTCTCTAGTTTGGGCATGGTGGTCTTCAACAAGAGATTGGATCCAACATTTATGATTCTCAATTTATACGGTCCTTGTGAAGGTAAGAAGCACTCTTGGGATCACTTATTTTCATTACAATGCCTCAAAAGTGGAGGCTCTAATCATTGGTGGGGACTTAAACCTAAGAGTAAGTCAAGACAATATTTGGGGCCATTTTACTGGGGAGGATAGGCAGGTCAGTTTTTTATTGATATATTTGAAGCAACAAGTTGGTCAATGTGGCCCCTGTTCGTCTCAAGCCGATGTGGAGAAACAATAAAGTTGGCCTTAATAGTGTGGTGAAAAGGCTTTGTCACTTTTTGGCACATGAATCACTTTTATTACAAGTGGATATGTATAGGTTGTGGGTTGACAACATTACATGGACAAACAATTTCCCCATTTTTCTTGAAGTGGGGGTTGGAGGGGTCAAGTCAGAGGCTCCCTCCAATTATAACTCAAGTTGGTATTCGGAGGAGGAACTACAGCTGATAATGAAGGATAATTCGAGGCATGTTGATTTTGGGTTGGAGGAGAGTGTTGGGTCATAGTTTGCATAGTATCTAAAATTGCTCAAAGGAAAGGTTGCTTAGTGGGCTTGGGATCGGAATCGAAAACATGATGGGTTTCTTATAGAAGTGGAGAGATATTTGGAATATATGTTCTCTTTGGAACCTGACTATATCAAATATAGGAATCATCAAGATACAATCATCTCAATTGAGCATAATCGAAACAGAGTTCTATAGGATAAAGAGGTTGCGTGGCGACTAAAAAGTTGGGCCCTATGGATTTCATCAGTCTACCAGAACACAAATTATTTTCAAAACTTCACACGTAATTGGTGGGATAAAAATTCCATATGGGAGTTGGTTGATATTGAGGGTCAACAAATACGGTGCTTCAATGATCTAGCTATACTCGAGGTGTTCCATTTCAGCACGTTGTATACTAATCCTAACAAAGAAAATCTAGGGAATATTATGAAGTTGATCACACTCTTTCCAAAATTTGTTTAGGATGAAGAAAATGAAGAGATTTATAAGCCAGTGACCCAAGATGAGCTTTCTTTTTTGTTAGACTCTTTTTAGAAGGATAAGAGCCTAGGACCCTACGGCTAGTCAATCGAATTGTTTTTGGAATTTTTTTTATGTTATCAATGATGATTTTCTCTAGGTTGTGGAGGAGGCTCATTAATAAGGGAAAATGCCCTACAATTTCTATGCAACATTCCTGGCATTAATTCCTTATGTGGATTTTCCTAGGACTTTTGATGATTTCGAACCAATCTCATTACGTAGGTGTGTTCATAAAATCATTATGAAGGTGATAGCTATGCATATCAAGCCATTAATTTCCAAAGTCATGTATGTGGGGCAATTTGGGTTCTTAAGAGGCAGATCAATCCATGAGGAAATTGGAGCTGCTCAAGAAGGTATGCATTGTATTAAGACTCCTCAAGTCCCAGAGGTTGTTATTTAAATGGATTTATCAAAATACTTCGACAAGGTTTCTTGGTTATATTTAAGGCTCTTACTATTTCACATCGTGTTTATTTTTGTAATAGTTAAATGGATTATGGGATGCATAACGATGTCCTCCTTTGTTGTCTTATTTAATAGATCGAGATAAGACTTTTTAAACCTTCTCAGGGTGTAAGGCAGGGGTTTCCTTTGTCTCCCTATCTCTTACTTCTATTGGATTAAGGGATTAGGAGAGCCATCCTTGTGACCAGATGGCAAAGGAGGATTAAGGAGATCTCATTTGGGGTTCAAAATAGTTGTCTCATTTAATTTTTCTTGATAATGTTTTTCTTTTTTATTTATGCTCTGAAGAATAAAGTCATCGATATGATGATATTTTAACATTATTTTGTCAAGATACATGTATGGAGGTGAATATAGGTAAGTCTTCATTGTATTATCCTAAGGAGGTTGCACATTTGAGGCAAATTTGGTTTTGTTTTATCCCTTATACTTCTCATTCGATGGATGAGGGGATCAAATATATGGGATATAATATTAAGCCCAACAAATATGGTAAATTCGATTGGTCATGTCTCAATACTAAGATTGAAATATGTGTAAACTTTTGGTGTAATCAATAGATGTATCGAGGTGGAAGACTCGTTTTCATTAAGTCAATACTGGAAGCAATACATGTTTATTGGAATTTATGGCATTCATCTCTAAATGTGTGCTAGATAGGATCTATAAAATTTGTTTTAATTACCTCTAGAAGGGTTGTTGTAAGTATAGAGGTTCACACTTAGCCAGTTGGAAAATAATTGATACTCCAAAATGTCAAGGGGGTTGGGGGGTGAAAATTATTTTTATTTTCAGTCAAGCATTGGTTGATAAATATTTGTGGAATTTTATATCCCATGACAATCTATGGAGACAAATATTAATTACAAATTATATTTCTCCTGGAACAGTTATCGAATGGATTAGAAGGTGTATCAAACCCATTCATAATGTATCAAACCAGTGGAAGGAACTGTCTCTGGCATTTCCAATCATTGGTCATTTTTTGGATTGGAGGGTGGGATCAAGATATTCGATTCAGGCGGGTGTATATGCAATCATAGGGTGTGGTCCAAATGTTTTCCTTCCTGAAGAATTGATTTTGGAATTTCAAGAAAGAGATAGGTGCACTTTTAATAAATTTAATAATTCACTTATAATTGATTTATGGATTTAAGGTTAGTTGCATTCTCATGAATTGGGCTTAGAGGGTGATTGGGCCTTAAAATGGGATTTGTATTTGAAGGAGTTAAACAAGGCTCATACATGTCTAAGAGACAAGGAAAAGGAGCTAGTTTGGGCATACAATAAAATTGTTGGTAAGTACATGACGAAACTTGGCTATTGTTCGGATATCCATATCATCATTTTCAGGACCTTGCATGCAATTAGGGTTTGCATGCATCCCAGTCACCAGGTTGATGCCTCCGGCACCTTACCCACCTTATTCTAGCACCCGGGAGCTTCTTACATCAATTCTTTAGCCCTCCTAGTCATGAAGGCGCCCACTTCTCACCTACTGCTAGAGAAGGGTGCACTTCTTCACCTACCACTGCAGTTACACTCAGTTAGCTTTGGTTCTCCTTGATTTGAGGCTAATTTCACTCCCGACTTACTGTTTCACTCTGTTGGACCTCCAGATTGACTAGATGACTTGTTCTTACTTCAATTAAGCCTCCCATGCGCCCTCCACTAAGCCTCCTTCCCTATATAAGTGCTACACACTTCAGTTACACTTGTTACACTCGGTTAGACTCAGATTGACACCTGGATGACTGGTTCTTGTGCATTGATGACCACCACTTATTGATGATGAGGACTCCTAGTTGGAGCCAAGCTACACAATTCAGTAATTCGAATGGCCTACTTAGTCAATTCGAATTGCTCACTCATTGTCAGGTTACTGTATTGTATTGTAATTATTCACCCTCATTGGGATATTTAGCACTAATGCATGTTTTGCACAGTTTTACACCATATTTTCTATGTTCATCTGTTGTGATTGATTTACTTGTTCATTAGATCTGTTGTGACTAATTTTACATGGTATCAGAGCCATGGCAGGGACAAGATCTCTTTTCTACAGGTGTTCTACATGAAGATTGAGTGAATTGCTCACCAATATATTTCAGCAGCGGCATGCAAAATCTCATGTGCATTCGCTCATGTGCATGCAAGGCTGAAAACATAGTGTTTGTTTGTGTGCGATTTGCAGGTTTCTTACTTCCTCCATGTGCATTCGCTAATGCAAAGATGGAGACTTCTTCTTCACAAAATATTCTTACTCCATTCAACTATGATGAATGGAAACCAAAGATGATTGCATTCTTGAAGAGACAATGTCTTTTTGATATGTGCATTGGTAATACAAGAGTTTTTTATTCCGATGAAGAGAAGAATGATTGGCTCAATGATTGTGACAGAGATTTTGGAGCAATATGTCTTGATATGTCTCCTTGTATGTGCTACCTCAGTAAGACTGCTGAAAATCCAAGTGATCTATGGGTCCAACTTGACAGAGAATTTGGAAAGCAGGAAGAAGAGGATCATGCTAGCCTTTTGGAGAACAAGCCCGGTGAGATCTCCTTATGTGTTCTTTCCGATCATGTCTTGGCCTCAACAATTGTTCAAGATGAAGAATAAACTGTAGATTCAAAACTCACTCTCTCAAAGTCTTCTATTTCGACTTCTGAGCAAGATAAACCAGGTCATACTCTAGATTCCGAAGAGGTTCTTGAATCCTCTCTTTCACATGAGTTTGTCGACATGCAGAATAATGATCTACTTGATGTTTTGGAGGTAAAATCTGATTTTGGAGGTGAAGCATTCGTCCTCCTTGATTGCATGCCTCCTATAAACTTTTGTTCTATCATTTGCACAGTTTCTCAGAGTTTTACTGAAGATAAAGAGCACTACCATTCGCTTGAGTTCAATTCTCATGCACTTTTTGCTGATTTTGGTTTTGATCTCACCCTTGTTGGTTCAAAGGAGATCTCAAGAAACCATTCATCTATTTTTGGAGCTGATTTAACTTCTATTGATAAGAAGTTCAAGTTTCAAGATCTATTTGATCCAATTGGAGCTATTCCTACCTCACTTGGTTCGAATCACAGGTTCCAGGATCATCCTCATATTTTCAGATTTGTTCTCACCATTTTCGGTATGAAGAGCAAGTTCATAAAGTCTCCACATTCGCTTGCATCCACTGATGGAGAATTCAAGCACATGTTTTTGGAGCATGATCCATTTACTCCCAAGAGTAAGATACCTCCAGACATATCTACTTGATTTTGGAGAAATTAAATCTTTTGGTGTGCTACAGTCTATTTTTGAGGGGGGGTATTTTTCCCATGAGGTTTTCCCCATTTCCTCGGTTGATTAACTGTTATTAGTTTGGATTATTATTGTATTGGGGTGACCTTTGGTCTTAGTTACCAGGGCCCTACATTATTTTTTGCACATCATAATCTAGCTTGAGGGGGGGTGTTCAGATATCCACATCATCATTTTTAGGACCTTGCATGCATCCCAGTCACCAGGTTGATGCCTCCAGCACCTTACCCACCTTATTCTAGCACCCGGGAGCTTCTTACATCAGTTCTTTATCCCTCCTAGTCATGAAGGTTCCCACTTCTCACCTACTGCTAGAGAAGGGCGCACTTCTTCACCTACCACTGCAGTTACACTCAGTTAGCTCCGATTCTCCTTGATTTGAGGCTAGTTTCACTCCCGACTGACTGTTTCACTCCGTTGGACCTCCAGATTGACTAGATGACTTTTTCTGACTTCAGTTAAGCCTCCCATGCGCCCTCCACTGAGCCTCCTTCCCTATATCAGTGCTACACACTTCAGTTACACTTGTTACACTCAGTTAGACTCAGATTGACACCTGGATGACTGGTTCTTGTGCATTGATGACCACCACTGATTGATGATGAGGACTCCTAGTTGGAGCCAAGCTACACAATTCAATAATTCGAATGGCCTACTTAGTCAATTCGAATTGCTCACTCATTGTCAGGTTACTGTATTGTATTGTAATTATTCACCCTCATTGGGATATTTAGCACTGATGCATGTTTTGCACAGTTTTACACCATATTTTCTATGTTCATCTGTTGTGATTGATTTACTTGTTCATTAGATCTGCTGTGACTAATTTTACTTAAGGACAGTAGGTTAAGGGAGATAGTCTTGTGGTGGCGTAAATTATGGAAGGTTAATGCTCCACCAAAGAGCGTACTTTTTCTTTGGTTTTTTATGAAGGGGAGAGTCCTTACGTGGGATAGAATGCAAAAAAGGAGTTGATAGGGGCTTGGATTATGCTTCCTATGTAGATCAAATGAGGAATCTAATGAGCATTTATTTCTCTCATGTCCATACACTCGACAAATTTAGATTGAAATAGAACGGCATCTACGAATGAAGAATTTGTGGGATGGGGAATCCTTAGTTGACTGTTTTGAAAGGTTTTTTCAATGCAAAGAACTCAAAGGACTTTGGGTGCTTCCATATCTAGAATGTTGGGGGATTTATTTAGCGTGGAATTCATATCTCTTTGAGGATAAGCAATTGAATTGATTTAAGGTTTCTTCATGACTTTTTCCACTTCTTAAGTATTTTGGACATCCACAAAGGATTAGGATTGATTGTGATATTGGTGCAATGGCAACCGATAAGGAAATAGTATGGATCTATTTCAACGAGGCATGTTAGGGGGGAGAGAGATGTAGTCTTGGTTTTGTTCTTCATTTTACCAAAAGTCATTAACTCATGGGTGAGGCATGCTTGGGTACGGGAACTAACAATATTGGGTATCTTAGTGCATTATTTCAACTACTAAAGTTTTCCATTAAATGAGGCATAACTCAAATCTACGTTTTTTGTGACTCTACCATGCTGATTAATTCAATGAAATGAGAATCTTAGATACATAGTATTAGTTGTCAATAGTTGGCTATGCACTTTAAATATGTCAATGGTTTATTCGGCTAGGTGAAGTACACGCATATATAGATCGAGAGTTGAATTATGTAGTCGATGCTCTATCTAAGAAGCATTGCAATAGGACCTGTGGTACCTATATTTTCTTGAGTGCAAGGATGATGAACTGATATCAAAATGGAACAATGATATTTCATGATAGAAAGTATATTTACTATTATGATTCTTGATTCTAACTCCCTTTGTAGAGTAAGGATCGGCATTTTGTATGGTTGGCCTACTAGACTTAGAATTTTCTATGGTTTACTAGTCTATTATACACAGCAGCGGTGTGTTATCTTTAAGTGGATATTTTGAATTAATATGCTACGACATCTAAAGAATATATTTTTAATTCTACTTGAATAGAAAATATGTTTTTTTCCTATAAAAAATAGTTATCCTAATCCCTTTTCAAACTCTGGAATCAAAGACTAATTCGAAAATAGACAGAAAAATGAGATTGATGGTTAAATGGAAGATTTTTTTCGAAGAGGAATAATTGAAAGTGGCCCACTTCCAGGATCAAGCTCAATTGAGGATTGAGACTAAAAATTAGTTCAAAATTTAAGAAAATGGGCCATACTTATAAAATCGGGACTGATTGATAAATCAACCCAAAAATTATAAAAGTAAAATTATAAAGGCCTTTATAGATCAAGCTCAATCAAAAAATTAGGGACCAAATTGTGAATCAGGAATACTTCACAAAAGAGTAAAAAAAATAGGCTTGATCCATAGATCATGCTCAATTCAAAGATCATGAGAAAAATCTAAATAAATGTTAAAGAGAAACCAATTAGGGACATTATCACAATTGAGGAATCGATTCCAATTCATAAATTGGTTAGACCATGTTAGAAATGCTATAATGGAAAGGGTTGATCAATATATTGGGCCCAATCGAAAATTCAAAGGGGAAATACAAAAGGAATGCCAATTCAACAATTGGGACCATAGAATATATAAAAAAGAAAAATCATTCAGAGGATGAGAAGGATGGGCACGATTAGCAAATTGGGTTCATGATTGGTAAATTGGGTTCACAATTTTGAATATAGAGATAAAGAAAAATGAAAAGGAGGGAAAGAGACTGTTAGAATTTAATATAGCAATACAATTTTACTTTATTTGCAGCAGTAATAAATATAGGATCATTGAAAGAATAACCAAAGCACATAAACAAAGACATAGATATTTTTATCCTGAGAAACCCTTCAAGGGAAGAAAAGCCAGCAACCTTTCTTACTCAAAGAATCAGTTCAAGATACAAGTACAACCATATATAAGAATGATCACATAGATGAATAACCCCAAAGATAGTAACCCCAAAAAATATAGTCTTCTACGTGTAGCATGCGTCCTTCTCTCTCTTGTGCACTTCACTAGCTAACTTGGGCTAGATTGCTTGAGAGAATTGATTGGTTGAATGAATGAGGTGTCACCTTTATTTATATTGATCTTTAGCTGACATTTTTACTTTAGTTGGGGCCAGCTTGTCTTCTAGATGATGCCGACTTGCACATTAGCATAATATTTATTATTTTATTATTTCTTATGGAGCCAACTTTTTGAGAGGATACCTCCCAACGCTACTACAATAACACTCCCTCTTAGACAGGGAGGTATCATCAGGAAAGAACACATATGGATATCATCTAATCATCATGTCTTGACTTGAGCATCTCTTCATCATAAGAAAGGTCTTCCTACACAACTCATTCCATCGAGAAGTGGCATACTCAACTAAGTCCATTAAAGAGTACAAATCATCTCAAATCAATCCATCGAGGAGCATAATCATTCCTATCCACAAGGGTGATTGGGAACCAACCCAGAGACTACAACACAACTCAGTCCATTGTTAAGTGTCAACTCAACTCAATCCATCGAGGAGTACAAATCAGCTCAACTCAGTCCATCGAGGAGTGTAGTCGTTCCCAGCCACAAGGGTTGTTGGGAACCAACCTAGAGACTACAACACAACTCAATCCATAGAGAAGTGCCATACTCAACTCAGTCCATCAAGGATTGTGTTCATGTATCTCATGCATCATATGGTAACACAACTCATCGAGGAATGCGCCCATGCATCTCATGGTAACACATATCAGCGAGGAGTGTGCCCATCCATCTCATGCATCTCATGGTATATCAACTCAGCGAGGAGTGCACCGATGCATCTCATGGTAAATCAACTCAATGAGGAGTGCACCCATGCATAACATATCAGTCCATTGATATGTCCACAATAGATATATCTCCCTCTCACATGGAGAGTTCCACTATTCTCGGTCCAAGGAGAATATATAACTGACGGTGCAAACTCCCTATCAACGGGGGAGACATTATCCACCACTACAATCCTTTCATGGAAGTACACAAACTTCTCCCTGGAAAGAGGCTAGGTGAGAATGTCAGCAATCTGATCATCAATAGGAATATACAGGAGTTGGAAGGCTCCCCTCTACACCATAGCATACCACTGCAAGCTACACTATTGAACATTATTTCTCCTCCATCAGTGTTATATCTCATCAAGTGAGTCTACTGAGATGAGCCTCTTGCTCTCTCTATGCCACTAGATATCACTCTAGACTCCCTCTGGAACTGTGCTACAAATTCCCTCTGCAACTCTACATCATACTCTCCCTCTGGAGTTTCTCACTAGCTATTCCATCAGCATATACGAGGTGTCGTCTTGGATTCCAATCTGAACTGCATCTTGAACACTGGCTCTCATAGAGAAAATAACCACGGCTCCTCATGATCTGCATCTCAAACTCAAAGGCTAACTCCCTCTGCATTTGTCAATGAATCTCTCTGTCTCGGTGGGGAACATGATCTCGATCAAGAAATCATCATCAGCAATTTGTCCCACTTGCACATGTTGAATCTTGAGCCACTTATCTAACTAAACATATGTATATTGCACCTCCTCATAGGTCAATTGAGTAGTTATCATCTTAGAGCATTCTCCACTCAAGTACAAGTAATGCTCTAACCACTTCTAGAAGCCAACTTCTCTTCATGTGGTCCCCACATCTCAAGTAGCATGCTGGAGTAACTAAGTAACTTCATAGAATTCATCAGCTACTACCAACTGCAACTCCTCATGATCATCGAAAGGATGATCATCTGTAGTAGAGAGACCAACATGCTCTCAACCGTCAATCTTCATATCAGATCCTCTGGACCTGTGGGTCATGGGTCTACATATGACTGAATGTCCTAGATCCACATATATATGCTATCATTGTTGAATAGTCATCACATCCACTTAGCTACTCCCTCTGTCACAAAAGTATCCCCGCTATATAATCTTGAGAGTCATGCTCCTAGAAACCTCTCGTTTCTAAGCATTATGGTCCCTCTCAAACATTGAATATCAACAGGGTCTTTAACCTGGATGACTTCGCATCCATCACCTTTCCTTTAGAATGAGTCTCATTATCCTTCTCTTGTAGGCCATAGAATATGGTCTCTCCTACAAGTCAAATTTAGTCAAATAGTCAGCAACATTGCATAATTATGAAGTTCAATCAAATCATATTGACATTTCAATGCAATGGAAATAGTTCACACAATTTTGTAAGCATATTAGCCAATGCTTCAGCACAACAACCATTTGTATCCCAAACACACTAGATAACTAACTGGATTCCTTCCATCCTCACGAAAACACACTATCAAGAGCGTGCACTGCTCTCAACATGTTAGCAAAGAGATTTCATCCTAGACTAGCTCCATTAAGGTCTCACGGGATGTTGTGCAACACTATAGGCTACTTACTCAACCAATATATAACATGCACTAAATGAGCCTACTCACCATCAATCTTAGTCATATATAAATGCATATAGGAAAATTGTATCACATATCTACATATAACTGTTATGAACATTATCCTTTAAATCAAACATTCAAATATTTAAGGAATAACTCAAATGACATTACAAATACTTATCTTTTGTCATTTTTTTGGCTCCCTCTTGATCCCTTCCTCCTTGCATAAATCGCAGGAGCCCTCGTATCTTCATATTCTTTCTAGATCTTCATACATCACCAATGATAATCACATCATCTAGACACTGCATTCATTGGTGCACTCATAGAGTGTACTAGAAGAAGTAATCATTTCGATGATCTTCTGTACTTTCCTTAAGATCATCATTTCTATTCTTTGACCTTTTCAATGGAGTCTCTTCATTAACATCAACGATTGAGGCGTGTTGCTTTATTTTCTTCGATAAGGGACACTGTCTGGCATAGTGACTGTACTTCTCACATTTGAAGCACTGAATATGTGAAATATCCTTCGTCTTTTCCTGTTCTGGAACTGGACCTAATCTTTCACCTTTATCTTTTCCACCATGATTCTTCCTTTCCCTTCCTCTTCCTATTTTAGCATGTGCGGCAAGGGCTTGGATTTCTTCATGTTGAGAACCGTGCCTATTGTCTCTGGTTGCAAGTCTAGTTTCTTCCTGAGTACAATTTGCCCATAATCGATCAAACTTGAGCAATTTAGATCATCCACTAATGCTTTGAATGAATGGTTCCCAAGAATGGGGAATACCATTGAGGGTCATCATGACAAGCTCTTTTTCTTCAATTATTTCTTCAATGGTGTCCAACTGATCTTTCAGCTCAGTAATATTCATGAAGTAAGATGCAACTGAGTATGATCTAGTCATCTTGACATTGGATAGTTGTTTTCTTAAAGCAAGTTCTATGTTGACATGGTTGTTCTCAAATAGCTTCTTCAAGGCATCAAACATTCCTTTGGTTGTCTTCTTTTGAGAGATTTGAGGTATCAAGTGATATTTAATAGATTCTATCAGAATCCTTCTTGCCTTAGCATCATTCTTTCGTTGGACAGAATGGTCACACTGAGAGGGGGGTGAATCAATGTGATGGTAAAATAATTCCTTTTCAACTTCTATTAATCAACCAAAGATTCATAAATGCATCATACTATCATCATATCATAATCTTCCATCAACTAATCAATCATGAATCATAGCATGTTATCTACTAAACCATTGAACCATAACAATCACTACAACACAATATGATCTTTGTAATCTTTTTATATTTGATTGGACTGGCTACAACCGTTAAGGTAAATCAGCACCAACTGATAAGAAGAGCACCAATTCCTATTCCAGGGCCCAGCCTGGTTTTCTTGGACCCAGCTAAGAAGGGTTGAGGTATCCAAACCTCATATGCAAGACTAGCTTGCATTTACAATTCAGTTCACTGTCTCAAACAACCTCATACATATCACTGTCATCAACCACTGTCATATCATATCATCAACAACATGTCACTGCCATGTCCATACTGTCCACTTCAATTACTGTCATCAAGCTGTATCTATCATTAACATATCATTGTCATAGAAATTCAACCAATTGTTTATTTTTCATCATTCAATCCACATTCATGTCATCGGTTTGATTTAACATTGGTTGTTGTCTATATCAAGCTTCTTCAATTATGTCTAGGATTACTCAAATATGAATTCATCATGCCTAGAAATGTCAAAGATAAAAATATCTTCAATCTTTTACTGCTCCTCAGATCTATTGTTGCTTATCTTCATGCCCAGAAATATCAAATGTAAAAGGTAAATCCATTGAAGCTCCTTAGATCTACTGCTACCCAAATATCTCAAACCATCTGTTGCTGCCTGAAATTCTCTGAGCTCTTCCTCTAACCCCTGAAAATCAAAGCTCTTCCTCCTCCAAGTTCACGTACTTAATCCATTAACGAACAATGAGATATGTCTCTATATATACTGTTTTCTTTCCATCAAATTGGGAGGCCGACTTGTCTTTTTATTTTTATTATTAATATGATTAAATAAATCAGAAAATATTTATTTAATATACCCATCCTTTTATCAAGGAAATAACCAACCATTTTTTTTATGCCATGTCATCAAATGGTGGAAATCCTTCAATTTAGGAGATAACTAACATTATGACCTGTCCTTAACTACCCTTCCAAATATTTTATTTTTTATCATTAAATAATTGAATAAATCATTTTTTATGTTATGTTATGTCTTTGATTATGCCCGCAGCTACCCTTCTTTATGCCCGCACACTATCCTAGAGATGCCTGCAGGAATGCCCTTAATGGCTTCCACAAAATGCCCGCAAGGGCCTTATACATGCCCTCATATGCCCAAGCATAATGCCCGCAAGGGGCTTATGAAATGCCCGCAGGGGGTTTATCAAAAATGCCCGTAGGGGCTTTGAAAAATGCCCACAGGGGCTTTGAAAAATGCCCGCAAGGTCCCTCCTATTCTTCCAACAAATGCCCACAAGAGGGCTTTAAAATGCTCGCAAGCGGTCTTCAACAAATGCCCGCAACTCCTTAAAGAAATGCCCGCAGCACTCTACAAAAATTCCCACATGGGACCTTGAGAGATGCCCGCAGGAGCCTCATTAAAATGCTCACAGCACTTCAAAAATGCTTGTAGATGTGTTTTAGAAATGCCTGCAGTACTTCAAACTTATGCCCGCGGGAGGCTTTGAAGATGCCCGCAGGGGCTCCATACAAATGCCATGTCATCCTTGTCATACCACTTTCACTTTTTGTCTCCCATGTCACTTCAAAAATGCCCGTAGATGTGTTTCAGAAATGCCCGCAATGGGCCTCCAAATGCCCGCCAAGCCATCAAAAAATGCTCATAGGTTGTCCTCCTTTGTCTTGTTTGCCATCAACCATATCATCAACTTGTGCTTGCTAAGTCTTTGTCCTTCTTTGCCATGTCATCCATGCTTGCTTGACCTATGCCATGTCATGTCCTTTTCCATGTCCTGTCTTGTCATCATTTCCACCTTTGTCATGTCTTGTCTTTTGTTCATAGTCATGTCTTTAGCCATGTCAAGTCTTATGGTTCCCAAGTGATCATTTTTTTCAAGTCATCAATTCCAAGTCAACCCTTATCTTTGTCCTTTGTCAAGTCATCTACCACGTCTTATTTTCATCAATCCATGTCATGTCATTGACCTTTTCTTTTGTCCTTGTCCTTTTGTCATGTCATCCATGCTTGCTTGTTTGACATGTCATCACCTCTTGGCCTTTGTCATTAATGTGTTGTAATCAATGACAACCTTGGCCATCATCTTCTTCCATTTAGACTTTTCCTCTTCTTCTTCTGGTTCTAGTACCTTTTCATTCACAAATTTCATAAGATCATTCTCCTCCAAGATGATGAGTAACCTAGACTTCCATGAGTTGAAGTTGGAATCCCCATCAAGTCTATCTTCCACTTTAACATTGTTCATCTTGACTAGAAGCTGAAATATGGAATATGATGTAGAGACTGTAGCAGGATGTAGGTCAAAATTGAAGTTTGGAAATTTAGAAATGTGATTCCACAAATAGATGCACCCTCCAAGGGCAAGTAGAATGGCCTCCTTTTCTCCTGGATCTGTGGATAGAATAGTTCAAAATTTGAAACCTTAGTTTCCTAGTTTCAGCGAAAATTAGGTCCAACCTAAAAATTCTTGAAATGAAGATATGCTTCCACAAACAATTGCGCCCTCCTAGGGCGAGTTCCAAGACACTCTTTCCAGATCCAATCTATGTTTAGAAACCTCTGAAATTAGAAGCCCTAGTTTCTGACAATGGCTTCTTTCAGCACTTCTTTGATACCATGTTAGAATTTAATATAGCAATGCAAGTTTACTTTATTTGCAGCAGTAATAAACATAGGATCACTGAAAGAATAACCAAAGCACAGAAAAAAAGGCACTGATATTTTTATCCTGGGAAACCCTTCAAGGGAAGAAAACCCAGCAACCTTTCCTACTCAAAGAATCAATTCAAGATATAAGTACAACCAGTTATAAAAATGATCACATACCAGAATTATCACATAGAAGAATAACCCCAAAGATAGTAACCCCATAAAAGAAAGTCTTCTACTTGTAGCATGTGTCCTTCTCTGTCTTGCACACTTCACTAGCTGGCTTGAGCTAGCTTGCTTGAGCGAATTGCTTGGTTGAATGAATGAGGCGTCACCTTTATTTATATTGATCTTTGGTTGACCTTTTTACTTTAGCTGGGGTCGACTTGTCTTCTAGATGATTCCAACTTGCACATTAGCATAATATTTATTATTTTATTGTTTCTTTGGGGCCGACTTGTTGAGAGGATACCTCCCAACACTACTACAACAACAAAGGTAACCTGATTAGACAAAAATGGCCCAATTGCAAAATCAAGACCAAATTTGTAATAAGGGGAATGCAAATATTCAAATGGTGAAGAACAAGCTCAATTTGTGAATCCATCCCTTTTCATGGATCGAGCAAATAAAATTACAGTAAAGTAAAATAAATATAGGGCTATCACAATTTGAAAATTGGGCTTGAAATTCGAAAGGTTCAAAACATGAGAAAAATTAGGTCAATTTCAAGTGTGAAAATTGGAAGGTTCATAACATGATGAAAATGAGGCCCAATCCACAAATTGGTATCATCTACAAAATCAGTGAGAGCTAATAGTTTGAAATATAAAGAAGGGACCCGACACAAATATTGATCTCAATTAATAAATCGAAACACCTTCAAGTGTGCAAAATTTAAAGGCAAAGGGTAAAGTCCAAATTGAACATTGGTTTCACATGAAAGATAAAGAAAATAAAGCCAAACTATCAAGTCAGAGGTAATGAAACTATCCCTTTTCAAAAAGAAACTTGAAATAAAGCTCTTAAGTAAGAGACTAGAATGCAATCAAAAGGATCAAACAAGCTAAATCCTTAAATGAATTCAAAAGAGGCCTCCTCACCAACTAGGAGTAAAAGAGAAAAAGCAAACTAAGATGAAATCTTAAGGCGAACTCATTCAAATTAAATAAAAGAGGTTCCCAAGTTTTGAAATCTTGGAGTTTGTTGAGATCTCAAAAGGATTCAACCGATCTTTGCAATTGCCTTATATATTTAATTTCCTTGTAGTATACATGACCTTTAATTTCCTTTTAGTTATAAAAAAACATACATTTAAAAAATTTCCCAAGGAAAACTTTGTCAAGAAACCAATGGGATGCTTCCCCATACTCATGATGACATCTTGAATGTAACCCCATCGATGCAGCCTAGTGCATGTCAACAAGGGGAATTCAAAATAGGCACTTGCTATCATAGAATTATCCAATTGTGTAGCAACATTAGTGGCAACCATTTGAGCCAACCCCTTTGACTATGAAAAATACATTTGAGATAATGGACAAAGTGTACACATTAATTATGTATAATCATTGTTCTAGTTATGGAAAATCACACATTTGATAATGTTGCTTATAACCACACCATCCAACGCTTACAAATTGATACTATGTCCCATTTTGAGTGTGCAAGTTTCATATGGATGTATCAAAAAATATCTCATAAGTTTTTAAAAAAATATTATAGATTGGCATTGAATTAATATATAGATTGTTGAACTAAATATTCATTCAGACTAACTTCATTATATTGGAACTTGAGAAAAAATGGTAAGGAATTACATTTGTATTGTTTTAAAACTTTACTTTCTGGCTCAAAAAGGTTTGTGAGAAACTTTCCTAAATCTCTAGAGTTTTGATAAGGTAAAACGTTGAGAATGTTGGTATTGTTATAAATATTTTGAAATTGAGATCCCCAACATATGTGGGATATTTTATGAGAAAATATTTTAGCAATGTTGATTTTCTTCTTTATGCTAATTATAACAAAGGACACTTTTGATCTTTGAAATCACGATTGATGATCTCTTTATAGTATCTTAATCTTCTTGTTATTTATATTTTTATCATACCATAATTTCTCGTTAAATATAATAAATAAGTTTTTTTTTTCGCTCTGACTTGCTCTCGAGCCCGTGCAACCACCTTGCTAATTATTGGTCTGCGTTTCCTTCAGCTTTCATGGCCTCCAGAGGGGGTGCTCCTCCCCCTCCCTCAGAGCTTGCTGCTTTCAAGAGCTTGGTAGAAGCTTGCAGCAAGAGAAATATTATCCCGAATCAGCAGAAGTTCGTCAAGAAACTTGACAATATACCCTCAGTCGATCTACTTGTTGAACGCCCTTTCCGGACAGCTCTGAACATCGCAGAACGAGGTCTCATTTGTCAGTTTACCGGTCTCTGGCCCTCCCCTAGGGCTATGGATGCATGGGTGCAGAGGAACTGGAAGTCTCTCACCTCGGAAGGCATTCGCATTCATTTGGTCTACAAAGGTTACTATGTCTTTCTTTTTGAAAATGCAAAAGATAGAGACCTAATATTTCGCAACGGGCCATACTTCATGGGCCCTCAAGGGTTGTACATGAACAAATGGATGTTGAATTTTGATTTGAGCCAAGACGTGCCTTCAGCAGTCCCGGTCTGGGTTCGTCTTCCGCACCTTCCCCTACACTGCTGGAATCCAGAATCTTTAGAAGCCATAGGGAATAAACTGGGAAATTATATAGACAGGGCTGAAAGAAGAGATCAATACTCTTGTGCCATAATTTGTGTAGAAGTCAACTTGGATATAGGGCTACCTGAAGTGCTTAAATTGACAGTAGTTGATTGGTCGCATGTGCAGGAGCTCAATTACGAGCAGCTGCCCTTCAAGTGCAGACACTGCCATGGCTATGGTCATTTTTCCCGAACGTGCAAGAAGAAAGCGGAGGACAAAGTCGAGAAGGAGAAGGGAGAACAATGGACACAAATTCAAAAATCTGGTTCAGCAAAGCAGGCCAATAGATCAAAAGGAAAAAGAGGGGACACTGGATCGGGCAGTATTCCCACTGGGAAGAAGCAAACTGAAGGCGTGACAACTATGAAGGAAAACGCATCTCAAAACACCTTTGAAGTTCTGAGCAATCTGGAAGAACAGATTTCTTCAGTGCTAGAAGAGGGCGAATTCCAGCAAACACAGGATCCGGTAGTGGAAGAAATTAAAGATACAGTTTCACGGGATCCTCCCGGTACTCCAGTAGGCACTTCCTCCTCTCCTGCGTATGCAGAAATGACAAGAAAGAAACCCACAGAAAACTCTGGCTCCTCTGAAGAAGACTCCCTCGAGAGGTCATCCAAAAGGGCGGGGCTAAAATCACATAAGGAGGTTCGCGAAGAAGAAGCCAAGCGAATGAAGATGCAAGGCAGTCAAGCCACTATAGATATGTCTATTGGAATAAATACTAGGGCCAGACCCCCAAAGGGAGGCCCTTCACCTTCAGTCATTAAGAAATAATGCAGATAGTCTCTTGGAACTACAGGGGGCTGGGAAATCCCCCAAAATCTGAAGCAGTAAAAGATCTAATGAAAATGGCTTCTCCCAACATCCTACTACTCCAATAGACAAAAATAGAAGATGATACTCTTCTCTCCTTAAGCAGAATGAAATGGAAAAAGAACACAGGGAAGTCAGTAAGTGCAAGGAGCTCCTCTGGTGGACTTTCAACCCTGTGGTCGGATGATACGTTCCTCCTGGAAAACTCTTTTGAAACTCAACATTGGATATACACAGAACTTAGGCATATCTCCAGTAAGACCTCTCTTGTTTTATTTAATCTTTATGTTCCAATAACCTTTCTAGAGAAGAAATAATGCTGGAACTCTCTTTCATATTTCATAGACATATATACGCCCTCCAATATCATAGTGGCCGGAGACCTTAACATCACTCTAGATCCCAAAGAAAAAAAAGGCGGAGTATGCGGGAGGGACTGTTGGAATATCTAGCAATACTGAGAGGGGGGGGTGAATCAGTATTGCCTTCCTTTTCTTTTTATTAAACAATTAGTACAAGACACACAAAGAATCAAACAAGTTAGGACACGGGATTTATCGTGGAAACCTCAAAGAACAAACCACAAACTCATACTCATTAATAAGATTACTTTTTACAAAATTGTTTATCTACTACTACAAAAGGGATGCAACTACACCCCAGATTTTTCTTGTTGCTACATAAAAGGATGCTACTACACCCCAGATATTCTACCTACTACTACAGACAAGGATGCAATGACACCCTGGATCTTCTGCCTGCTGCTACAGACAAGGATGAAATGACGTCCTGTTTTCCAGCTTCTACTGGAAGGAGGCTACGACCCCCTGCAGGCTTTTTGCCTGCCCTATCACCACCCTGCCACCCTAGACTTGATCTAGTCAATCTTCCAGATATTCTTCTTTTGATTCTGTCACAAACTCTTCTTCATTTTGCTGGTCTCTGTCTTCTTATGTTGTTTCTTGATCTGAAGATCAGAGACACTTCTCTTCTTATTCAGAAATCTGCTTATATATTCTATATTTTAAAGCATTGCATCTTTTCAGAATAGACTCATAGCTTTTCCCACTCACACCTCTTCAAATCTCTGATAGGTGATTATTGTTTTAATTAAGTAATCAATTAAAACTCACCTTCATGCCTCTTCAGAATCTTCATGCCCTTTTAGATTCATACCTCTTCAAATCTCTGGTATTTTATCTCTTAATTATAATTCTGTTTATTACAGTTTTAATTAATTAATTAATTAATTAAAATCTTTTAGATCATCTTCTAGCCTACAGGAATTATCCATTTCGATTCTACTAGCATGCTTCATCTTTTACCTGCGGGCATCCTCTTCCCCAAAACGCGGGCTTCCTCTCCATGGCTTCCCTTCAATCCTGCGGCCTCCAATCCTTATCATAACTGCGGGCTTAGGCTCTCTGTTGGCTTCTTTAAACCCTCTGTGGGCTCTACAGACTCCTGCAGGATTCTTTCAAGCGTTTGTGGGCATCTACATCTCTTGCGGGCATCCCTACAGGCTTCTACAGACTTCTACAAGCAATTCAAAGCTCTTATGAGCTCATCTAGTCCACTACGGGAATCTTCCAGCCCTTGTGGGCTTAACCTAAGTCCTGCGAGCATCTTTAGCCCTTTCTGGGCATTTCCTAGGCCCTTGTGGGCTTAAATCTAACCCCCTATGGGCATTTCAAACCCCTAAGCCCTCACTGCTGGCATATCAACACTTAGCCCCTTTTTTTAAAACACTTAAACCATTTTTTTTCTTTTTAATCTCAACAGGCAAAATAATATTTTTTACCTATTTTGGCAGGCCAAAATCTCACACATGTGAGCCTCAAAGAGAAAGATAATTTCATGGCTGGATAGCTAGTTCACCAGGAAACAAGACCATGTCACCTTTAGATTTTACTAAGACAACCAGAGCCTCTGGCAGGCATTTCAAAATGGCTTCTCAACTCCTTTTCTAACAACAAAATCGTCTTCTTCCCATTTTGGCAGACTTCTATTTCACACGTGTGAACACCCAGAAGGAAACTGACTCCATGGTTGGATATCCACTTCATCAAAGAACAAAACCATGCAATCTGATGAATTTTATCATCAACAGAACCCCTCCTTGTGGGCATCTCTAAATGGTCTCTCAAACTCCTTTTCTAACACACAACCAATTTTCTGCAAACCCTAGGTCACCAAGGTGATTTCATTTTTTCTTCAAAATTGGAAGGTGAGACATCCAATGGGTGGAGGACAACAAGATGAATCCATCAAGACCAATTTCATCCTCTGAGGCTAATTTCTCTCTCCTTGGCGAGCATTTTACTGAAGTAGTGGAAATATGGTTGGGAGGCACTTTTGGCAGGTTGATATCTTCTTCCTCATAGACTCTTTGGTCAAGCTAATGACATGGTTGTATTCACCATACAACACTCTAGTGATCCACACTCTCAAAATATTTTTCTCATCATCCTATGAGTTGTGGTGGGCATTTCCCTAAGACCACTTAGGCATATTTTACCAATAATTCCATACTTAGACAATTTTCTTCTTCTCTTGGACTTAGTCTAATTTCCCTAAACCACTATTTTGGCAAGTCCATAACTTCTTCCTCATGCACTTTCAAGTCAATATGAAGATATGGTCAGGTAGCCAAAACACCTATCTACATGATGATCATCTCATGCGGGCATTCTCTTCAACACACAATTTGTGGTGGGCATTTCTCTGAGGCCACTTTGGCAAATTTTCTCAATCTAATTGTCACGTCCCCTCCCATCCTACCAGCTAGATGGAGAGGATCGTGAGGTTAAACCGGGCATCCAGCCCCATACATTGAAAACAAACATTCAAATTAAAATAAACTTATACATATGAAAGTGCATAACGGACGTGGTACTAAACTGGGCATCTAGCCCCATGAAACTTTTAACCATAAGCATTCACATAATATAACAGAGACATATGGAAATGTATGATTTTTAAGAGAATCACAGCGGAATATTAAGAATTGCACCTCCATCATACAGTTAAGATGTTCATCAAATAAGAAATTGCAATTTAACACAGGAGAATACTTATCTTATACAAAAGTAGTCCCACGCAACTTGCTATGCAACTGCAACGTTCCACCCAACCGTAGGCCAGTGTGCTCCTCAATCTCTCAGCACCACTGCCACCCCCGAGCTAGGCATGATCTCTACAAGGAACCAGGGAACAGCAGACTCACACATAGCCAAGCATACACCAAGATGAGCCAAGCCAATCTGCAATTGGGTTTATCAGGCTGCTAGGAGATGGAAAGGAAGAATTGCTAAGCTAGTGAGCTCAACCATACAGCTATGGGTACCCCTCCCAGATCTATTCAGCTTGGCACTCACAATGCCTACACACCCAACACAAGGAAGTATTCTCTTCACTGCCACACAGTCCCTCAAGCCATACCTCCCTTTCTAGTGCTCTCAGGGTGTGCATAGAAAAGTAGCCAGCCCTCTTGATCTTCTTGAGAGGTTACTCCCTACACTAGTTTTATCAAGCCAATTCTGTCCACTACCACTCCAGTCTCTTTCTCACAGGTTCACATCAAAACCAGGATGCACACAACAATAAACTACACTTGCTGAGCATGAGAAAAACGTTTCAACAGTGGGATGCATGAGATGGGGTTTCCTGAGCTTCAGAAAAACGTGGATAGACTCAAAACGTATTGGCACTTGGAAAATTTGACTGGGAGAGCAAAACCCATTCCAGAAAAACGCCCCAGGGGCAAAACGACCTCTCCCTCAATCTCAATTCGCGTCCCTTCTTCCCCAGCTGTTGCACAATACCAAAACGAGTTTCTGGGCATGGAAAAACGCAGGGTTATGGTGAAAAACGTGAGGATAAATTCCAGTGAGCTCAGTCTGCATGAGAGGAAGGACGTAATGGGTGAGGAATTGCCTTAGGCAGCATTTTGTGGGGGTTTTTCTTGCCCAGCAAGCCAAAAATACGATTTTCAGGTTGATGGCTTGCCCATGCACGAAAATCTGACTGCCATACTTCTCCAATCCCAAGACATTAACTGCCCCAACCAATCTATGGAAGAATTAAATGATTGGGTGCATGAGACAAAATGGGTAGTTGGTGGTCTATGGGTTTTCTCATTAACACATGGGCTGACACCATTGGCTCAAGGGTTTGAATAATTTCCCTCCCTATTCCTTGTAGAATCATGCCCCATCTCTTTTGTTGCATTGCATAGCTAGTTGTGGGTTTTTCCATTAAAATTCGTATTTACATGATGTCTTATTTACATTGTGCCCATCTCGCACAAGAACCATAGGCATCTATTTCTTTAATTGTCGATACATAAAATGCTAAATCAATGGTGGGCCTTGGCCTTGAGCTCCTCACCATGATTAAGTTACAATATTTACATCATTTACGATTTAATACAAAGGGGGTCAAAATGGGGACGTGACACTAATGCAAAACAGTTTGAGATCTTGTTTTGGCAGACCTCTAACTTTGTTATCATCCATCTTCTTTGAGAGCTGAGACCATGGTGAGATAGCCTCTTCAACAGGATAAAGGATGATAGTTTCAGATAATTTTTATCATACACCTATGAGGTACGGCAGGCATTTCCCCAAGGCCACCTGGACTAATTTTTCCAACACTTAGTCATTTTCAAGAGTTTCCTCCAAGTTTATTTTGAAGCCCTAGTTTGGCAAACTTGTAACTTTCACCTCAAAAATGATTAAGGAAAACTGGGACCATGAATAGGTATACAAACCAACACACTACATCCTGACCATACGCTGTGGGAATTTACTTCAACCCATAATTTATGGTTGGTATTTTTCTGAGACTACTTGGTCATTTTTACTTCCTTTGGTAAAAAACCCTGTTTTGGCAGACTTAGAACTTTCTCCTCCGAAGTGATGAAGGAAAATTGAAGTCATGAATATATAGTCATTTCAACCAGTTACAGCCTGGTATGGTGGTGCAGGCATTTTTCTCAAACCATGAATTATGGCGGGCATTCTCTTAAGGCTACTTGGACCAATTTTCCTATACTTAGCCATTTCTCAGTTTTTCTCCAAACTAACAAATCTCTTTATAACTAGGTCAAAATGCAATAATGACATCATGAAGGTACTAGAGCATCATTAGGTGGATTTTCATCTTCATCAACCATTCCATATCATCATGCATTCAATTTCATCACTTTCAACCATGCCACATCATCATGCATGCCATGTCATCACTTCCCTTGTTATTCCTTTATCTTTCACTCAGTTCACTCTGCCATCATGTCCTTAGTTATTCCTTTGTTATGACTAAACTCCTTTGATATCAATGACAACCATTTTCAACAGGGACCCCATGCACAATGCAGTGGAGAGCTTGATCCATCATTGGGACCTGTTGTATTTCAAGCCAAAGAAAGGTTGGTACACCTGGACCAATAATAGAGTTGGAGCAGCCCATATCTCAACTAGACTGGATCGGTTTTTGGTACAAAGCTCATTTCTGCATGAAAAAAAATCATATCCTCAAGCATACTACCCAAACTCACCTCGGATCATAAGCCTATTTCACTTTAGCTGGATGACGAAGTAGATCTTGGGCCTATCCCATTTCGGTTCAGTCCACTCTCGATCGAACGAGAAGGCTTCATGGGCATAGTAACAAAGGCTTGGTCCCTCCCAATCGTAGGATCTCCCGGCTATGTCTGGGAACATAAGTTAAAAATAACTAAATTCGCTCTCAAGGAATGGGTTAAAAATCCTCTTAAGACTCCTTCCAATAAAAGAAAAGAGGCAGTGCAGACTTTGGCAGCGATCTAGATGGAAATGGAGGAACCAGAAATAACCTCAACCGCGCTAGAAATTGAGCAACAAGCCCAATTTAACTCTTTTCGTTCCTTTCGTCAGGAAGAATAATACTGGAGATTGAAGTCTCGTAGCCTTTGGTTGAAAGCAGGAGACCGCAATACCTCCTTCTTCCACCGACAATGTAGATCCCGCCTCTCTTGCAACCATATCTCAGAATTTCCTCCCTAGATGGTGAAACTATCAAAAGCTTTGCTCAGATAAAGCTGGCTGGTGAAACACATTTTCAGTCTCTGTTTAGAGAGGACGACTTGAGTGATGATGAAATCACCTCCGATTTCTTGTTCAATATCCCCTCTTTGGTAAGTACTGAGGTAAACAGAGATCTTTTGAAGCCCTTTTTGGAAAAGGAGATAATAGAGGTCATATGGTCTATGGAGCCTGACAAAGCCCCAGGACCGGACGACTTCTCAATACATTTTTACAGAGCTTGTTGGTCGGTTATCAGAAAATACCTTCTAAGGATGATCAAAGCCTTTCAGCTAAAAGCCAAAGTCGGTGGATGCACCAACTCCACCTTCCTTGTGTTAATCCCTAAAGAATTCAATCAGCAACGTTTGATAGATTTAGGCCAATATCGCTTCGCAACGCCTCTTACAAAATCCTCTCTAAACTCTTATCAAATAAACTCAAGCCTCTGCTAGGGAATTTGATCTCCCCTCTACAAGGCGGGTTTGTCAAAGGGAGACACATTATGGATAATGTGATACAAGTGCAGGAAGTTATGCACTCCAGCAATCAGAGACAAGAGAAAGGCGTGCTAATTAAGCTCGATATAGAAAATGCTTTTGATCGGGTAAGGCTCTCCTTCCTTTACAAAGTTATTATTTATTTTGGCTTCAGCTCATATTTTGTAAACTTGATCAAAGCTTGTACAGACAGACCTTGGACAACACCTTTAGTAAATGGCAGGCCGACATACTTCTTTCAAGCTTCGAGGGGACTTCGACAAGGCCGCCTGCTTTCACCATTCCTATATATACTGATGGTTGATACTCTAAGTAGAAAGTTATCTGCTGAAAAAGAAGTTGGGATCATCCTGGGAATCAAATCGGCAAAAGGAGTAGAACCTCTAAATCGTGCCCTTTTTGCGGATGATTCGCTCCTTTTGGGAGGGTCTTCTCTCAGGATGGCAAGAGCCTTCAAAGAAATTATGCAAAACTTCTATCTTATATCGAGAGCTCTGATTAACAATAGAAAGAGTGCAGTGTATGAATAGAATTCTGATCATTCAACTATCCTTCGCATAGCACACTTTTTGGGTTATACTGGATATGACACCTGGGATAAGATTAGATATCTGGGCCTTCCTTTAACCCTGGGCCCAAACAAACCTTCACTTTGGTTGGAAGTATTAAGTAAGATCAAATCCAAAATTGTCCCTTGGGGAGGCCAATGGCTCACAAAGGCAGGGAAGCTCATACTGATAAAATCAGTCCTCTTTGCTCTCCCAATATATCAGTCCTCTCTCCTTCTTGCCCCCAAAGCAATAATGGATCATATTTCTAAGTTAATTTGAGACTTTCTTTGGAGAGGTGGAAAAGGAAATTAGAATAGATTGCACCTAGTTAGCTGGGATATTGTTAAAAGACCAGTTTTAGAAGGAGGCCTACAGATCAGAGACCCTGGAAAGGAAAATATTGCCTTGGGAGGAAAACTTCTGTGGAAACTCTTTGCTAATCGAAGTCATCTAGTGAGTCAAATACTGTGGAAAAAATATCTAGAGGGAGGATCTCTGAGAAATCTGCAAACAAAAAGTACTCCCAAAGGCTCAATAACTTGGAACTTATGTCGCAGAGGACATGAATTTTTTCAAAAGCACCTCTTCTGAATCCCAGGAAACGGTTGGAAAACACTTCTGTGGGAAGATAAAATCAAAGGTCACCCTCCTTTAACTTCCACGGAGTCCCTTACAGAGATCAAGCTCTGGCTCGTCAATAAAGGTTTCTTAAGGCTAGCAAATATTTCTTCTTGGAACGACAAAGGGAATTGGGTAGCTTGGCGGTTTCCATATCTGCCTGAAATTCTTCTTCGATAACGGAAATTGTTGATGGCAAATCTGTCAAGTTTAGCTCCCATTCATCTTTCAATCAAGGATAAGTGGGGATGGGGGAAATCCGGCACTTATACAGCCGCACAAGGCTTTTCTACTCTTCAATCAAACCCGGTTCCATTGCATACCTCCTCTCTTTGTAAATCCGCTTGGAGTCCATACAGTCTCCCAAAAGTAAATTTCTCCACGTGGCTTCTAATGCACAAGAAGGTCTTAACTGGTGAAAACCTGAATAAGAGGGGATTTCTAGGCCCTCATAGATGTTGTTTATGTAACAAGGCCTCTGAAACGTCAGATCATCTCTTTGTAGACTGTGATTTCACACAATCAGCTTGGGCACTTATGTTACAAGGTCTAAAGGTTCCAATACCATCACATATTGTTGTAGTCCCTCTATTCATAGGTTGGAAATCTCGATATCCTGGAAGGCTGTCAATTAAACCTATCTGGAGTAAAATATGCAATCCATACCAAATTTCCTTTGGTGGAAAATCTGGCTGGCGAGAAATGAATGGATTTTCAATAACACACCCTCGACTCCAGCGCTGGTTGCAGCAAAAGAAAAGGCATATTTAATGGAAGTCGTGGGGAACCAAGCTTCCACCCTCGACCCCTCAACTCTTCCAACAGAGCATCACTGGTTAGGATCTTTTTCGTTGGTTAAAATACTAAAGGCACCCAGCAAGCCTTTCATCAACCCGATCTAGCGCTTGAGACTACCGGAAAGCGAGTTTACTGACTGGTGGTGAAGGAAAAACAAAGCTTCAATTTTTTTTGATGGAGCGTCCAAGGGAAATCAAGGGACTGCTGGAGCAGGAGGAGTGATATTCAATGCGGGTGGAATACAAGAAGCAGGTTTCAGTTGGGGCTTAGGGCAAATCACGAACAATCAAGCGAAAATTCTTGCACTTCTAAAAGCCTGTCAGCTAGCGAAGGAAACCGAGTACAAAGACTTGCAAATTTTTGGAGACTCGGAAATCTTGATAAAATATTTAAACTCTGATGACCACTTCAGTAATCCGATCTTGAATGTGACTCTCCAGAGGCTCTGTTTTATCTTGCTAGAATTTTCCACTGTCACCTCTCACCATGTCCTTCGGGATCTGAACAAACAGGCGGACTCCAAGGCTAACCTGGGCTGCCACTTGGCTCCAGGACTGTTAAGCCTGAATGATGGACTCAGCACGCGACATCAAATTCCATAAGTGAGTTTCAAGGTCTTGATCTATTGGCATCGAGGGGCGCTGCCACAGGCCCTGTAGTTGTCCATGGATATGAGCAGTTTTGAAATACAGGAATTGCTAATCTCGGCATATTTGTACTTTGGTTGATTTGGCTCTGCCCAACCTCGTTTTTTATTATAAAATAAAATAAAATAAAATAAATAAATAAACCACGTTTTAGTTAAAAATATATATATAATTAATATGTTTATAAAATTTTGAGTTATTTATATTATATTGATAATAAAAATGTGAACTATAGATGAAAATAGTGGTATATAGGGAAATTTTTAAGGGTTGATTTTAGCCCATGGGCTATTTTTTCATTTTTATTTTTTTGAAATATTCAACAATTTTCATTTTTTTCTCAAATGATTTACCCAAATTCCACACAATAAAATATTTTATTCTAAACATCCCCAAAATTATATAGAAAGTGTATTAAAAATATTCTCAAATGATTCACCCAAGTTTCACGCAATAAAATATTTTACTCTGAACATCGCCAAAAAAATTTAGAAAGTGAATAAAATCCTTAGAAATTTGAATATTTTTACAAAAATATTGCAAACAATTTATCATTGACAATTTAAAAATGTTAATAAGATTTGTGAAGATTTCTACAATTTAAGAAAAATATGGATCCTTCAAAAATTCCTTACACCATTGGTACATCAAAACATGCACCAATTCAATTTCTTCATAAATATAAATATGTAAGAAAGTTAAATATTAAAAAATAAAAAATATTAAAAAAAAAACTTTTATTGTGATCATTTAGTCCGATATAAATGTTTGTGTAGTAATTTATTTTATAAAAAAAATCACTTAAAATGTGATGTCTAATTTGTTTGAAAAAATACACGTGGGTGAGCAATGGTCGAAAAGACCCAAGGCCAACAGTAGGGGTTCTCCATGGTTAAAAGTCCTAATTAGACTTCAAACCGTTTGGAATACGGAACCCGTCCGGATTCTGGCCCGACAACCATTAATGATTTGGGTTTTATTGGTTGCGGTCCAGTGCACCGTTTAAGACTTTTCTAATGAAAAATATGAAATGCATCTAATCTAAAATGCATAATACAAGAGTTCGGACATGATAAAGTTACAGGAAATAAGTGCAAAACCATACATGCGCTTGACAATGCCCATGAAATAGTTCGTTGGGGGATAAAGACGGGAATATGGGGGAAATGACTGCAGAGTCATTAATGGTTCTGCACCCACGGATTCACACAGACATTTCCATAAAACATAAATACAAATGCATTAGCTACACATGAGAACAGTGCATTGCGTAAGATACATTCATACACAATTCCAATATATACAAATGCAACATAACAGACTGTGACAAATAACACAGAGGAATCAGAGCTTCCCAAAAAATAACTTGGTCGAAAGTGACTTCTCCTCATTAACAGTTCAAGGGTACATAAAATGTTAGGGAGCCAAAAGCCCCTATTCATTTGTCCCCCCCCATTTAACTTTTCTCCCTCATAAGCTGAAAAGTCTTCTTGAGTAATTGTCTGATTATTCTCCAAACCTACAAGAAAGACAAAATTGAATAAAATCACATAAGAGTGGATGATTCACGAAAAGTGTTTTTTCATAAGTTTGAAAAAATTAATTAAATAAGTCATTGTTTTGAATGCTGCAAAATTTATAATGATTATTAATCATCTATTAGCAATGAAGACAATTATTCTGCTATTTGTTAATGTGAGTTGACTCATCAACCTTATTTGGAATTAAAACACACTTGGTGATCCACAGAGAAACAAACTTTCTCTTTTGTCAAATGCCTTTAGATCTTAAATCATTAACATGTTTCCCTACACAAAAAGACCAACTCTTAATCAATAAAAAAACAAATTTAAATCTTACTTCAAAATTAAAACAAATTATAATTATTTTTTAAAATTTGAATAAATAACATTATTTTATACACATCATTTCATAAATTATTAAAGGTGTAGTCTAAAGATTCTAGGTTTTTAACATTTTTAGTTTGGTTGAAAATTTTGAAAAAATCTTAGAATTATATATATTAGCTATTAAATCTATTTATGAATTTAAAAACTCTATTTAAACACTTCCAAATTTAGATTTTACCAAAACTAGTTATCAGATTCCAACCAAAACCCAAACATAAAATAAAAAACTACTCCATCAATACACAAAGTTAATCCTTCTACTCTTAAACATTATCTGTAACACATTAAATGCTAATATGCAAAGTTGATGTAACCCTTGTCCTTGTTATGAGTTTACATAGCACGAATCTGTAACGCAAAGTTGACGTACCCCCGTATACTTGTTACTGTAAATGGCACGGATCTGTAAAGCATTTTTAACATGTGAAACAACATGTAACATTAAATGCTAAGGGTTATCCATTTACAAAGTTGATGTGACCCTTATACTTTTTGGTTAGCACGAGTCTGTAACGCATTATCTATAAGGCATTAAATGCTAAAGGGTTATGCATATGCAAAGTTGACGTACCCCCGTATACTTGTTACTGTAAATGGCACGGATCTGTAAAGCATCTTTAACATGTGAAACAACATGTAACATTAAATGCTAAGGGTTATCCATTTACAAAGTTGATGTGACCCTTCTACTTGTTGGTACACATACGAGGACTTTGTATAGCTTGAAATGGGTAATACTTCCTTTTTCTCACGTACCTATCCCTTCCAACATTTAATCCCTTATAGAGTCTATTTTCGATCTCAAATTACATAAATTAAAATAATGTTAAATGAAATCTAATGATAATTAAAAAAAATATGTGGTGAATGGCCTTTTCAAAAAAGCTTCGGGTGATATGGATGGTCTATTGCGTTTCGAGTAAGTCAAAGATAATGAAATTATAGACTTTGGTGTTTACTATGTGTTTTGATTGCATTATGAGATTATTTGATGTTTCCGCAGTATTGATGTGTTTTTTCTCATAATTGATATGTTTTTTCCATAAGATAGTTGGGTTGGGAGACCAGTTATTTACTTATTATAGATATATATGTCTTTGGCAGCTAATTTTGATATGTTGTAATTGTGTTTTTGGAGGGTTTTTTTTGTAGATGGATGTATGTTCTATATGGACTATTCCTATTTGGGGTATTGATGGCTTATAGCCCCTACTTACATGTGATGTAATGATTTTTGTAACTTTGATTTCTTGGGAATTACAAATTGTTGTTTTTTCAGTGTGAAAAAAATTAAAAATATATATATCAGTTAATTCTAGAAAAGTAATTTAATGGGATTTGGGTTGATAGTTAAGTATTAGGCTTGATATTTTTTAAATGTATTATGTTTTTTTAATTAAACTTTGATTTAAATACATTTAGGCTAGATCGTTTGATTTATTTTGAGTCTATATGACGAGATGTTTGCTCCAAGCTCCTTGCTTTGCCAATTCAATGTCCACCAGTTAACCACCTTACCAACTTCTTTGGATACTCTTATGATGGGGTTGTATGAAAGGTCACCAACTAACAAATGTAGTAAGTAGTACTATAACCTACTTGTGAAACTTCCCAAATTCTAGAAACAATTACTATCACTTCCAAACTCTCAAAAACAATAAGTAACTTGCATAATGTATTTTCTTCCTTTCCCAAGTTTTGTTTTTATGGCACTTTTATCCAAGCCACGTTTCTTTCTAGGGGGAATTAATTTATTTTGTTTTAAATTAAATTGAACATTATTGATCATGTCCTTTTCCTATAATTACTCTTGCTTTAATATTTTTTCTCTTTTCTAATTTAATGGGTGCACATGTATTTACCTTTTTCTTATCATTATCATCATCATCATTTATCTTTTTAAATCAACCAATCCCAAAATATCTTCCTATCATTATCATCATCATCATCTATTTATTTTATTTATTTTAAATTACAATTTTTTAATTCAAGTCAACCATTCCCAAAATATATTCCTATATTTTTTTTGATGTATCTTAGATTCCTTATTCTTTTTTTATATGGTTGGACTTTAAATAAATCATTTTTTTCAATTTAAATTACCTATTTAAATAAATATTATTATTAAATATTGTCTTTTTAAAATAGCTGCATATTTTTCGTCTTATTTTGTTCCCAGTTTGGTTGGAAATCTTTGAAAAATCTTAGAATCGTATATATTAGCTATGGAAATCGCATAATTTGGGTGCCATGGGGTGTTTGAGAGTGTTAAATCTATTTATAAATTTAAAAATGCAATTTAAAAACTTCCAAATTTAGATTTATTTTTTTTCCCGAGAAAAAAGCATACTATTGATATTCAACCTTGAATCAAATAGTACATAATGATCAGTAACTCAGTACCTAAGGATCAGTCTCCCTCAAGAGAATATTTAACATAAAATAACTTATACATCCAAAACCAAAAACAAACCGAAGATCCTTGGCCCAGCATATAGCTGTAAACAGATTTACCAATAATTGGAAAACTAAAACATATAATCAAAAAACAAAGGTTCAATCCAAGTAGTAAAAGCTGCCAGAGTCTACACACTGGTTCTCTAAATATTCCTCCCACACAATGTAATCTTCAGCAACATCCAGAGTTGATTTGGAGAGAAGGTCCGCCTGTACGTTATGTTCCCTATAAATATGCTCCAAAGTAAACTGTCCCATCTTCATAAGTTCCTCCTTAACCCGGTCACACCAATAAGTCAAATGTATAACATTCAGTTCACATTCCCCCAATGCCCACTTAATAGTAACACGTGAGTCGCCGAATATGAGTACATTCGATAACCCAAAACAATTGGCCACCTTGGCCACACACCATAATGCCATAATTTCTGCTTTCATATTGGAGCCTTTCCCACATTTCATCTACAATGCAAAATAATGTTCACAATTTAGGTAAATGATACCCCAGCCCCACATTCAATTTTACCAAAACAATTTTACCAAATTCTTTTAAAATATATATATATGATTTCAAAATGCTATAATTGCGATTTTCTTTTTTCCCTTCCTTAAAATTATTCAAATTGCTTAATCCGCATATTTACTCAACTAGCTAATTTGCAAGGAAACGAAAAGGCACAAGGGTTATTTATCTTTAATGGAATTGATTTTTAAAATTATTCAAATTGCTTAATCCGCATATTTACTCAACTAGCTAATTTGCAAGGAAACGAAAAGGCACAAGGGTTATTTATCTTTAATGGAATTGATTTTTAAAAACATACGCATGATAGTATATTTCATTGAAAGTAATTTTAAATTTAAATTAATTATTGTATAAAGTTTTTTGTTAATTTTAATCACGTGTAAAACTTATATTTTTGTTTTAGTTTTTAAATATATATAAAGTTTTAGTTTGGTGGATTAGCTTGAGTGGTTGAGAGTAGTGATGCATGAAATAGTGGGGCAAGTCCCCAATCTAGTTATATTTGCTTAAGTGGGCCTTAATTGATGCCCTTATCAAGTTAGAAGTAAACAATGCACCAATGCGAAGTGGCTAGGATTTTCCCAAGGATCTACATTCTAAGAAAAATACATTGATACAGGCACGTGCACACACACACACAAAGCACCAAGGTTTAGTTCAATCAGTTGGTGTCACTTTTTCTAAGATGTTGTCAATAATTTGGTGTGTTGAACAAGTCCTTCATTCCATTTCCACAAGTTTAGGCACACTCAATCTATGTTGTTTGTTTTACATTGGGTCCCATCTTTGGAGGGGGGAGTACCCAAGAGTTTCTTGAGGAGTTGTTTTAATGATTAATTTCTTATATATGTTATTGTTATATAAGGAACTACAAACTCCAACTTCATTAATATAGTCAACTCAAAATTTTATATATTCTTCAAATGCCCACCAAATGATTATAACTAGCATACTTTCGAAGTGGGGTAAAAGGAAACTTAAATGTGAATCCAAGTTGAAAGACAAGAGGTGTGTTTTTATAGAAGGGCCATGAATAACTAATAGAGAATTCTATCAACAATTTCCATGCTATGGTTATCCATACATACTATGACAATATTCACATGTGACAAGTGCAAAGCAAAAACAACTCCCAACGGGTTAATCGTTAATAGATGTAGAGTGGGAGGACGTGATGGACGGGTTGTGTGTGGGGGGGGCGTCATCAACCATTTGCCAATAGGATGATATTCACGTACTACGAGGTGTCTAGGTGAATTCTACATTAACCATGTTGAACTAAAATTTGCTACCTGTATAAGCAATGTGAATTGGAGAGAAATGTGCCTCTTCAAAAGACAAAGAAGTGTTCAATTTGGACTACTTTGAATCCATTAAGTCCTAAATCGATGTGCAATTAATATAGAAGGAATGAACAACATTTTCAACAAAGGAAACAAATGTTTGAGAAAGTTTATGTACAAAGGGGTTGTACCAAAGGAGAGAACACACTCAATGGTATCATTGTTTACCTAAAGGCAAACAAAAAATATATAAATACCTACACAATGGATACAACAAGAGAAATAACATTGGTGGTGGTGTGTCAAGCACCATGTACTAAGGGTATCTTATTAATGAATGACAATGTCAATCAAGAAGCTTAAAGTTGAAATAGAAGTATAGGCCAATTGTTTTTAATGGCAAAGTGCAAGACAATGAGTAAAATTAGACAAGAATTCATGGAGTATTATGTAAAGCAAGTGAGCTTGAAGGAAATGTGTTCTATAAATTCACTCATAGAGGAGGAAATATTTGGAATTCTCATATATTGCATTTACACCAACACTTCTAGGGCATTCTCTTTTCTTTAAAAAGGTTCTCAAGTAACTTCACAAAATACTAATCTTCTTCAACTCGCATACAAGTTCATAGACCTCTTTTGTCTAGTACCTTGATTGGTGTCAACTTGACTCCTAAAATTGACCATGTGTATCTCCAAGATACAAGAATGGAAGTCTTTTGAGTTACATGTAAGAAAATCTTAAACAACAAAATACTTTGTTTTTCTTATGGCTCACAACTTGAGTTGGCTTTCTGTAATGTCCCCATCTCTCAATCCACCTAGCAAAGGGGACATTAACTAACTCAGGGCCTCTTAATTTCACCTCATAACCATAATTACGAATTTATAACAGTTAAAATGCATGTGCATATATGGAAATAAAAACACACAACATGCAATTTGCAGGCATAATTATAACATGAATACAATTAAAAATCATTGCACATCAGATACATCATAATACTTATCTTTAAACAAAGAAGCTCTAAGCAATTGCCTGTGTAGGAGCGATTTTCCTCCTAGTCGTAGGCACTTTGTGCAACATATACCCTTTCTACTGAGAGGCCACCCCCAAGTTGGGCTATGAGGCCACCAAGGGGAAGGGAACACCTATAGGATTCTCTCTCTCAGCCCACAACCTGCTCTGCTCTCTATGATTAGCCAAAAGTTCAACCAAAGCTTTGCAGGGGTCTCTCTAAGCCATCATAGCCATGGCACTCCTTCCAACTACCCCACACAACACAAGGAAGGCATTTCCCTTCACTGATCCACAATTCCCTCAGGAAATCCAACCCTTACAGTGCTTACCAGTGTGTGCAGTAATAGTCCAACCTATTGTATGCTATTGGAGAACCTCCTATAACATTAATCAATGGCTTCTCAAGCATCCAAAAGTACCAGAACTCAATGGGTAAAGGTTCCTATCTTGCATAACCTCCATGCTCACCTGCCGCCATCTATTTTCCCTTCCAAAAATGCAGCTTTGTCTCCAAATTTGAATTTATGGGTTAAACACAGTCTTGTAATGGACATGAACAACAATAGCAAAACTCTACGTAGTGTAGAAACATGCATGAGAGAATGATCAAAAGAGTGTTGACTCCAAGGGATATGAGGTAAGGTGAAAAGACAACTGGCATAGCTTCTGACCATAGAATAAATAGGACTATTGACAGCTGACATAATTGTCACAACCCCCATGCTTCAATAACTACATGAAGTGACTTTTCCCACCAACCTCACATATGCATTCAATGATTGGGTTTAATAGTCAAGAGAAGGTAATTGGCTCATTTAAGGCACATGACGGATTTTGGATGCATTCTAAGATTGACACTTGGCAACATAGGATTTAGTTTCCTATAGGCCCCCTTTCCTCTTCCCCTCCGGTGGAATCAGAGCCCCTCTAGTGCTCTTTACACAACCATCTTGGACCATTTTATTATTTTCCAACATAATATTTACATATATTTCAAATTGGCATGATAAGCCAACCATACGGTCCAAATAAAAATATATACTTCAGACATGCCTAGCTATTCACTAGTCGGGCCTTGGCCTTGAGCTCCGCACTAGGAATCCATCCTAGCATATTTACATCATTTACATAATTTTGATTAAATACATTCCAAGTCAAAATTGGGGGTATTACACTTTCTTCCATATTCGATGTTGCAATGCATAAACCTTATTCTAGCGTTCAATTCAACTTAATAATTTATGAAATTATACCATAATAAGTAACCTCAATGTGCAGATCACATCAACATCTTTATTCAAAATGAGATCTATATTCCATGCAACATACATTAGTTATGAAAGTGGTGTTAGGCTTTTACAAAAACATTGTAGAGAGTCATATGATTCAGGAAACATCCAACAATTGACAATCATTGAATCAGTAAAATCACGTAGATGACCATTTTTTTTAGTTCTAACAAACTCCAAAAAAATTCATTCTACTTTTTTTAGTTCTAACAAACTCCAAAAAAATTCATTCTACAATTTTCTCATCGTTAAATTGGGGTTATTACACTTTCTTCCATATTTGATGTTGCAATGCATAAACCTCATTCTAGCCTTCAATTCAACTTAATAATTTATGAAAATATACCATAATAAGTAACCTCAATGTGCAGATCACATCAACATCTTTATTCAAAATGAGATCTATATTCCGTGCAACGTACATTAGTCATGAAAGTGGTGTTAGACTTTTACAAAAACATTGTAGACAGTCATATGATTCAGGAAACATCCAACAATTAACAATCATTGACTCAGTAAAAACACGTAGATAACCATTTTTTTTAATTCTAACAAACTCTAAAAATTTTATTCTACAATTTTCTCATAATTGCATAACAATCACTTAGACATTATAAAACAATGTCCACAATTTTGAAACTTTACAATCACAACTACTATTGCTCAAGATTGAGATCACACGAACATCTTAGTTAAGGATATCTTCCCCCCACCCCAACCCCCACATCTTGGCTAAAGGATGTCTCCCCACCCCATCGGACCCCTCACACACATGTAAGATCACATATCGAGGTTCAAATTTCTTAGAGATACAAACAAGAAATTGAGCAAGGGATAAATCCTAAATTATTTTTAATGGAAAATAGCTTTTTATCGCTTTGTCGTGATAGCTTATTGAGTGGTAAATACTTGTGTTAAATGATTCGCTTCTCAATGGTTGTTTCACCTACACAAACAAGATATTTTTAATTCCCAACTACTTAAACCAATTATAATGCTTCTCTTGAGTTCACATGAAATAATAAAATCAATATAATTATAACCATGATGTAAAATTAAACAATGAACTTTAAATAAAACAAATTCAGGACCATTTATTTTTTGCTTTCTTATGGGAGACGATAAATATCGTTGAATGCATCGAGAAAGTGCGCGAGCTATATGTGAGTAGGGTACTTATTTCCTCGTAGAGGCGTATGAGAGGGGAATGTTGACTTGTAGTGGAACTTTGACTCATGTGGATAAGTCTTATGTAACAAATAGAGCCTTGATCACACTTGCTCATGGGGACATGCCATGTGGCATGTTATTTATTTGTAAAGTGGGTGTGAGATTTGTCAAACAATTATTTGTTAACAATACTAAATATAGGGGAGGGATGCCAGTAGTTGAACGGGGTACCAGTAGTGGAGATAGAAGTGGTGTTCGCTGACATCAATTTTGGAAATACTTGGTACCATTTGTTGTTTATAAAAGTACTTTATGTACAAGTAAATGTCAATATTTTCATGTTTTTAAAATTACTCAAGAAAATACTTTCTTCTACATTTTGAAATTAGAAATTTCATTTTAAGTCACATCCACTTTAAGTCACATCAATGTTCACCCATTGGTCCCAAGCAAAAATACACTATGGTGACATTAGGACTAGACAACTTGGAACTTTGTCGCTGACATGGTATCCATTTGGATTCGTCACACCTCAAGACTAATATGGTTAGATAGAGAACACGTCAAAGTATATGTCATAAAAAATTGGAGGAAAAACAAGCTCGGGAACATGAAGAATTAAGTTACATAAAAAGGGGTAAAAAAAATGCTCAACTACTGGCATCCCTCCCCTAGGTGTATTAATTATAGTTGAACTATCCAACTTGATAAAACAAAATGTATAATAGAACAAGTTCATAAAAAAGGAGGTATGCGCTACTATCTACGTATATTATCTTAAGAAAATTATTATTGCTGCATTTTAATTGGCATGTGAAATGCCTTACATATTGTCTTGCCATAAGTAGATAAGTGCATGTCATTAATTAACTATAGAATATAAGAAGATGCATGCCCATGATAGGCCACAAAATTACCACGACCTTGGACACCTAAGCATCGTTTGATTGATTCTTTTCTCGATGAGTTGTCTGTTGTAGTAGATATTCTTCAATTTCTCTCTTATGCTTTGTCGTATAAAATCCATCACAATGGGGAGGTGAAGAGCATGAGTATGCTACTTCCCTTGCAACTTTCCTTCCTTTTTCCACTTGCTTCAACAATTATTTGAGTTTTCTTCCAATTCTTCAATTCTTCTATGTTATTGTTGCCACATGTAATTTCATACCTCTGTTGTTTTAGCTTGAAAATTTCTAATTGTGCTTCTACCTCTTCCATTTGTTGGTTCCAAGAGTGTTTCTCTTCCTCGTGCCCTTATTCTCAGTTCTTCCTTCACTTATCAAGTTTCCTTACCAACAATTCATGGTATTCTTGCATCTCCTCAATATATCTTTTACATTGTCCAACACCCTTGTGTAAGTCAAAGATTTTGCAAAAAGTGCATTAATTTGGATGAAGATGATTGTCCATGACTTCATCTCTTTCTCATCTATTGAACACTAAAGCTCTGAGTCTAATGGAATCCTGAAAACCATTAATGGGGAAGTTATTGCTAATTAATAAAGGCGAATACCCTTTCTTATTTCCCAAAAACTGTGATTTTGAATCAGTTTGCGGTTAGTCCAAGCAAGCGTTCAGATGATGGATCCTTGAACATCGTAGTTGAAGCAAATGAGATCCCGATGCTGCCAGTGTGGGCTATATTTGGCATGCCGGAGAAGAGCCCAAGATTCTTGGGCATAGGTGATCCAATTCCACCAAAGTTTGGATCCCATCACCTGGTTAATAAGGTCTCGATCTCTGAGCTCGAGTCCTCTTTTGAGTTTGGGTTTGCAAGCTTCTTCCCATTTTACTAGAGCCCGTTTTTGTTGATGCTTAGTGCTCCCCCATAGAAAATTCCTCTGGATATTCTTGATTCTTTTGATGATACTTTTGGGGGCTGCCGGGACAAAGAAGAGGTAAAGAGGCATTGCCTGGAGAACAGATTTTACCAGAATTAGTCTTCACGCTAGGTTGAGGGAGCGAAAGGCCCAGATGGCAAAGCGATTATTGAGGAGGGTCAGGAGGTCTTCCCAATTGGCTTGCTGAAGGGTTTTGTCCATTAGTGGGGCTTCAAGGTACTTAGAAGGTAGATTGTTTATTGCAAGACCGAGACAGCTGTAGGTTCTTCTTTGGACCAGAGGAGCTGTATTGAAAAAGAAGAGATGGGATTTTTCAAGATTGATGCTAGCTCCAGAAGCTTTTTCAAAACGTTTTAGAATAGCTTTGAATATTTTGGCTTCCTTGTATGAGGGGTATCCCATTAGGAGCATATCATCCACAAATTGTTGATGGAAGGAGGTGGCGCATATCATCCACAACTTGGGGCCTTTGAGATAAAGGTTATGGATTTCAGCTGTAATTGATCTTCCAAGATCCTCTGCCATCAGGATATAGAGGAAAGGGGATAGCGGGTCACCTTGCGTGACGCCTCGAGAGGGTGAGAAGGGGTTGGAAGGTGCACCATTAACAAGGATGGAGAAGAAAGCAGAGGATATTAGGGGAAGAATCTAGTCGATAAAATCCTGACTAGGGATCTTTTTGGGATGATTCATGACAACAAGCTCCTAAACTCCAAAACCTTTTCAATGATCCCACCTTCAAGGAAGAGATGGAGCGAAGATATATCTACAAGGTATACCACTTATGGGACAACATGGATGAGCAACAAGACTGGCAAAATTGGAGGCCTGTAAATCAATGACCCATCCAACCCCAAACAGAGGTTGGGATAGCCATCACTAAAGACCTTGACAGTAGAAGAATTAAGAAAGGGACTGAAAGCGACAAACTAAGATGGGCCAAGGGATGCTTCACCATTAAAGAAGGTTACTACATCCTAGCAGAGCACAAGAACCTCCTGGATGACCCCATCTGGCATCAAATTTGGAAGGGGAATCTATGGGCCAAGGTGGCTACCTTTCTTTGGCTCCTTGTTAAAAAGAGAACCCTCATATGGGATAATCTGGAAAAAAGAGGCTTCATAGGGCCAACCTACTGCCATCTTTGTAAGCAAGCTAGGGAAGATATTGAACATCTCTTCAACTCATGTACCTTTGTCAACTCACTATGGGACAAAATGGCGGAGATTTTTAGGATAATTAAATGAGACCGTGCAAACATCAACAACATGATCCTTAACTGGAAACATTTTAAATTCACCAGCCCCCTGCTGGATAGAATCTGGAATCTCTTTCCCTCCTTCCTTCTTTGGGAAATGTGGAAAGAAAGGAATAGGAGAGTCTTTAGGACCAAGGCTATGACTCCAGAGGATATTTGGAGCAAAATCAAGACCAACATAAAGGAAACAATGGACCTGCAACAGTGGTCGAAGTAGGACAAGCAGCTCAGTGGAAGGGAGGAAATTATTCTTAGAACTTGGGACCTAAATCTCCAATTCAGGACCGCCCCTCCTCACACTCTCGGGATGAAAATCACCAGTCCCAACAGTTGGAGCCCTCCTACAACCAACTTTGTCAAGATTAATTTCGACGAAGCCTCGAAAGGAAACCCTGGGCAATTTGGCTACAGGGGATTCTTCAGGGACAGTCAAGGATCCATCTTAAGACTCTTCGCGGGCTACATCGGAATCAGCAGCAACAATGCTGCGGAACTAGCAACCTTATTGGAAGAGTTGAGGATTTCCAAATCTAAAAACTTTAATCAGCTCATGGTAGAAGGCGACTCTCAAATCCTGATAAGACTCATCAGCAAAATCCTACATTGCTCGTCCACTATGAATCTTGGAAACAGTTAGCGTCTGGAGGAAGATGTAAAAATTATGGTCGATCGTGTTCATGACTTTTCAACTCTTATCCCCCTCCATGTCATACTGGAAGCCGACAAAGTGGTAGATCATCTGGCCAACATAGGGACCCATCTTGGCGTAAGAACCATTAATGCTCCTCCAACGAACTTTGATAATGAGCCTCTCCTTTCCACCTGTCTCTAGCTCGACAGTGAAGATATGCAACCTTCACCACCTGTCAAAATACCTTGCATCTGAGACACCTGGAGGCTTCGCATGAGAAGAGGAATGTGGATGGTATAGCAGCTGTCACCTTGGACAACGTTAGTAAGTGGCGAAGAGACATCAGCCCTCGAATGACCACTCGTAGCCATGCCAAGCACATGGCATCTGATATGGTGATTAATGCAGAGTATCATCATCCTTAATTTATTTACAGAGAACTACAGCATCAGATTTGGAAGGATGCGCAGGATCCGGTTGCAATACCATAACATCATGAATAAAAGAGGAAGGACAGCAAGACAATAGAGGCTAATAATGGCAAAGGGCTTATAAAATCACCGAGGGATGGCAGACAAAGCATACTTTCCATTATGGGTAGCTCTGTATTGAATTAGTTTCTCAGTCGGTTACCCCAAGCAGTGTGAGGAAAGAATGGCTCAGCTAATAAAATGCCTCCTAGCTGGTCAGGAGCATCGCTCCTTAACAATGAATCAACCAAATGCAGCTAAGGTAGCCATGGGCTACAAATCTATGGTATCTCAAGGAGTTAAGAAACACATTGAAGAAAAAGAAAAAGAATTTTGGAATAATTACCATACTCCCCGCCACCTTCATCCCACAGAGGCTTTCAACTTCTAGGAAGCTAACCCGGGCTCCATGAGGGGGAGGGTATCCCCTTACGAAAGAACTCTAGTGGCGTTTTGGATGGGGAAAATAACCCTAGACAAATTCTTACGAAGAAATCTATGCAAGGCACACCCAAAAACAATTCACAAGAAATTCTAAGCAATCTGCATCACGAGGCTGAAATTCTCAATGATAATCTCACCTGGTTGGCAAGGCGTATCAAAATTGAGTTTGTCTAGCGACACTCGGAGCAGGAGAATTCAGCTAGAGGGAAACGTAAGCACAAACAAAATGAAATGGGTGAGCCGGTGGAGGAAGCATTTCATCCAACCGTGATGGTCTAGGATAATCCCATCAACCCCCTGGATTCTTGGATTCAGAACTCGGGGGGAATCAAATAGCCAACAGAGCATTATGACCTTTCAGTCGCGCTCCATTGGGTTTTGCGTAATCTCATGCATTCCCTGCTAAAGGATTAAGATATGAGTGAGAAAGACAAAGCCGATAGCCATATGCTCGTGGAAGATCACAAAAGGTTAAATCGACTTATGGTGACCAAGGTGTGAATAATGGTCGAGCACCTTGAAGAAGGCAGATCCCGAACTGCATCCTCCCCAGGGGCCTCCAGTGACTCTCCTATTCTCATTGATGATGACGTAGCTATGGCACAAGGATAACCAGGTGTCCCTTGGTTCTCTTCTCAAGATGATTTCCATTTTCCTTGCCACTTCAACTCACAGATATAGGGTTCCTATCGGTCTTTTTGATATTTTTGTAAAAAATATTCTATGTACTGCAAATGACCTTATCAATTCTAGAAGTAAGCAGGATACCATAGGCAATCTCATTAGAAATTTTGTAATCAAACTCAAGATTCAGGCTTTTTTCTTCATGCTAATATCTCCTCACGGGAGGATGACCCTTTTTGACAGCATGATATTTGTAATTCTGTTTTTACGATTTAATAGCAAAGTCCTTCTCTTATTTACAAAAAAAAAAGGTGAATACCTAATTTCAATGGGCGTTTCATCCAACCCCAACATATAAGATCTAAAGTTGCTCATCATGTACATAGGCACACTTTAAATGATCCCACATACAAATATATGTCCCATCCCTGCAATGCAAAAGACACAAGCCTGATATGTAATGATGTGATGATGTATCATAGAGGTAGTGTGATTTAAATGTTGAGTTGAGGTGTCGTGACTATGGGTGTCCTCACTCCATCGTTGCCACTTATCTTTCCTCCTTCAATGCATTTCAACCTTTGATTATGATATTATATAGCTCATGGGAGGTGGATTAGAAATGATTCTCCCCCATTTTCCCAAAGTTTTCCCTTTTCCAAGCCCATTGTAAAATTTGCATAGTGATTGACGTTGGAAGTTTGTTTTTGTAGAACCTAAAAGTAAGATAGTGTTTCATTTTTTTGCTAATTGTTGTGTTCTTTGAACTAGTCTGAGCAAAAGAATATCCTTTGAACTTGAATCGAAGAACATATGGCAATGACTATTGCAAAGCTACCTACCAGCATGATATTCTTTATCCCCAATTCTGTGTTGAGCAATCAACAATGATAAAGAGCTAATATCTCTACCCAATTGTTTGTAACCTCACCTAAACCCTATGCAAAGGTAAGTTTTTTATGTCCTCCATGATTAATTATGATCCCCTTCACATTTGTCACCCCTGTATTTCCTTTCAAAGATCTATCATAGCATAAAGTGAAGGAGTTTCTTGATAACTTCCATTCCTGAAAGTCTTTTTCTGTCAGTATTAGCTGCCACAGATTAGTTTTCTTTGGTCTTCCCATCTATATATTATTTTTGTTAGATTCCCTGATGAGCACATCTGTAATTCATATTCTCTCCTTGGTTTCCAACATTGATATGTGTTTCTCTACAATCCCTTTCACAAGTATTGTTTCTTTCAATAACCATCTTGCTTGCACAACCACTTTGCACATACATAGGAATTTATTTTGAAATATTGCCTTATTCCTGGCCAACCATACTTTCCAACAAATGTATTTGGGGGTGGCCATCCAAAGTCTATTTAAGAAGATTTTTTATTTTTTTTTATTTTTTTATTGGAGGAATCAGTAGCTAGTCGAGCTCATACTTGCATGACATGAAGTCGATTCTAGTCTGCTACCACTATAACCTCTACGTGTATCCACATTGCCCCTGCATAGGTGCACAAGCTATTTGAGGTTTGAACCCGCAATGCCGCAAGAAGTGCCTTAATAGTGCACCTTATCACCAACTGGCCTACACCTCGAGGGCTCTTTTTAAGAAGGGTTTATTAACAAAAGTCCCACAAAATATTTTGTTCTAGTTTTGAAACATTTTTATCCAATTTTGGGGTATAATCACATGTAGATCAATTTCTAAAAAGCCAACTACCACATTGTTTAAGTATATTCATTGTTCAAAAAATATGTTCTATCATTTCTTCCTCTTTTTCACATATAAATCATCTTCTAGGCCCTTGGATACCTCTTTTTTTAGATTGTCTATTGTCAATATCTTTCCATGACCAAGAGTCCAACAAAAGACTCTTTTTTGAGAGACATTCCCCTTTCCAAATTGTTGAAGTAGATTCATCTCTAGTGCTCTTCGGTGTGCATATAGAGGTCGAAGTTGTTGTCCATTGATTTACAACAATGTTTTTCTTGGCTCTTGGATCCTTCCAAGCTTCTAATGGATTCCTTTCATGGTTGTTATGTTCCTTACTATGGCAACCTCCTCTTTCAAGGTTAAAAACTCTATTTTCTCTTCTCCACCCTCTTTAAAAATTAGCTCCCTCTACTGATTCGAATTTCCTCTTCTTTTCATACATGGAGGATGGAAAGAAAAGTCCTAATCCAATTATTCTTAGTTCTAGTAATGTAAGGGAGACAAATTTCCCTAAATGTAAGAGGTGGTTTCCTAGATTTAGGAGATGGTCGACTCCACTATCTTTATCTCAATTTGAATTATAGACTAGGCTCAACATGAATATTGTTACAAGAATGAAGGGGTAGGTAATGGAAAGGTAGATAAGGTATACTAACATTCCCTTAAACCCCCTTACTTTTCCCCTCTTGTGGTATCATAGCCCTTTTAGGTGTGTATGCTCAAGCAATATTGATTTTCTTACTTACTACAAAATAACAATATTTGTGAGTATTCAAATCACCATGACATATATTCGTCATGTTGTCTAAGCAAAGTACAATCATGAATGAGCCTATACTCAACGTTGCATAATTCAAATTTAATATAGAATAGTTACAAGTATATTGACATTTATCTCATGATAAGTAACCTCAATGTGCAAATCACATCAACATCTTTATTCAAAAGGAGATCTGTTGTACATGCAGTGTACATGAGTCGTGAAAGTGGTTTTATACTTTTACAAAAAACATGAAATTGGCCATATGATTGGGGAAACATCCATCAATTAACAATCATTGACTTAGTGAAATCACATATATGGCCATATTTCTTATTTCTAACAAACTCCAAAATTTTCATCCTATAATTTTCTCATAGTTGCTTGAGAATCACTTAGGCATCATAAGACAATGTCCACAACTTTGAAACTTTACAATCACAACTACTATTTTCCTGCATACACCATACCAATGTTTGATATTCCAACATTGAGATCATAAGAACATCTTGGCTAAGGATATCCTTGCCCACCATCCCCATACACATGTGTAAGTCCACCCATAAAGTTTCAAATTTCTTAGAGTTACAAACAAGAAATTGAGGAAGGTCTAAATTCTAAATTATTTTCAATGGAAAAAAACTTTCTACTGCTTTGTCATGTTAATTGAGTAAGAGGTAAATACTTGTGTTCAATGATTCACTTATCAACGGTTGTTTCACCTACACAAACAAGATACTTGTAATTCCTAACTAGTTTAAACCAATTATAATGCTTCGCTTGAGTTCACATGAAATAAGAAAAACATTATGATTACAATCTGTTATCAAACAATCTACCAAAAGCGGACTTAAGGTGTGATCTCTCTAGCTCAACGTAAGTCTAGAACAAATGAGACTGGACATGAAACTACTCTCCTAGATCTAGCTAGAGATCGATTAATTAAGCATCTTACCTAAGATTCGTAGATCTTTATCCTCGTTGTTGTTTCGAGTCCTGCGGTCATCAGATCTATGGCTGTAAGACCTGTAAAAACACATAGGAACAATACAAGCAGTAAAACATGCCTAAACACTAACTAGTCTAAGTAAACAGTTGAGGAGGTGAACTATAAATATCATTAACACAATAACATTTATGGAAAGCGTTTATATTACTGTATAAAAAGTGGGAAGTACAATAGAAGAGAGGATTACAACCGATGCCTCAACGTCGCAATCTCCTTCCAACAAGCCAAACCAAAGCTCCTAGAGAGAAGTAGGTGCCTCCAAGACTAGAGTGTTGAACTACTGATCTAATTTCACCAGCATAAGAGTACCATAGACTTCCTCCCTTTGGGATGGAGAGGGCTCTTGCATTTATAGGACCAAGTGGATAGAGTAGGTTGAGGATCATGGGGAGAGGGTTAAGGGATCCTCCCATTCGGTTAGGGAACCGAAGGCCAGCTCACCTAAGAGTTAGGGATAGAGATCCACCTCATCCAACTTCTAGAATTCGCTTGAAAGCTACCTGTATCCCATGAAACTGACTCCGACGCATGCTGCATGAGGGCAGCATGCGCCGACGCACTTTGCTCAAAGACAACCTGCGCTGGCCTAATTAGGAGTGTGGATAAAGGTCATCAACTTGCTCTAAATGACTAGCTTGATCTTGGGACTTCAGGGATTTAGGCACTGATTTTACATAGGTGTAGATTTTGGGTGTAACAGAATGCCCCCCAAAGCATGAAGCTGGTAAAACTAATCAGGTAAAATGCTTTGATAGAAGGAATGGCAAGGACTTGTCGGAGAGAAGATGCTGCTACAGTACAATTGACTCTGAGAACACAGTCTCATATGATGCACAACATGGCTGCCAACCAATACATTGCAAATCCATGGTAGTAATGATCGACTGAACACAATCATGGCTACTAGACACAAGCGTAGATCCATTATGAGATGATAACACAGCCACGACCAATACAAAAGTGGATCCGTGTAATATGACAGAAACAATCTCCATCGCAACCAGGGTAAAACATGACTCCCTAGGGTCTTCAAGCCGAAGCCGTAATGATATGAATCTATCCATGTGATTACAAATGTCTTGACGTCGAACATGGTAGAAACCGCTTGATTACCGGTCATTGATGTATACCATTAACAAGCGCGAGGGATATCACCATTAATGTCAATGATTCCCAAGATATCACAGTACATACCATTGAGCGTGAATTAATGAGTTGAAGTCGAACGTTCAACGGGATCTTTCAAGCAAGAGTCAATGATGTAAACTCATGTCGAAAGCGAGGTAACCTGCCATTGAGGCATGCAGGCCCAAGGTACTTGATTGGTTTCTAAGTTCAATCCTCGGATGATGATCTGAAGTCGACGAGGATGAACCCGTCGAAGGAGGGCCATGATGAATCCCCCATCATCGACATGAAACTCGATAACAGACGTAAGGAGTAGATCGGCTGGTACAGTAACATGCAAGACTAACTCAGAGTAGATCGACATGATGGAAGGTGTACTGACTGCAAATAATGAGTGGTGAATACATCTCTTGAACATGGGCATGGCATGACTTGGCAGTATTGACCCGACGAGAATGACACCAACTACTAATGCAACTGATGGTGGAAGCATTCTTTGGATAACCCAAAGGAGTAACCAGACTCATGAAGTTAACAGGACTCGAGGACAAGTACTGAATGAAAATGCAAAATGAGTGCCATGTTCAAGAGCGACTAAGTACTGCCATAAGTAAAGGTGTAACACAAAAACTTTCCTTTTTCCCCATCATGACTGATGAGTGCCTCGTGTGTTTTTAACGAGCTTGATGAGGGTAACCAGATGCTCGGTAGAGCTCATCTCATAGATGAGTCCAATCCCAAATATTTTTCGAATCTGGGAAAGGAGGGGTTCGTCCCATGGTGGGCCCTTCAATGTTAAGTTTTAACAAGTCCATAGAAGGTAAAATCGGTGTCATTTCATGTTTAGAGAGTCTGAAAAGAACTAAAGAAGACTCCAAAGGTCCTTTTTCGTAAGGTTAACCTCTTCGCCCTAAAAAGGGTAAAACAACGCGAGAGGGGACTCTTCCAGTCATGATTGGCTGGAGTATTCCTTTTTCGTAAGTAGTTCCCCCTGGTCCGAAAAGGGGTAAACTATCACCAAGAAGACAACCATTCAAATACTTTAACAAGAGTGAACACGACAAGTTCGCTTGGCAATCTTTTCGTATTTCGAGAGCCTGAAAAGAGCTTAAAGAAAACCCCGGGGGGTTTCCTTTTTCATGGGAGTTTAAAGAGCCCGAAAAAGTGATAAACTATAGCTCGGTGACTTATTCTCATCATTTAACGAGCACGAGAAAGAACAAAGAGTTAGCTTGGCTGTCATTTGATCATTTACATTAATGAGCGAAATAATGACAAAAAGACACTTGAAAAAGTGTTCATACATGATGATACTTACTAGATGACCACCACGTCGAGAAATGGCATTAATGAGGCACCTGCAACTCAAAAACTAGGTCAAAAGTGGTTAACCGAGTAGTAAATACAATAAATGACCCAAACTATAGTAAAAAACCCACTAAAGCATCAAAATATAAAAGGAATATTCAATTTCTTGTTATAAAATGGATGAAATAGTGAAAAGAAGTTACAATTGTTTTTTACCAAATTGGGAGAGTGCAAAGTTTTGTTTGGAGCTGAATTTCAACTGCATTTTTCGGGAGCTACGGTCCACAATTTCGCGATCCGTCAGTGATAGGTAACCCTAAACCTTCCTATTTAAATTTTCATTGGATTAGAATTTGCTTTTTTATATTTTTAGGTAGACTTTAAATGTTTTAAGTTGGTAGGTTTGCGTCCACGGGCCGACGCAGGTAGCCCATTCGGGCTCTGCGTCGGCGCAGATCCCAAAAGGGAGTTCTGCGTCTGCGGTGCACTATCAGAATGGGTGATCTGCAACGGCACAAACGACCAAATGAAACTCAAAACCTAGCAAAAAAAAAAAGTTTTGGATGGAGGGGCAAAGTTCTAAACATGTTTAAATGGCTTACTTGGCAGGTTTGGAGTGGCACAATGGTCCTTGAATGGCGGGAACGCGAGCATGAGCTCGAGGATATGCAAGTGGAAAACAATCCACAAAGTGTTACAGCATTGCAAAACTGTGGGCTACTCTAGTACTTTCGAGTTCCAGGGATGAGATCCCAAGTCAACCTACTGACACACCTGGTCCAATGTTGAGACCCTATTCAACAGCAATTCCGGATAGGCGAGCACACTCTTACCATAGATGTCAAGGACATCTACTTTTTGACAAGATTATCCCAGCGAGGGAATCATGTGTCTTTGACCAGGTCACGGGGTGGTGACCATTCGGTCGAGGACATGATAGGTCAGTGGTGCGTTCCGAATACAGCGATGGTTGGTGGGAAAATTCCCATCAAACATGTTGTGGACAGGGACTTACGAGCGATACTCTTCACTGTTGCGTGAGTTGCTGGCAGCTGAGCTTCTCACTTGGCCAGCAAGTCGTATATGATGTATGCCAAGGAGTGCATGAATCCTACAGTGTTTAACTGGTGCGAGGGGCTTCTCGTTAGCCTAAAGGATCAATTGACCAAGTGTTAGCACGGGGCGCTGAAGTAGTTCGGATATGACTCGATCGTGGTATATTTCATGTTGGAGCAGGTACCTCCCTTGCGCCCGCAACTAGATTTCGAGGATTGGGAGTCACGTGATCCTCACATGCTGAGATGGGAAGATGCGATGGCTTGCCATGGTGGCAGGGGCCCATCGTCAGTTTCGGTACTGGGTTCTTCTCATGGCTGCAGGCACAGATCCTCATGGTGGAGGATTATCCATATGCCGGTACATACTTCCGGGGAGATCTCGACCTAGTGCTTCCAGAGGGGATGCAGTGGAGTGACATAGGTAAGAATCACTGCTTGTGTTTTTATATTTTATACATTTTATGATTTTTTTGTAGTAGTTTGATCATGTTTACATGTTTCTATGCAGACGTGGGTCCAGAGAGACCATTGGGAGTCTCCCGCCAGGTGCGGAGAGGAGGAGTGCTAGAGATGGAGCCCGCGACCCGTGATGCTCTTTAGGAGCAAGAGGTGCTTGAGGAGAATCTCCAGGGTATGACTTTCGACATTCCAGAGCCTGGAGTGCATGACTTACCCCTTTGAAATCAGGAGTTGATAGTTGGGGTATCGACTCATTTTGGCACGCTACTCCGAAAGGTGGCGAGGGTCGTTGTCTGTTACCATGCTCAGCCTGGGGATGAGCGTCCTAGGGCCGTGCGGCGTAGGGTTTAGGCACATGGCCTGTACATGTATACTCTGAAAGCTTACGGGCTTCAGACTTTTTGTAGAGATAACTATTACTAAAAGCTAGCACGCTTCATATTTTTATATTAGCACTACCATTTTGTACTTTTGTACGGATTTATATATATACAGACATTTTCAGCAGCTTTATACATTATCTGTTTTAATGGATGATTAATGTGATCTTGTTTTACATGTTTGCTTATACAATGTATTATTTACATGTTATGTCTGCTTTTATATTTCATTAATATGTTATGTGTGTGCATTGTACCAATCTAGAATGAAATTGGCCATCAAGTCGGCAACTGCGTTCATATCTCGTGGAATGTGCAGGTATTGAATAGATTCAAAGTACCTTTCCAGAAGACGGACTCGTCTGTAGAGACGGAGTAGGGTAGGGTCACGGATAGCATAAATACGGTTAAGATGAGAAACCACTAGTTGCGAATCCAAATAGATAACCACGTGGTCCATACCCAAGGAAAGAGCGTCGGTTAGGGTTCCAATCACCGCCTGATACTCTGCAACGTTGTTGGTTGCGAAACCTAGACAACTTCCTCCTGAGCTGATAAGCTCGCCAGTGGGAGAGTAAAGTACCCATGCTGCCGAAGCAAGGTTACGTGTATGTCGGCTAGCGTTGTCCACGAATCCAAAGCAAGTTGCCATCTGCACATGCAGACATAACATGGTATAAGAAGCGAAAACAAGATCTAGACACACTAAACAAAAGCGTCACACCACACAAAAACACACATGACATGTACAGTATATACAACATACTTATGCATGAAAAACCCAGGCATAGTACCTCTTCAAGTAAATCCCATTGCGTGGTTCGCCTAAAGATATCCCGTCGTAGTCTTCTAGTTCGTAGGCTCCCTTTTCCAGAACACGCTTCACTATGTAGAGTCCATGCCACATGGACTCGAACTTTCTTGCCCCCATTCTGTCACGTTTTTGGTCATATGTGAGGACCAAATCACCCTCGCTATAGACGCGAGGTTCTACCGATTTATCATGCTGCGCTTTGATATGTTTCTTATGTGCCTCGTTGGTAAGAGCGACATCACGGCGAGTCTCATCGAGCTTTGTTAGGTAGAGGAAGCGTTCTTCCTCAGCAGTAGTGTTAGGGAGAAGTTCAACTGCGAGTTTGAGGGACGGAATCTCGCACTCTGTTGGAAGGACTGCCTCCAATCCATAAACTAATTGGAAGGGAGTAAATCCAGTGGCAGTTTTGATGGAAGTTCGATAAGCCCATAGTGCAAAAAAGAGCATGTTGTGCTAGTTAGACTTGTGCGCACCCACCATGCATTGGATCATGGTTTTCAAGACCTTGTTAATGGCCTCTACTTGCCCATTGGACTGCAGGTAGTAAGGTGTTGAGTTTTCATGGCGAAAACCCAATCTAGTGCTCAATTTGTCAACCATGGGGTTTTGAAAGTGAGAACCATGGTCGGTGACTATAGCTTGAGGAACTCCGAACCACGCTATAACACGATTGAACATGAAGAGTGCGGCGATTTTTCCGTAGTCCGTGTATGTAGGAATAGCCTCAGACCACTTTGTAAAGTAATCCACGGCTACTATGACGTAACCATGCCCCCCGGACGAGGTAGGATTACAGTGCATGAAGTCAATGCCCTATTTAGCGAAGGGGCCAACGACAATAACTGGGTGTAATGGGGTTGGGTGGGTGCGCTTTTTTATTTGAAAATGCTAGCATGGAGGACATTTTTTTACGGCCTCGATACAATCTTTAAAAATGGATGGCCAATAATATCCTGTGCGAAGTATCTTCTGGGATGTAGCCATCCCGGAGAGATGACCGCCACAATCCCTAATGTGACAGTCATTTAAGACATGTTCAGCCTCCTAATGAGTGAGACAACGTCGAAGAATAGAATCAATACCACGATGGTACAAGGTATCACTGACAAGTAGGTAATACTTTGCATGGTAGCATATGCGACGACGGTCGTCACGAGACAGTTGGGGGCTGAAACATTGGGTTTGAAGATATAAAGTAATATCTCCATACCACGGATTAGACATGCTAATGAGCAACAATGATTCATCTGGAAGAGAATCATTGGGCTCAAATTCTACATCAGCACGGGGAATATCACAAACAAGCTCGGCAAACACCAAAGACTTTTTAGACTTAGCCTTTTCAAATAGGAGATCAAATTCCTGCAGTATCACGATCCAGTGTGAATATTTGCCCCCAAGTACCTGACGTGTCAAAACATGGTACATGGGATTCGAATCGGCGATGATGGTGGTGGTGCGAAGCAATATGTAATGTCGAAACTTTTGGACGGCAATAACTACCACAAGAGCAAGCCTCTCAACATGTGAGTAATGAGTTTCAGTGTCAATAAGACCCTTACTTAAGTAATATATCACATGTTCCTGGGCGTTGTTGTCTTCTTGTACCAAGACCATGGCGATCGTGGTAGCAGAAGCAGCAAGATAAAGGATATAATCCTTGTAGTAATTAGGCAGTTGGAGCATAGGGGCGTGCGTAATAGCATGTTTGAGACTGTCGAAGGATTGTTGCGCTTGATCGTCCCAAATGAATGGGACGTCCTTCTTGAGTAGTCTCATGTAACCCTGCGTCTTTTGCGTGAAATTACAGACAAAACGCCGTAAGTAAGTTGCATTCCTTTGCAAACTTTGCAGTTCCGTAATGTCAGTAGGAGGTGGGAGGGCGACAATGGCTTCCACCTTTAAGGGATCAATGCGGATCCCATCTTTCGAGACAATGAACCCGAGGATGCGTCCAGAATTGACGCAAAAGATACACTTGTGAGGGTTCAGGCAGATGTTATACCACCTGCATCTGAGGAATACCGTCGTCAGATGATCAATGTGGTATTGACGCTGCCGTGAATGGGCAGGTAGGTCGTCGAGATAGGGTTCCACAAAGTCCTTCACATCATGAAAGGCGTACGACATGGCCCGCTGGAATGTGGCACCAACATTTTTTAGGCCAAAAGGGAGCTTGCGATAAGATAACGTACCCCAAGGACAGATGAAAGTTGTCTTATGTTGATCAGTTGGGTGTATCTCAATCTGGTTGTAACCGGAAAAGCCATCCATAAAAGAGAAAATGACACTTCCGGCACAATTGTCAATGATCTGGTCGATAAAGGGAGTCGGGTAATTGTCCTTAGGACAAGCCTTGTTGAGATCCCGATAATCGACGCAAACACGAATGGTACCCTGCTTTTTAGCCACAGGGACGACATTTGAGACCCATTCGATGAGTGGGACAGGGTATATGAAACTAGCCTTCAGGAGCTTTTCAATTTCTACCTTAATCACCGCAGTCTTTCGAGGGTGTACCAGTCGTATCTTTTGCCGAACTGGTTTAGCATCAGGATAGGTTTGAATCGTGTGTGAAATAATAGCAGGGTCTATCCCGGGCATCTCCTCGTAAGTCCAAGCAAACATGTCTCGAAATTGCTTGAACAAGGCCGTGAATGTTGTAATTTCTTCAGGGGAACACTTCTAGCCTAAACGAATGTGTTCCACTACACCGAGAGTGACCGATATGTCGACCGAAATGGTAGGTTCAATGTTGGCCAAGTTGCCTTCCTAGTCTGTTTGACACGTGGGTATCGGGGACTGAGGGCAAGGGTGGGCATCCGGCGTAAAGATGGCGGTGATGCTATTCTCCACAGTATCCAATGGGGGAAGGAAAGACGATCGATGATGGAGGTCTTCCCACGGAGGGTCATCCACACTCATGATTTCCATAATGGACTCGTCAGAATGGAAAGTCTGGAGCAGAGGATCGGGTAGGGATGACGTCCGTTGTAGAGAACAGGACGTGGAGGCCACAACTAAGTGGTCCTCGGGTGCTGACTGGATAGCCTCATAAGTGAGTTCAGCGGGTGAAAGAGGCATGGCGTCTCCAATCAGGTGCGTGGTGGCTTCATTAGGTACAAGCCATTGATAAATAGAGTTGGGGATAGATGAAATCCTGGAGGAGATCATGTTCACCATGGCAACATGATTAGGGGGATCCGAGGTTGGAAAAACGCCCATAAGGGATGAGTCCTTTATGAGGCCGACCCCCACGCTCTCATATAGCGACAAAGATTGTCCAAGTAATGGAACATTATCGCCCGGATGAGTAGCGGTGTCAGGTGTGCAGAAATCCAGTTGGTCGACAGTGACAATTCGGCCTTGGTGGGGGAATTGTACTATGCGAAAGACAGATGATGTGACCACAGTCATGGCATAAAACTAATTATGACCAAGCAGAATATTATAATCTAATGGGGCAGCGATCACTTCCACGTTAATGGTTGGGGGCTTACCTCCCAACTATACTGCCAATGCTTGTAACATCCCATGAGGTTGAAAGCCACGTCCATCGAATGCTTTCAAGGTGGTGGGAGAACGGTTCAACTCAGGAGAGCCAATGGCTCTCCAACACAAAATTGACATGACCGAGGTAGAGGCACCTTCGTCTAAGACACTACGATGGATTGTCTTCCTAACACTGTTTGTGGCAACTTGAAATGCCAACTGATGGGAAAGCATCGGCTTAAAGTACTCCAGTCAGAACATGATGGTTTTAGAAGAATCTGGATCAACCACGCCAATGGCAGCGAGGAGAGTCTTGCGCTGGTTAGGACAGTTCTGCAAGATCTCTAGCGTCGACATAGCACAAGGATCTTGTGCCAGGTCCTCTACAATATTGTAGTTTTGAGCTGCCCGAGCATTAGGATTGAAAACGGCTCTTCAAATCATGCTCTTGGGCGGACGCAACACTGACTCTAAAGAAGGCTTCTCAATGGTGAGAGAAGCATGTGGTACGGTGATGTCAGGAATAGAAGTGGAAGCTTTTTCAGTATTACTTCCAACGGGTTCCTTCTGAGGGATGGAGTCACACGAACGGGAACATGTGTTTAAGTTGACGGTCTCACTACACATCATGAGAACATGCGCGGTGGAGGATGCCTCTCCCTGGGAAGGAGAGGTTTGTGCAATCAGCTGTTGGTTATGAGTGGGGAATGGATCGTTGAGAATTGCGGTAGTAGAGTTTCCTTTAAGAAACTTCTGCACTTCGTCTCGATGGGGACATTCCTTTGAGAAATGGTCTCCACTGCACATCAAACAAGGATACTTCAACTTCCTCTCCTGTTTGGTGTCTTCGAGGTTGGGCTTGGGATACTGTTGGTTAGAAGGCTTCTTAGGTTTCCCTTTGTTTTCTTCTTACCACCGGATTTCTAAGATGAAGCTAATTGCACAGAATTCACCTCTTCGGTGGAGGCAGGAGTAGTGGACTTGGTAGTGCTGTGGCCAGCCTGTGGTGGTGATGGGGAAGAACCTTGGGGGTTCTACAAGCCACCAGTTTGAGTAGAAGGCTGGGAGGTAAGGGAACCAATGATTCCATCGACCTGTGGTCCCTTGGGTGGTTTCGCAGGGTCATACGTAGGGCGAGGTGTGTTAGGAACAATTTCGTACAATGTGCCGGATTGAGCATAGACCAAGTCTAAGTAATGGGCATGGGTGATGGCCTATTCCTTAGTGACGGCCCCTCCCATAGCTACGTCTCGAGCTACGACAGGTAAAAGTGACTTTGTGAACCAGTCAGCTAAGAGTTGGTCTAGAATATGAACCTTAATAAGACATCGTCTTCGCCGCCATTCATGAATATGATTTGAAATACGAGTGGCAGTGTTATGGCGGTCAATAAGTCCGTACCAGTGGTATGGCATGTATGGACCAGTGGGACCTTGCATCGACTAGTTGTAGGGTTTCCCTGGAGGGAACTGACCGTAAGGGGGTGTGTCGCCTGGACCATATGTAGGTTCGCCGCCATAATAAGGTGGTCCGTTACCATAATAAGGTGGTATGTTACCATAAGGTGGGGGTCCGCCTCCACCGCTGGGAGGGGGTGGGCCGCCTCCAAATGGTGGGGGTCCACCGCCACCACCGGGATAGGATGGGCCTCCGCAGGGATAATGTGGATCGCCACCGCCTCTGCCGGGAGGAGGTGATGCTCCACCACCGCCGCTGGAAGGGTAAGGGCCTCCTCCTCCACCTCCACCAGGATAGGATGGTCCTCCACCACCACCACCAAGATGGGATGGTCCACTACCACCACCACTAGGATGGGATGGTCCTCCACCACCACCACCAAGATGGGATGGTCCTCGACCACCACCACCAGGATGGGATGGTCCTCCACCATAGGGTGGGGGTCCTCCACCACTGGGGGGGGTAGCCCTCCGCCTCTGCCTGAAGGGGGAGGGCCTCCACTTCCGTCGCCAGGGGGGTTTGGCCATGGTTTCTAGAATGAGGTGGTCCTCCACTAGAAGGTAGAGGTCCGCCTCCTCTGGGATTGTGTGTAGGCTCGCCGCCTCCAATGGGAGGTGGGGGTCGACCAAACGGGGGTGGTGGGACCTGAGGGATGGTAGGTGAGGGTCCATGTTGTAAAACATTTTGTTGCCCCCATAGAGTGTATGGATTTTCGGGATAAGGTATCCCGTAGAGTGCATTTTCGGGATTGAGTTGTCCCGACACGGGGTTAAGATAACCTGGATACGCTTGATTCCATGGTGGTTGAATTACATTGGATGGTCCCCCAACATGGGATAATCCCATGGTGGAAGGTCTGGCAGGTAAGGAATTTCCAATGGAAGGACCGATGGGAACTCCTCCTCCAGTATTATGGTGAGGAGACGGGGATTTCCCTCCAATAGCAACTTGCTGACCACTGATCAAAGATTGACCCAACACGGGTTGTTGATTATCTACTACAGGATTAACATTACCCGTAAGGAAGGTAGGGGGTTAAGAGTATCCTCCCTGCGAGTTTTGGGGTGGGGGAGGAATGGGTAATGTAACCGCGGCAGTAACAGGTGTGTTGGACTATTGTCCTTCAACAGGTTGAGTGGTTGGAGGTATAGAACTAGTGTCCTGTCTAAGGGGTGTATGTGAAGGAAGTGAGGGTTGACCAGGTTCAGAAGTGGCCACGTGTTGGGTGGGTGATTCCGGTGAGTCAAAAGATAAAAAAATGACTCGAGAGTGGCCGATAAGGAGGTAACGTCAAGTCTTCAACCCTTTGTAAAAGACTTTGTCTACGAAACTCCTCACCCATAGCACGTAATCGAGTCAATTGTTCACGATAAGGTGCTAGAGGGTCGTCAGGAGTAACCCAACTGGGTGGGGATGCAATGGAAAAATGAGCCACTGGGTGGCCAAGAGATGATGTCCAAAAAGATGCAGCTGGACCAACAGTTGATACAGGGTCGTCTTGGGGAGGATTTAACCATCCCACCGATCCAGGCTCTCCCAGTAAGACGGGAGGTGAGTCTTGTGAAGTGGAAGTTTGCGCCTCTTCACCCTGTAGGGGGTTGGAGGCAGGTGAATCTGGAGGGAATATGTGTGCTCCAATATTCAAAGTAGGGTTTTCTACTTCAGGTGACACGACCGTGGCTTGTGGGTCCATTCTTACCTTCGAAATTACCTCCTGGTTAAGGGGATATTCAGGTGGTAAGTTCAAAATTCTACGGGACCTTCTCCAAGGAAAGTCAGCCAGAGTGACTAAAACTGAGTTTCTCCTAGGGTAATCTAAACAAAAGGAAAGCAGTCCAGAAAACCTACACAAACTAAGGCCACAAGTAAACTTATATGATAGGTGTGGATTCAAAAGTCTGGAACCTCACGGGATTGTTAAGACTTCGCAACTCGCTATATACCGCAAGGTCCACCAGTAAAACGTGACAAGGAGGATTGGGACCGTACCCTTGCCTGAATACCCGACTACCTGGACGGCACGTACGTAGTAATCTCCCCGAGTGTTGTTCTCGGTGTATTGCTTTGCCAAGACGGCTAAATGGATAGCTCAGTTGGTTTCAGGAATCCTAATGGTGTCTCCCGATATACTCAAGGTACTGTTGTTGCTGCAACATCCTTCCCCAAAATTTTCAAGATATTTGGGGCCCCTCCTTTTGCGCGTATTGTTTTCCTTGTCTTTTGGGCTTATTGTTCCTCTTTTTGCAAAATTTCAAACACTTGCTTTCAAAAGGTTTTCTAGTTTATTTTTTCTAAGGCAAAGTCACCTTTTCTCTTTAGCACATTTTTTAGCCTTAAATCGGCCGCCCTTTGGCGCAAGTTTCAACCATAGATATCCCGCTTGGAGCATGTTTTAACTATAAATCAACCACGCCTTAGCGCAACTGCTAATGCTAAGTCTCCCGCCCTGGCGCAGAAGTTAACGCTAAGTCCGCCGCCTTGCTCCTTTGTCTGGTCTCCTTTTTTCTTGAGTGCAGGTTTTATCCCTAACTCTTCCGCTTGGCGCAAATGATAATTATATCTTCGACGCAGTTACTAATCATAAGTCTGCCGCTCGGCGCGTTTTATAACCATATCTTGACCGCCGCTGGCGCAAAACCGATCCTTAAATGAGCATCTACACGAAAATATATTTTGTTGGCTCGATTGGCACGTTTCTCGATAGCGCAAGTTTTGTGACTGAACCGTGCGCCAAAGGCGCAAGACTTATCTCTATAAGCCCCGCCATCATAACCACGTAGCCCCGAGCTCATTTTTGGGCGCATCGCTATCGTCGCAGGATTTAACATTGCGAGTGCCGCCTTGGCGCCGGATTTAATGTTGCGCTCACCGCTTGAGAATTTAGCGCAGGCCTTAATCTCGCGATCGTCGCTGTGGGCACGACAATTGATTTTGGTGCATGTGCAACATTGGAGTTGGTGGGATCATAAATGTGCCCATGTGCCGTTTTAAATGCTCAAATTCTCGAGCCCCGTGCTCATAACTTCGCCAACCTATCATATACTTGAATTAAATGTCACCCCTATATCAATGCATAGAACAGGATTTCTAAATCACTCAACCATTGCCATTGGAGAACGGAGCTCAATGTTCAATATCAAACTCTGATTGCACTACTGCCTGTCTCGGAATGATCGCTAGCCTCCAAGGAACACTGCCAAGCTGACAGGTAGGTGCTTGGCCCCTCCTCTTCCATTTTTCGAGGTTCTCATTCGGACGTACCCCCTTTCGTACCCTGTTATCGACTGTATATATATGCAAAACAAGTTATACGCTCTGAGCGGTTAGTTGTGAGTCGAAACCATGAAGACGCGGAGCCACCATTTGCGAACCAGAGCCTAGATGGCCCTATCCTCCCATGCGCACATGAGGTCTCTCCCATTGTCGCATGTTCGGTGTCCTAGGTAAGTTTCTCATATATCCTGCCATCTCTGAATCTTTCCCGGTTGTGCCTTAATAACCACATATCATTTGTAGCTATGCACTCGTTTTCGATTAAGAAACTGCATTTGTGCACATCCCATGGAAAATCGCCCTTAAGCGACCATATCCATTCATGATGAAGGCACAGTGCTCAGCCAAGATCGCCGTAAAACATGTGAGAATGACCTGATAGACTGGCGGTAGGGACATTATGAATAGCTCAGCATTTTACTTGTAGAGGCAAGCAGAACCCAATGGAACCACCCATGTGTTCTGTACCCGCTCCACTCGTGCAAATGCAGTGGTTTCACCAGGCATACAAAGGATTGTAGGTCCTTATGGATTTCTGTGGGGGTCATGACGCTAGCAACCGCCCCAGTTCCTTTTCCTCCATTAGTTTTTCCTAGCTATGTGTTTTGACGAGGAAGGCACTTACATATTGAATAGAGTTATAGCACAAAAAGAAAGCTTTCTCGCTACCTTGTCCCCATGCCATTTTCCGGTTCCTAAGCTTCCCAACCCATGTCGATTTCCCCGACGACGAACTAGCACTGGCGGGATAAGCTGATCGAACACGAAATCAAGACACCCACGGTCCTAAAATGTCACATAGGTTCTAGAACTGTTATCCCAAGAAATGATTTAATCATTCTACCATTTGCCTTATACATGAAACCACAAGGGATTGCATAGCTTGATTGGCATTGGCATCTAAGTGTCTCTTATGATTTTAAACTATAAAAGGGTAGTTGTTTCTGTGATTATGAAAATGACATATTTTTTACTTTCTCATAATTGTTTTGTTAATGCTTAAAAAAATCAACTAGTTGGAATCAATAATGTTATGTTTTCTTTACAAGTCAGTAGGAAGCTTTGCATTTTTAATGATAGTTGAATATCTACACACGCCTCATTTGTACTGCCATGCTTACCGCAGGATTATCATGCATAGGAGGTCCGCAAGGAAGAAAGCAGCGCAAAAGATTGACTCAGATTCAGAAGTAGAAATCATGTTGGATACTTCACTGGAGACAATGTTCACTGACACACAAGCTACCACCAATGTGCCCCCTGGGAGCTCTGCCCAGGAGTTCCAATGGGGTGAACTATATAGGTTCATCATGGACCAAAACAATCCTCAAGCCCCCATAGAAGATTCTCTGGTATATGCAAACATCCGAAGGTCTTACCTCCATAAGGCAACGACTCGTCCTGAGTTGTTCCCATGTTCTGAAGTCTTAGGCTGGTTGATCCCTCACGTCAGGACTGACACTAGGTTCATAAATGATAAAAATGGGATGAACCTAGCATCTTTTTCTCCTGAGCATATCACAGCCACCTATAGATTACCTCAACCCAGAGCCTGGCTAGATGATAAATGGATTGCAGAACATCCTATGGACCCGTTGGACACCGCCAAGAAAATGATGATATCCGACAGGAAAATAAGAAGGAGGAACAACAACGAATATGAAAGCAGCCTCCTGAAGACTCCTTATAGACTCATCGTCTTGATGTTGAGTCGGCTCTTCGGCATGCCCAATGGAAATATTTTTAAGATCGGTTGGGTGCTAGTAATCTTTCATATAGCCATGAAAGGCACCATTTTTAATTGGGCTAACATAATTTCAGACAGTCTGGCCTCACAATTAACTGCGGCTCGGGGAGGGATGACTCAAAAGAAGGTAGATTTCTTCAGGTCTTCCTATTTGATAGACTGCTTATTGAGCAAACACACCTTCCCAGACTTGGGCTGCTCATGGAAGCCAAAAGAAACACCTCTATTCATGGCCTATCAACTCACATGGGAAAGTAAGTACGCAAGCCATTACAAGCAGGTTTGCGAGAAATTCATCATGCCATTGTACCAGCTTATTTTTGTGAAGGAACCTGATTGCATGTTAGAAAGTGCCATGCCCATCATTGAAGCATTTGGAGATTATTATCATAGTATGGAAGGTACTTATATCCAAATGAGTGGAGGATCCGTGGCTCCCTTTTTGCTTCCCAAATACGCCACAGATTTTGTAATCCACAGGGAAGCCATAAGGAAACTCTTCAGTGTTGGTGGGATCAGCAGGGTTCTTACTGAAAGGAGAAAAGGGATTTGTCCACCAATGCCTTTCACCGTCGACGCATATAGCCTCCTAAGGGCCAGGGAAGGAGAAAACTATGTTCGAGACCTGGATATCTTCCATTTCGGCACAAAGTCTTTCAGAAGGCATGACCCTTGTGGTGAAGTTGCCAAACATATTATTGAGGTCAAGACTAGCTTCGAGTACACCCATCTTAAATATATGGAGGAAGAGCTTTTTTGTAGTGCTCGAAACTTAACAGAACTAGGCAAGCGCTACAAGAAGAAAGGTGCAAAGAGCCCTAGCCCTAGGCCTGTTGGCCTAATTCAAAAGGAACAGGAGGCATCAGTATTCCAATCAGGAGATCTACCAGGAATAGAGCAGGAGGAAGGTGGCAGAATACTACCTCAGCAAGATCAAGAAATAGCTAGGATTCAAAATGAACAAGCTGCCAAGCTCCAACAGGAAGAGGCAGCTAGAATCCAGAGAGAGCGGGCTGTTCAATTGCAGTAACAAGAAGAAGCTTCTAGAATCCAGAGGGAGCAGGAGAAAAAGGCTTTGGAAGATGAGACTGCCAGAAGCCAAAAGGAAAATGAAGCAAGGGTCCAAAGAGAAGAAGAAGAAAGAATCCTTCAGGAACAGGCTGCTAAACTGCAAGAGGAGAAAGAAGAAGAGAGGATTCTGTTAGAAGAGGCTGATATATTACAAAAGGAATTAGCAGAGCTAGCTGACAAGCAGCAAAGGGAGCAGACTGAGAAAACTCCCGAGGCAGAACCATCTACTCCACAAGACATGGAGTTGGATCCGCCACTGATAGGCCAACCAGTGATATCTCAAGAAGGGGTTGCTTCTACTGAAGGTTTAGCATTGACCCCGTACAACCCCAAAAAGCAGCGCCAGGTGGCCAACCTGGATTCCGTGTATTTTAGCGAGCGGAAAAGGGCTATCATTAACCGAAGAATGAGGAAAATGGAAATTGGGGATAACTTGTACGAATTCAGGGTGACAAAAACCACACTGGTCCAAGGAATTGATGTTGACCCTTCATTCCAAGCCCAATGCATTGTGGCATCAGCCGAGGCGAATAAAGCCAATACCGATCGATTAATAAATGAAATAAAGCATTACAAAGATCAATGCTTCAAGATAAGAGATGACAGGAAGAGGGAGGTTCTAGAAGCGAATGAATTGAAGAAGAAATATAGGGAAATGACAGAGGAGAAGTTAAGGATAACTTCAGGAGCTCTACAACTTGACAATGAAAAGAATTCACTACAAATGCAGCTGGCCATCTCCGAAGACGAGCAAAAGAACTTGAAGGCCCGGATATCAGAGTTGGAGGAGCTCGAAGCCAATAGGGCTCAACAAATTTATCTCCCTAAGGATCAATTTGAGGGGTTAATCCAAGACAAAGAGCAGTTGGTGAAATAGCTCAAAGAAGCAGTGGAAAACAAGCAAGCATGTGACATGCTAATAAAAGGCCATCGGCTGCTGGTGCTGATCTCAAGAGAAATTTGCAGCGTTAAGGAAATGATCATGAAAATGACAGCCATCAAAGTTGGAGCCTTAAGAAACAGAGACAGATTTGCAAAGCATGTGGAAGAGTTAAAACAACAATTTGAATGGAGAAGAGGAAAATCTGGATTCCCCTCAACCTTGCGTACCACCACCGAAGAAGAATTTGACTTGGATGTGGGAGTCCTTGAATTCAATAAAGACTGTGGTGCCAGGCTAAGTTTGGAGATCAGAAAAACTATCCGCAAATGTCACTCTTTATACTCCAAAATCAGAGAATACCATGGCAAATGCCACTTGGTTCTGCCTAAAACTATCAATGAATTCCCAGAGCGAGAACATCGGTTCACTGAGTTGCAAGGCGAGTTGGACCAAGGGTTGGATTATGTTAAAAAGGTGGAGGTGATAACCCAAGATGAAATCCAACAGTTGATAGGCTAACCCACTGTGCATATCTACTTTCTGGAAGCAATTGCCCAAGAAGCAGCAGCAGGAGCAGCACAAGTCAAATCAGATTTGCGCAAGCATGAGATCACAGCAAAGGCAACAGTATCCGTTCGAAGCAAAATTATCATGAAGGAGCTCAGTCAATGGGCCACACATATCCAAAGTGTAGATGGCCAAGCACCCTCAAGCGAGCCAGTTGTTGGGGATGAGGCAGCGAGTCAGCAAAGGGAAACCAAATAAAATAAATGAACCACCAGAATCTTATTCGTTTAATGTGAGAAAAGGCTGAAGTTCCTTGATTGTATAACTGTTTTAAAAGGACAGCTGGCTCCAATTTTGTTTTATATGGCAGACCTTTCACTAATTTGTGTTTTTTTTTGTAACTATACACTAAAAGACAAATTAGAAGGTTCTAGAATTTAGGGCACACTAGTCAGCTCAAGGAGCAAGTTGTAAATTTATAAATAGAAGAATAGAAGAGTAAGAGAGGACTTTTGGCAGGTGAAAGACATTTTCTGTCTTGTAAGTGAATTACTTCTCTTCATGTATTAGGAACTGGATTTTACCTAATGAAAGCCTGGAGAGGGCGTTTTACCTGGAATGGTGTGCTGAATGCTTGTTGGACTAATCTTGTGTCATTCACATATTACAGTGAGATCTTTCTTTGCTGCTATGAATTATTTCTGTGTAATGAATGATCTTTCTATTTTCCTATACAATAATGTCTCTCGTAAATGAGTAATGGAACGTATTGCATTTGAATTAAAAGCTATCTTTTAATATCTTTCACCTCTTGCTGAGATTGCATCCTCAAATTTAACAGCTATCTGTATGATCTTTAGATGCTTCTTTCAACACATTACTCATATTTACAGTTTGCTCCTTGCAAGGATAGATTAGATTTGCTTTATCTTAGTTTAGATGAAGATTTGTTTCAGCTTTGCATGTAGATTAAATTAGCTTAGGGAACTTGCATATAATCTTAAATAATAAAATCATAAAACGATGGATCGAGCTGCAACCGGTGCAGAGGATTATAAATCTTTAAATATTACGGTAGCCGGAACCGTTAACCGGACGGATTCCCCATACCAAACAATGAGCGATCTAATTGGGACTGTTCACTAGGGAGAATCCCTTGCTGCTTGATGCTGCGATTTTCGGGGCATCAACAGGTACGTGGGAGCTCAAATCCGCAGTGGTGTTGTTTAATGCACAACTGTACGACATGAGACCTTCCTATATACTACCGAGTACGTGAAACACCTTTCTATATATGCCAAGTACGTGAAGTGCCTTTCGATATACCCTAAGGTACGTGAAAGAGCCTTCGATATACCTGGTTGGTATGTGAAAGAGCTTCGATATACCGGTTGGTACGTGGAAGACTACAATACCCTCGGAATATAGTGTTGGCAAGTAATGACAGCTGCCACGTTTTACGACACTGGAACACGTCTCTAACTTAACACACGAGTTACTAAATATTTTGCCTTAGTTCTACCGTTAATTTTATCTGGACGGTTAGGTGAATGCATGAGGTGAGTACATAAATGTAAACATAATGCAGGCCCTAACTACATGCAAAAAATGTACTTTTCTTTTGATGAACTCTATATATGGGAGGGAGAAATCTTTTTCGAAGTGATTTTGCCAAAGCAACAAAATGCAACACAATCCCAAATCTACCAAATTTGATAATGAAAGTATTCTTTTTGTTTTTCCGTTTTTCCAAGCAAAACACACAAATCAACAAGCATCACAACCAAATCTATGCATTTTCTTTTGTTTTTTCAAATAAAAAATGAAACTAAGTGATGAAAAGAGAGAAATTTCCTATCTAGAGCACTCTAACTTTTCAAATTTCACTATGATGGCTTAAAAGCATAAAAAACCAAAAATGCATACAATTCTTTCAAGCATGTAATCACTTTTGTAAAAAATTGATCTCACTTGAATTTTTCAAGAAAATGAATGATTCATAATTCTCGAAAAGCACAAATGACTAACTTTTCTCTCTAACTTTTCAAAAGACTAATGAATGATAAATTCCAATGCATGAACCAATTCCTACAACAATTTTCAAATGCACGTGAAAACGGTAAAAATGATGCACTTTTAATTTTTCAATGATATGCCAAGATTACAACTTGATAGCAATGATGTTTTTAAGCATGAATAACTGAAAAGAAATATTGTTTGCAGCACTCTAAACACTCAGAAATTCTCAAGAAAATGGCAAGCACTCATATGGACTCAAAACACTCAATCAAACAACCGAATGCAAGCGAAGGAGGTCTGGTATCTAAGCCAATGGAAGGACTAGATCAGGTGAGGAGAGAAGGGAATGCAAGGTCAAGTGGATGAAGGTGGGGGAGACCAAAGTGTCCACCACTACCGAAACTCAAAATCGTCCAAAACGGAACCCAAAACCACTCCAAAACAACCCAACAATGCAACATCAAAAAGGTCCCTGACTGGAAGATACAGTGCAGACGGGGTCTGTAAGAGAAACCAAAACTCAAACAATGGAGAGGGATAACTCAAACCCTAGGCTTGAGTGCTCGGCGTAGGCTGCGGTCAGGCACAGAACACCCAGCGCAGATGATGTGTAGGAGTTTAGCGTCGACGGCACAGAAGGAAAACAGAGCTTTAGCACCGGTGGCACAGACCACAGAAAGGCAAAAAGCACATGTGAAAGGATGGCGCTCTAGTTACACTGCCTAGGTGTGTCGGGCGAATTCCCAAAGCAAAAATAAAAAGGATCTCCAAGGATGAGCAATGAAATGGTTTAATAATTAAACCTACAGACTCAGAGAAAGCTAACAGACCCTTCAACAAGAAGATCTAATGGTGAAAGAGGCTCGAGAGGCAAAAGAAATGGCTTGTAAAGAAATCAAAGAATATGACATTCAACTTGAAAACATAAATCAACGTAGTACATCCCCAGTATGGTCACCAAATTTTTTATCAAACAATCTACCAAAAGAGGACTTAAGGCGTGATTTCTCTAGCTCAACGTAAGTCTAGAACAAATGAGACAGAATATGAAACTACTCTCCTAGATCTAGTTAGCGATCGAGTAATTAAGCATCTTACCTCAGATTTGTAGATCTTTCTCCTCGTTGTTGTTCCGAGTCCCGTGGTCGTCAAATCTATGGTTGTAAGACCTGTCAAAACACATAGGAACAATACAAGTAGTAAAACATGCCTAAACACTAACTAGTCTAAGTAAACAATTGAGGAGGTGAACTATAAATATCATTAACACAATAACATTATGGAGAGCGTTTATATTACTGTATAAAAAGTGGGAATTACAATAGAAGAGAGGATTACAACCGATGCCTCAACGTCACAATCTCCTTCTGACAAGCCAAACCAAAGCTCCTAGAGATAAGTAGGTGCCTCCAGGATAGAATGTTGAACTACTGAGCTAATTTCACCAACATAAGAGTACCATAGACTTCCTCCCTTTGGGATGGAGAGGGCTCTTGCATTTATAGGACCAAGTGGATAGAGTAGGTTGAGGATCATGGGGAGAGGGTTAAGGGATCCTCCCATTAGGTTAGGTAACCGAAGGCCAGCTCACCTAGGAGTTAGGTATAGAGATCCACCTCATCCAACTTCTAGAATTCGCTCAAAAGCTACCTTTATCCCATGAAACTGACTCCGGCGCTTGTTGCATGAGGGCAGCATGCGCCGACGCACTTTGCTCAAAGACATCCTGCACCGACCTAATTAGGAGTGTTGATAAAGGTCATCAACTTGCTCTAAATGACTAGCTTGATCTTGGGACTTCAGGGATTTAGGCACTGAGGTTACATAGGTGTATATTTTGGGTGTAACACAATCATCATGTAAAATTAAACAATGATATTTAGATAAAACAAATTGGGGACAATTTATATCATGTTTTCTTATGGAAGACAATAAATATCATCAAAGACGTCAAGAAAGTGTGTGAGCTATATGTAGTAGAGTACTTATTTCCTCGTAGAGGTGCATGGGAGGGGAATGTTGATTTTTGGTGGAACTTTAACTCATGTGGATGAGTTATAATAGAGCCTTAACCACACTTGATCATGGGGACACCATTGTGCAACATGTCATTCATATGGTGGGTGCAAGAGTTGTTGAGATTTTTTTTTGACATGAACAAATATATTTGTATTAAAATAAAGCTAGGGATAAACAATCTAGCTTGATAATACAAAATGTATAGTAGAACTAGTCCATACTAATCCAAAATTTTCAAAAAAGGATATATGTGCTATTGTCTACATGTGTTATCTTAAGGATGTTAAATTTTACTCAATACCGGATTCTAATTTCTGCTCTCAATAATTTGTATACTCTGTGGCAAGATTTATGTGGGAATTAGTTTCAGGTTCAAGTCTCAGAGACTCCACAGTACCCATGATTGTCGTCGACGTTTCGAATTCAAAACAAGATTCATCATCAGGATGAATTGTCAAGTTTTTGAAGAGCTGTTGATCTAGAGGCATTACTATCCATTATTGGAATGCAGAGAACATAATTCCTCGACTTGGTTTCTTGTCTTTGCATTCCTTTAAAAATATGAGATCGGTTGCTCTGCTTTGGATTTTTATTGTCGTTCTCTCCAATAACCAGATCTGCTGGCAGATTTCCCTTCCATACAGAGACGTAATCTCTGTTGCAATATTTCTATGGGAATTAGTTTCAGGTTCAATTCTCGGAGACTCCACAGTACCTATGATTGTCATCGACGTTTCGAATCCAAAACAAGATTCATCATTAGGACGAATTGTCGAGTTTTTGAAGAGCTGCTGATCTAGAAGCATTAATATCCATTATTGGAATGCATAGAACATAATTCATCGACTTAGTTTTGTGTCTCTGCATTCCTTTAAAAAGATGAGATCGGCTACTCTCCTTTGGATTTGTATTCTTGTTCTCTCCAATAACCGGATCTACTGCCATATTTCCCTTTCGTACAGAGACGTAATCTTTGTTGCAAGATTTATGTGGGAATTAGTTTCAGGTTCAAGTCTCGGAGAGTCCATAAGACCCATGATTGTCATCGACGTTTTGAATAGGAGTGGTACGTCGATGACAATAATTTATACTCATAAATTATAAATTATTGAAGGTATTTATAATTTATAGTCATAAATTATAAACATAAATATTTGATATTTGTAACTAGTAATGCAAAGGAAATAAACAGGAAAGCATTCACACATTTGACACAGTTATTTACCCTTGGAAACCCCAATGGGGAAAAAAAAGCATTCAATGCTCTTCTTTTATTAATCTTGGCTCACAGAGAAAATAAGAAATACAACAAAGGAACCTGTAACTTGGTCCATTAGGAAAATTAGACTCTCTTACTGAATTGACCCTCCTAGAGAAAATCAACACACTGAAGAGAAATTGTCCCGAGAAAATCGGCTCACCCAATTCATCCCTACGTCACCCTATGACCCCCTATGTCAACTTACATCAACCATACGATTGTTGTCTAGATCCATATGGATCTTACGATCTCTCCCTATCGGCTATACAGATCGACCCTCTGCTGGTTCAACTAGTATTCTTCAACCTCTCTATCTCCTACTAAAATTGTTCCCTTCACTTTTCTCCCAGATCTTCCTCTAGCTACAAATCCCTTCACTCTTCTCTTTAGCCACCGAGTATCTCACTCTTCTCTTCAGAAAATCTCTCTCTAAAATCATCTTGTGTGTCGTTCTTCTCTCCTTAGTCTTTCTTTTATAACATCTCAATACCCAAAACCTAACCCCCATTCTCCAAAGTGATGGATGACCAAGATTGGATCTTGAGCCTCACTTAAGATCAATGGTTGTGACTTAATCTTAAGTTCACTTTTTACTCATTAGCCAACATTAAGTTAATATTGTGTTTTTCCTAAGTTAAACTTAGGAAAGAGATATAAAAGTCACTTGCTCAATAATTAAGCAAGTACCTAGAAAGTAAATGGACAACGTTTTCATGCTTGACACCTAGCCTATGTAGAAGCTCCTGTTCGAGCTATAATCATCAACAATCCCTCCTAGTGAGGAAAGAGCTCTGCACCACTCCCAAGTTATCTTTGAAGAACACAAAATTTCCCTTCATCAAAGCCTTGGTGAGAATATCTGCAACCTACTCATATGTGGAAATATACTGAAGCTCCACAACTCCACTCTAAACTTTGTCCCTCATGAAGTGATATTTTATCTCTATGTGTTTGGACCTATCACGAAACACTAGAATCTCCAATAGTTTTATGCAACTCATATTGTCCCATTGGATCACGATGGGATCTAACCCTAGACCAAATAATCTTGTGATCATATTGTGAAGTCAAATAGCTTCACAACTCACCAAACTCCCTGCCATATACTCGGCCTCTACTGAACTAAGTGCCACTGATGTTTGTTTCCTGCTAAACCATGAAATCACTATTCATCCCAAGCTGAAGCAACACCCTGAGGTACTTTTCCTGTCCACTGCACTCCATACCTAGTATGAGTATGTATAGCCTTGTAACTGCAGTCCACCACTATTGACATACCTCATCCCATACTCCACTATACCTCGTATATACCTGAGCACATGCTTCATTGCAACCCAATTTACCCTCCTTGATTCAACCATAAACTAGCTCTAGGTATTCACAACAAAGCATGTATATGGCCTAGTGTTGACCAGATACATTAATGAACCAATCCGCTACCTATACAATGTAGGATCCACCAACTCTGACTTGGAAGCATCAAGATTATTTAGGTTGGTGATCATAGGTGTAGACATAGGCTTGCAATCCAACATCCTGAATCTCCTTGGAATATTAACTACATATTTTCCTTGTCCCGAGAAAATCTCACCTTTACATTGTCACACCTCCAATCCTAAAAAGTAGTGCATCATGCTGATGTCCTTCATCTCGAACTCCGAAGCTAGATCTTTCTTGCACATCTCAATGATATTTTCTGATCTTGCAAGGAATAGGTCATCCACATAAAGTACTAAGATGAGTGGATCGTCTCCAACAAGTGTAAAATACAAGTTGGGATCCACCTCACTCTTGATGAATCCCATATCCAATAGATACCCATAAATCCTTGTGTACCATGCCCTCAATTCCTTCTTGAGTCCGTATAATTATTTCTTCAACCTACACACGTGAGAATATCTCCCATGCACCTCAAATCCTTGAGGCTACTCAATGTACACATGTTTCTCAATTACTCCATAGAGGAAGGTCGTCTTCACATCCATCCGATGTATCCTCCACCCTATCTTTGAAGCAATAGATATAACAATCCTGATAGAGGTATACCTGGACACTGGAGCAAAATTATCCTCATAGTATACTCCCTCCTTTTGGGAGAACCCTTTGGCCACTAACCTCGCCTTGTACTTCTCCACACCGCCATATGTAGCATGCTTGATCTTAAATATCCATATCAAACTAACCATTGGTTTCCCTTTTGGCCTCACAACAATGTCCCACGCATCATTCTTCATGATGGATGCATACTCCTCCATCATGGCATCTCTCCAAACCTAATTGTTTGTTTCCTCCTCAACACTGGTAGGCTCGAAATCATGATGTCACTCATGAGTTACATGTAACTCAGAAACTATCTTGGTGGTATGCTCTGCCTGGAAGAACTCCTAGGAGCCTCCACATGCTCCTGAGCATCTCTCAATGTTTTCTCTAGCAATGTGATCCTCCTCTTGACAGAAGTAGGACCCTACAACTCGTCCTCCTGATCTGGAGATTGAGTCCCTATACCTATTGGTGTTGGTCTTGTTGAAACTTGTAATGAGGAATGTTCTTAGTCTCATTTTTTTGTGTTTTCCATGGGGGGGACACAACATTGTATTTCCTAGACTTGTTATAATTTTAAAGAGATTTTTTAATAAAGTATTCAATATTATGTACTTTAAGTTGTCTCAAAAGTTATTTAATGTATTATTAATTATGAAATGTAATTAATAAAGGAGCAATGAATATAAGCCCTCGGATCAAAATCATCTTAACCATTGGATGAAAAGATAGTTAGGGTTTTGGGAAAGCAAAAGTATATACAAGTCTAAGTGAAAGAGAAAACACCCAGTAAGAGAGAAGAGAAGTCATTTCTGCATTTTATGAGAGCACAGTTTCCAAGAAAAAATCATTGGCACAGTTCCCAAGGTAATCAACAAACAATCCGTACAGTTTATGCCATATAGTCCGTACAATCCCCTGTTGGCACATAAACCGAGGCAACCCGTACAGTTCTCTGCTAGCATGGAAATCGAGGCAGTGTGCTAGCACAGAAACCGAGGTAGTTTGTACACCTCTGTTAGCACAGTTTTTGAGGCATCTATTGGCACAGTTTTCAAGGCAGTCAGTACACAATTCGTACAATAGTTTGAAATTTTGTTGAGATAAGTTGGTTTTAATTGCATTTATGATTTTGCTGAGAGAAAGATGAATTTTTGAGTTGTGAGAAACTCCAGTTTTGTTCTCATTCAATAAAAGACATCTCTCTACGTTTTCCTCTTGTGAGTTTTTGCCCCTGGGCTTGGCCCCTAAACAAATGTGTTCACATTCTACAGTGTTTGAGTGCTTGTTTCATTGAGTATTTCTTGTTCAAGTTATTTCTGATTTAAAAAAAACTCAGTGGAGCATTAAATCATTTTATCAAGCAAAGTGTTTGAAGAAATGTCTAAATGAGGTTTTGGTACATTTCCTTTAAATTTTTACAGGTCTCACCTCCACCTTCATATCCTCTCACTCCTCATCCTTTGCCACTACTAGAATGGTGTCTTGTGACTTCCTAAAGGCTCGATTCTCATCAAACCGAACATCTCTCCTCACCACTATTTTACCAAGTGATGGAATGTATACTTTGTATGCCTTTGAAGTCTCACTGTATCCAACTAAAATACCCTTCTCTCCTGAAGGTTCCAACTTCATCCTCTTCTCAAATTATACATGCACATACACCGGACATTCGAAGACACGAAAGTGACCAATATCTGGTCTCACTCTTGTGAATGCTTCCTAAGGAGTCTTTTCCTCAAGAACCTTATGAGGACTCTTGTTATGAATGTACATTGCCATGTTGCATGCTTTTTCCTAGGTAAACATGGGCAAACCATGATCATGGATCATTACCTTGGAATCTCCAATGATGGCCATGTTCTTCCTCTCTACAACACCATTCTATTGCGGGTTGTAAGGTATTGTCAGGTCCTTCTTGATCCCTACCTCCTTACATAAATACTTGAACTTGTTACTTGTATACTCACCTCCATTATATGTTCTCAAAACTATGATCTTCATCTATGTTTAGCTCTCCACAAGAGCCTTAAACTTCTGAAACCGACTGAAGGCCTCATCCTTGGTCTTCATAAAGTAGTTCCACATCCTCCTGGAGAAATCATCTATGAATGTCACATAGTAGTTATACCCGGTCAATGATAATACTGACAGAGGACCACATATGTCTAAATGCATTAGATCCAATATCCCCTTGGACCTGTTATCACTGCTAGGAAAGTTGGTCTAGGCATAATTTCCAAGCACACATCCCTTGCACACACCTTGTTGCTCCACTCTAAACTCTGGAGGCCAGTGAATATATCCCTAAATATCGGTAAAGCCCTATGATGCAAGTGACCCTTCCTCCCATGCCATAACTCACGCAAGCTGTCATTGTCATAATGAACTAGAGCGTGTACTAGATGAGCCTTCAACAATTACAAGTTCCCCACTATGCTCCCTATTACTTGTCATGTATCTGAATTGAAGCCTTTCACTTGAACAAGTACCTACCCATCCTGAAAATGGACCACATGCCCTTTGTCCTCCATGGTTGAAATTGCTAGTAGGTTCTCTGTTATCTCTGGTACATATAGCACATCCTTCACCTCCAAAGTATCTCCTTATTACTGTTGAAACTGAATATCCCCAATACCCCTAACATCGTGCTTTGAATCAACACCAAGCTTTACATGTAGCTCTGAGTCCTCCTTTGTGATATTGGTGAACACACCTCGTAAACATGTCATATGACGTGAAGCTCCATTGTCCACAAACCATGCATCCTTTCCCAAGGTGCCAAAAATACAATACACTAATGAGAACTCCTTCTCAAACTTTGCAGTGAACTCACTCACTTGTTTGTCTACTGATGCAACAACCTGTGTCCTTACTCTTGCCCTTCTTCTTGTTTAGACACTGACCTATATAATGGCCAAACTTGTGACATGCGAAGCACTTGAATTTGTTCATGCCCTTCTTCTTTATGTCATGTGTGGAAGTGTAATACTCCCAAATTATATATGAGAATATTAATTCAATCACAACATTTTTTAACTCAAAATTTTTCAAGATAAAACTAGTCAACAAGCTAGTTCCAGGAAAACTAGTTTTGACTAAGGTAGATCCCCCCAGGGTTAGTAACTTGAGGACTTTAGGATTTGAAAAATATGTAAGTGAATGTGCAGCAGCAAGAAAATCAGGTCAAGGCTAGATCCAGAGTTCTGAGCTCAAGGTACTGGGGCCATTTATGTTTCGAACATCAGCTAGGTTGAAGTCTACTCCAAAGCTGCCTGGGCACACCAGCATATGCCTACTAAAATATTTCACTTACACTTGAAAGTAACCAGATGAGTGGATATTAGTCTTTAAGTTCCAAATATGATGATGGATAAGTGTTTTTGAGAATTTTGGGAAGAGTTGGAAGAGTTTGGAAGCAAAAGGGGTGAAGTGCGCTATGATGGACAACACAGCTAGTCTTCTTTCAGGCGCTCCCAAACAAGTTGAGAGGCCTAAAAAATTCTCGGGAAAATGGTTGGATAGTATTAAGAATCATTAATGACCATTAGAACAATAAATTGACTCACGGGAAACTTTTAATTGCAAGTACTGAAAAAACTAGTCAAGAATTAGGGGCCCAAAGAGCTAGTCTTGATAAATCTTCATACAACAGCCTATAAGGATTTCGAATTCCTCTTCTGAAATATAGTATGGTTAAGAATTGAACATATGAATAGTATCGAACCAAAATTACAAACTCTAAGAAGCAATTATAAGGATTTTAACCTCAGACTTCTCATAGAGCCTCAAATACATAAGATCTTTACAATACTGAATGCAGAAGACTGCTAAGAAGAGTGGAAGTGAGTATTTTTTCACTGGATCTACAATAATGATGAATAAAGAGTATATGGATGCTCATGGATGATGCACCAAGACTCAGGAGTTTCTCATGGGCGCATTCACCAAACTAGATAGAAAAGCAAGGGCGCGTTCTTCACAACTAGAATTTTTGGATCTAGTAAAATGGAAATAACTTGCTCATCCGGACACCTTTTTTTATGAAAAAAAATGTGTTTCCTATTGGAAAATATGCTACGAACGCAATGGGACAGATCTAAAAGTCCATAAATTCTCATAAAGTTGAAACCAGAACCTCCATTTCGTCATCCAACACTGTTCCTATTGAATGAAGGAGTTGAACTGCACAACGAGAACACCAACCACTAGATCAAACTTCAATACTTGCAATAAAATAAATGATGAAGACTGGATTTCATCATCCTCTCAGAAGAATCAGGGGTACATCTCCCAGCTTGGACTAGGGGCACATCTCCTAAGCCAAAGAGGCAAAATTGTTCTCAATTCAATTCTCAAATTGTCAAAAGATAGCCAAGTGGTGCGCACTTCATCTTTAATAGATTTTAGGTGACTTGTGGAGCAAGTAAAACTAGGCTAAGGCACCCTCATGTAGTGGATAAGGATGGATTTCTTTCTATTTTAGCTTTCTGCTTTGCTTTGATTTTGCTTTTGCTTTATCTTGCTTTTGCTTTTCCATCCTTCTTTTCTACCTTATCCTACTTTTATGCGTTATCCTGCTTTCTGCTTTTATTTGCTTTTTTGCTTTACTTTGATTTTCCCGAGCTTTACTGCTTTTTTGCCTAGTGCCAGCTTTTCCTTATTTTTCCTACTTCTTAGCTTTAACTACTTTCATCTTTTCTTCTTTAACAATCCATCTCTAGTCAAAGCTTATCCTCTAATGCGCCCTTGTGAATCATTATAGAGTACAACAAGTTTTTAATGTTAGTGGCCACATGTATTATGGAGTACACATGTCGTCGTGGAGAGATGATGCCCCGTGCCATCTCTGGCATGCATCAACATCAACCCAGGCATATACACTGCACAATCGGCATATACACTGCTGCACTGTGCTTAACATTCATCCCCGCATAAACTCCAAGGCTAATCATAGTGCAACAGACCCTAACCCCAGAGGCGACGAGCATCTTAAATCATGCCATAGCAAAAGCTTCTCGCCGCCCTCACGGCCAAACGATTCTCTACATGTCGGTGCGAGCGTTTTTGGGCAGCCCCTGCTAGCCATCTGCACCAGGCTTGCTTGGCTACGACTACAAAGTTTAGGGGTTGGTTCTCGTAGGGAGAAAGAGGTCGAAGCTGTAATAAAAAAACTTGTGTAGAGGGATATTAGAAAAAGGTGAAACCCCAATGCAACTTCAGATCTTTCCTATTTGTAACAGAGATATCTTCTTTTTGTTCTATTTTGGAAACAAAGATAAAGATCACATTGCTATGTAGTTAAGGGAATTGGAACAAATGGTGGAAGCGCGTTTGAATAAGGCTGGTATAATTCTTAGTGTGGGTGTTTAAAGTGGCTTGTAGAGCAGCCCAAGGCAGGAGGAGCATCTATAGGGTTGTCAGTCCCATCTTCTATGCAACAAGTTGTTATACAACAAGTTTGGCCCTCATTCCTTCGCAGCAGCCATGACCGTGGTCTGGCTTGCTCCTTACACTGGGGGTTCTGCCTGCATGCTCTCCAGGACACCTCGTGCAGTCACTCTCTCATGGCTCAGCTATGGGGGATGTGCATTATGCACTATGTTTGAATTCTGTGTGGAAGGCTTGCTGGTTGGCGATAAGGCTCAACACTTGCAAACGTGCAGTGTACAATCAACCTGCGGGATCATAGATGGACTGTTTGGGGTCGATTGTTGGATTTGTGTTGGGGTTTGTGAGTCAATCACGGGCTTGTTCGCTTGGAATGGCTCAAAATTGGGGATGGCCTACGTGCTATGAAGTCCATGATTGTGCTACAGTCTCAAAAACACCTCTGCGAAATGTAAGAAGAAAGCAGTTTGGCAGCACTTTTGGCAAGGAAGCCCCATTATTTGTGCCGTAAAAATACACCTGCGATCCAAACTGGTGGGTGGATTGGGACAGGGTTGATCCGCAGCAGATCATGAACTCTTATGGCTTAAAGTCCCTCTATTCCTATATTTCCAGATCAGGCCGAGGCTTGCGTCTTAGGTTAAATCCCAAGAACGGCCTATCCATGCTGTGTTTCAAGGGAAAGTTCGTTTGCATTGATGGAGAGCCCAAAACACATTTCAAAATATGGATGCATCTAGATCTGGTGTCGCCACATCTTTATCTTTTGTTTATCTTGAACTGAATAGAATTTAAGTTTCATATGTAACTTTAACCTATATCTCGCTGTAATAATATTGTCCCCTTATATATAATACATATATATTTGTATAATTTGTAGGCCTTTGGCTCTCTGAACTGTTTAACTAAATTCTTTTGTAGGTAGTGAAGATTTATTTAATAATAGCCACCACAAGGTTCTTCATTTCAAGTTAGGAAGGAGATTGGTTGATACAACCTTCTTACGACCCAGCCATGGATGCTACATGCTTTTATTTTATTTATTTATATGTATATTATTATTTTTTTGGATGGCAGCCATTCTCATGGTATTGCTATATACTTACATATATTAGTTGTTGGGGGTAAGGAGCTTAGTTCATTTCTCCTGCAGCCCCTGCCTATTCTAAATAACATTTCTATTTTGTTCAATTTTTGTTTTGTTTAGGATTTTCCATTTACACTTCAGATTCCATGTTTCCCCAATTTGTAGTAGGCTGGAAGTCGGGATTTGATACCAGATGTAGGGACTCTGTATGAAATACTTGTTTAACCTGTTCGAGAAGTCCCCTAGCTTAAGTCTTGAAATTTGTAGCAAGCTCGGGAGTAACCCAAACCGATTTAACCTATCGGGAACTCTCTATGGGAGTTTTTGTGTGGCCCTCCACTCCCAAAGCTCTAACCGATCGGGAACAATCTAATGAGAGTTTTCTGTGGCATCCACTCCCAAAGCTCTCAAACATAATAACCTATCGGGAACAATCTATGCAACAAGTTTTTTTATTATTAGCTCGATAAGGAGGAACTGGTCGTTTATGGCTGATTGGGATTGCGACGTGTGAAACATACCTGCATTGTCAAGTATATCATCCTTCTATGGAGAATGATTGGGACCTGCAGCCTCTACCTATTGTTGCCAAACCAACTCTGGGATTTTTTCCTAGCTTCTACCTTGTTTCTTCTGCTTTCCAAGTTTTTGCCCCTGGTCCCATCCGGTTGCTCATGTTTATCGCGTCCTGGGGAGTCGGCTGGCTACAAAGAATGAAAATTGGTTAGTATATGTAAATGCATATGTTATTTTTTTCTCTCAAATCATTTGAAATTCTTGTTGAACTATGCTTTTTCAAGTTCTTTCTGATAAGATTATAGGTTTTTTGAAATTCTTGTTGAACTGTGCTTTTTCAAGTTCTTTCTGATAAGATTATAGTTTTTTTCGAGTAAGGTGATCACTGAGTAAATTACATCAATTAAACATTGTATATACAAATTTTCTCTTCCTGTTCAG